>JAMWYP010000667.1:0-82492 GCA_025563575.1 Acacia pycnantha | reverse complement strand
GAGCAGGTCCTCAGAACCCGGAATTGAAGGAGGCGCAAACAATAGTTTGGAGTTGAACGCAAATACTACGGAGCAGATCGCAAGCACAGTGGCTATGACCTTTGAGTTCATGGTCTCGCCTCACACAGCTCAAGGATAGATAGAATTTCAGATTGGTCCCACTCGACCTCCTTTTGCCTTTGGCTTTAAGGTTTACTGTGAGACTGAGGCGGAATCGCATATTATATTTGGTCCCACTCAACGGTGTTTGGTTGACGGACGGGTGAGATTGTGGACGGGTGGGTTGAGTTTTTCCTAGTAATTTTTAAATTATGTCTATCTAATTAGATCTAAAGTAACACGTTAAAGTTATCACTCATACTTTATTTGACTTTTCTTTCAATGATCATCTCCCCAATCATCCATCTATTAAAAGGGTTTATGAGAGATTGAGACAATAAGTGGATTTCCTCCTAAGGACTGAGAGGGACGGATTTAGCTTTCCTCCTTTTCCTCTTTCTCTCATTTTCCCTTATTTTTTTTGTTTTCCATGGTTGAAAACAATTCAGATTTAATATATTATAAAAATATTATTATAATTTTACGAAATCTAGACCATTGAAATTTTAATCCAACAGTTGAAAAGGAAGAATAAGGGAAATGGGAAAAGGAGGAGAGCCAGATCTAAGAAGGACAATAGTGCTACAAAAACCTGTAGAGGCGCACGTGAATCTGCCTCAAACTATGAAGAAATAGAGTACCCCCTCCATCTTAAATATAAAATAAAGTTGACTTTTTTTTAGAATTAGAGAAATTGATTAAATTACTTTAAATTTTTTATTTTTTTCTAAACTATTTTGTCTAAATTGTAAACTGATGTACATATGATATGATTAAATAACTTATTTAACTTCTTTAATCTTTAAAAAAAGGCAACTCTCTCTTATATTTAAGATCAAAAGGAGTAGTAATTACCATGGGTGCATGTGTATAATGATTAATAAATAATGAAAATTTCTTTTTGCAATTAAAATTAAGTTTTGTAGATAAAAGGACAATAATATCCTGATTTTATTTTTTTGAAAGGGTTCACATCAGGCAAGCAACCCCTCAATTAGAGCCGCATCTAGCGCTAGCCGCCAAAGCTTCGCCACCGTAAACTTATTTGTGTTCTTCATATATTTATCTCATTTGTATATGAAGAGTTGAACACTTACAAATGAGACTTATTGCATTTGTTTATTTATGTACATATTTCACTTGTTCATGAAAATTGGGCATTTAAAATGGGACTTGTTCATATCTTCGTGATATTATGTTAACCAGGTAATTTGTCTTGTTTATATGTCCCTAATCACTTGTTCATGACATTTCTCATTTTTCAATGTCAAACTCAATGAAATAGCATTATCAACAATACAAATGAAACAAATATCCAAATTAGTTTTTTTTTTTGTTGAAAATATCCAAATTAGTTTATGAACACTACAAATCAATTTTTGGCCCCGGAGCTGCCTCAATCGGACATTAAATTAGAGCAATTTTCTTTTTGGTAAAGCGCTTGTTATGAATTAGTCGAGGAACAACATATCGCAACTGCGCCAGGCCCAATTTGAATGTGGATACGAGAATAATTGAACTGGGCCTAATGGGAAGAGCATTTGAAATGAGGCTACCATATGATCACAATATTGTCAAAAAAAAAATTACCAACATGTGGTTGGTCCAGCGGAATGTGGTGCTAGATTTCCTTAAGAGGTCTAGGGTTCGAGCTGCGGTAAAACCACTCGTAATCCGCCTTGTATGGAACTACTACTGTTGGGAGGCCGTCCTTACCACCGTAGAACCCGGAGTGGTTTAAAAAGACAAAAAAATATTGTCAAAAATTACCAACATACATTGGGAGCAAGTGGTAAGAGATTTGCTCTCCTTCCACCATGTCCTCGGTTCGAGATGGAAATGAAAAATGGTGTTGGGAGCTCTTCCCTCACGACCGTGGGCCCGACGCGGGGCGAAATCCGGATTAGTCGGGACCGAAGATTCCAATGAATCGGGTGGGATACAAAAAAAAATATTGTCAAAAATTGGAAGAAAAAACCCCTTTATCCTTAGATTCAACTGATAAAGAGGTCACCAATGAGGAGTGACACAGTTGGATAAGGCGGGGTCTTCACCCAAAAGGGAGGAGATTCGATACTCACTGATCGATGTGAGGGTCTCGTTGGTGGGCGATCTGTAAGTGCTCTCTGAGCCTAGAGGCATGCCCTTACCTTGGTGGGGTACCATTGTCTACCCCCACCTAAAAATTTTCATATAAAAAAAAAAAAAAAAACTGATAAAGAGGTCAGATATTCTCATCAAAAGGAGGGAGATGGTAAATTCAACCCCTTTCCTAAAATTTAATTAAAAAAAATGGGAGGAAAAAACAAAGTCAAAAGAGCGAATATTTGAAAATTTGTCAATCACAAGTGTAGTGTGCGTTTTGGGATTCAATTCCCCTATGTAACTCTGTTTATAAGTTATCTCCAGTATTATTATTATTATTTTTTTAAAAAAAAGAAGTGTAGTGTGCGTTTGAATGATAATGCATTTTTTAAAATATAAAAAAGGAACAAATGTTTTCCCTGTAATTTTGCAAATAGTAAAGCTAAGCTAGTGCCTTTGTTTCAGCTTTTCGAGAGGGCTGGGTCAAAACGCCTTTTTTTTCTAAAGTTAAAATTTTACAGGATCTGCCGTTTGTTTGGGACTGTGAGAATTATACCTGAATTCACTAATTTACTAATGAATTAAATTAATCGACTTATAGTTATACCTTTCTGAAACACAGAAATGGAGGGTTTGATGGGTCAAAGAAGTTTCATGAAAAAGTTCTAATACCATTTTTTAAGTTACACGCTCATTCTCTTTATTTTAAAAACACGCACTTATAAATATATACCATTAGCTTCACGAAAAACTACAAAAATAATTCATCTTGTCTTTAATATGAGACATTGTACTTTTTAGTTTCAATTAAATTACAATGTGAGTTTTCTATTAAGGATGAGAGAGATGAGAGGATTACGGGTGATTTCATTTTTGTCACTTTAATTGTGAACTCAGATAAAAATATTTGAACTTTTTTTTTATATATAAATTTTAGGAGAGGGGTTGGGTTTACCCACAATTCAATGGTAGGGCGTTATGGCTTTGCTCTCATAGCATACAGATCGAGAGTACATATGCCTCCACTTTAACTCGCATTTCCACAAGTTCACATCACCTAAGATGTCTTCCTCAAGACTGACCAACTTTTGGATCGAATACATTCTCTTCGGTGAGAGTGTCCGAGAAAATATTTGAACTTTCTCGAATGCATTACATGATTTATATCTTCACTCACTCAGATCATACCTCAATTTTTTTTTTCTTTCCCGGGTTTCATCTTCCTCAGCCCAGTTCAGTATATATACGTCGACTTTTGTTTAAGATTATTAAACCCGAACTTGGAACTGAACCGGCCAAGGTACTGGATCAAGGGTCAGTGCATCATATTAGAGTCAAAATGGAGTTAACACGAGGCCAAACCATTGAGGAAATGTAGATTTTAAAGTTGTTAATATGAAATTATGAAGATTTTTTTTTTGTAAAAAAAAAAAATTGAATTAAATTTTGAAAAATAGTGAACTAGTTTAATGGTTCACCGAAACCGATTAGCTAGCTGGTTCGCTGGTTTTCGTGTCAAACCGACTATCCGGTCCCGGATTAATAACCCAGTGTGTGTTACAATAATCAACCTTTGTATATAATTTAATGCTATTAGGTTTTCCTGTTTTCCTTCTCTCTCTCTCTCTCTCAAAATTTTTGAAAGTTGGTATTATCTACTATCGTTTTAGCTGACTTTTTATTGTTATGTTTTTGCATGATCTAATGAAAATATATGAATATAGTTGCCATATCTTTACCAGTCAAAAGATATCTTAGAAAAAAACTCTATTTTATAAATTCGTTATTTGTCAAACAAGTATTGGGAATTCTCTTTACGACCTTTCCATAGTCAGCGTGATAACTTAATTAGTCATATACTCATACACCAACTATCAAACTTCAATTAGTCAATTCACGTAACAAATTAATTTTCCACACTTTGAATTTATAACAAACTTACATGACTTTAATAAATCCGTCACGAATAATAGTCAATAAAAAAACCCACACAAGCAAAAGCTATTGTGTTCATTGTTGTCAAACTCGTGAGTTGACTCTCCGAGTTTACCGTTTTTACACTTCTAGCTTACAAAAATGAGTCGAGTCAGTGGCAAACTCGTGCTGGTTATAAACTCGGTTAAACTTACGAGTTTATGCACTAAGTTTACTGTTTTTAGCTTACGTAACCATGTTAAATTACTTTTAAACTCGTTTAAATTTGTTTTTATTTGATAATGCTCAACAACTTTATATAGAAATTTCTTTGTTAAATATGATAAATAATGAATGTTGATAGATTTAATTTCAATTATTTGGATTTAAAATCTATTTAAATCAAATTATTGTCATTTTTATATTTTAATTATAAACTAGTAATACCTATTTAATAATAAATGTAAACTCTTATAAGTTTACGATACGAGTTTACATCACTGTCATGAGTTTCTTAAACTCGTAAGTTTGACAACTTTGATTGTGTTACCTTGCATATTTATTTATTTATTTTTGTAACCTTTTCACAAATGTATTGAGTATATCTAGAAGCCAGTCACATACTAGGAAATCAAAATAATATTTTCGACCTTGGAGAAATTAAAAGGAGTTATATATATTAAAACAAAGCACTTAAAACAAAAGAGGTCTTTTAATTATAAGGGGAAAAATGATCTCTCACTTTCACATACTTTTGGTATTAACTTAATTACCGGAATAAACCGGCCTAGCAAGTAGCGTTCCAAAATTTGATTAGCTAGGATTACTAAAAAGGGATCCAATTTATTTATTTACTTTCTTAAAAAAATAAAGGTCTCCTCTCTGCTAATCCGCTTAATAACGATGCCTAAACCACCAATATTAATAATATATATACAATTCCAACTGAGAATTTCAACGAACTTCGGCAAATGTGGTAGTCGTTAATTTGGCTTTTACGTAATTTGAATTTTTTTCTTTCTGGAGTTAGGCTTTATTAAGAGAATGTGTGCGCTTGATATACGCCTCACACCTAATTTCTAGGAGCCATATATATAATTAATTAATTAATTTAGACTAATTAATAATGTCTGCGATAATCTCCTCATAATTAATATTTTTAAAAGAGATCCCATCGTACAACCATATCTCTTAAACTATTGCTTGACTATATTATTATTCATTGAAAACTTCCACATAGCTCGATCGCTTTTATTAATCTATCATGGATGGATCATGTATATATTCTATCATAATATTTTAAACCATTGCCTCCAACTGGCCGCGTATTTTATATATATATATATATATATATATATATATATATATATATATATATATGTATGTATATATATTAATGTGTGGTTAATTAGGTCCAGGATTATGTAATTTCCCGTCAAATTTTTTATCAACATTAAATATTGAGAAAATAGTCTAAAATACCAATTCAGCAACTTGAAATGACTTAATGTGAAGTCTTTAGGAACTACTCTAATTTGAGATTAAGTTTTTAGTGAAATTACCTAAATGCACTTAATTGTTACTCTTAGGGTATGTTTGGTTTAAGGGAAGGGGAGGGGAGGGAAAGTTGAGAAATAAATTTTGTCTCTCATCTTTATAAAATTGCATATAGATAATTTTCAATATTCCTAAAATATACTCTTAACAAAAAGAATATTCCCTTTATTAATGGCAAAATGGTCAATGCCCTCTCAAAATTTTTTTCCTTTTCATCCCCTTCCTTCAAACCAAACATACATTTATGGGTTGTTTGCTATACTAAACAATCCCTATAGTGGATTTGGAGGGAAGAACAAATTTTTATAAGTTAAATCTTTTTAAAAATAAAATAAAATTAGAGAAGTGGAGTAAGAAATTCTTAATTAATTTTTATGACTCTTTTATCATACACTTTCTATCTTTTAAAATTCCACTTATAAACATTTCTCTCTCTAAATCCATAATACCTAATAGGCCCTTAATTATTATTGTCATTTGATAAATTAGAGTTGTTAGCAAGGTTCTGAAACCCGGATCAGCCACTAAACTGGCTAGGGTATTGGGTCGAGGGCAGTGGCGGAGCCACGTTGTTCCATGTGGGTGCAAGTGCACCCATAAAATTGTGGCTGTTGAGTTTTTTTTTTTTTTTTTTTTTTTTTTTCTGGCTACTGAGTTACTACATATCTTAGCATAAATACCTATAATCCTCCTCAAAACATGAGACATTATTATATAGTGCTATGAGACCTATTGGTGGTTTTATTTTTATGGGCCCAAGCTTTACTACCCGCTGCCAGAGCCAACGTTTTACTTTTTTAGTATGACGTTTTTTTTTAATATGACCATCTAATTAAATTAAATATAAATATTATCAGACTTTTTTCGCATTTGTTATGCTCCTTCGTTGATAGTTTACTTTTTAATATCCTATTACATATGACAAACCATAATAATTTTTCCTTGCATGTTGCTTTGAAATTTGATTGTGTAACATCTGGTATCTTATGTCATGATATTAGAGTATATTGTTCGTTTAAATTGATTTCCTTGAAATACTTTTCAATTGAACCCCATTTCTAATCCTAAACTTTAGGAAGGAGTTGGTTGCCTTTTATCCTCCTTAAAAAAAAATTCAGGGCGTTGCCCCGAACCCCAAATCCTATCATTAATTGTGCACCTACAAACTTAAATTCCCGACTCCGCCACTGGTCGAAGGTCAAACTAGAATTCAACCGAGTTAAATCGGTGAGAAATTAAAGATTTCAATGTAATTAACTCATTAATTTTTATCGTGTTATGTTCAGCAGCCCAATAATACAACCCTTGACAGTGTAAAGGATAAATTTTTATAAAATTATTCGTTACTGTCATAGTTGATATTGTTAAAATAAAGTAAAGTTGCTGCTTATTAGACCGTTGTTAATTGTCATTTAAGTAATTTTACCACAAAATTTAATATCATACGAGCTGTAAGTCAGTAACCAACAAGACTTCACGATGATTAACTCATTAAATTCAGGTAATTTTGCGTCTTTGCCTTAAAATATTAAAAAAATATCAGAATGTTGTACTACTCCAATTATAAAGGTATATATTGTATTTGTATGTAAAGTTGTGAACGAACCTAATTTTTTTGCGAAAACTGAAAAACCTTCCCATCCTCTCATATATTGTTATGAAAAATCCCCTCACACGTTCCAATGTGGAGCTGTAATACCCGGATAAATAAATGGGTTATTTCTGATAAGTGAAATTATGGTCTTAAGACTTATGTAAATATAGTCTATTTTTCTAAGTTGAATTCTGTAGGAAATTAGGGAATTTAAGGGCCAAAGTGACAAAATGACCAAAATGCCCCTAGTATGCCTAAATAACTTAGAAAAATTGTGAAAAATCCCAAAAGACAGTAAAATGACCAAGTGAATTATGAGAATATATTATCTCTAATTATGGTAATTTGATAAATTACGAACTTGGAGAAAATAAGAAAGAATGCTCAAAAAGTAATGAAATGACGGTAATACCCTTGTAAATGATAGAAAAATGCAAGAATGTATTTACTAATTAATTGGAAAGTTTTGGGAAAAATAGATGAGTTTAGGTATTTATAAGCCTAAATACAAAGGTAGACCAATAGGAAAATTATGTGAAAATAATTATTTAATTAATTAAATAATTAAATTAAAAATTAAATTAAAAAAAATAATAATAATAAAAAAAAAAAAGAAAAAAAAAAAAGAGAAAGAAAAAGGAAATTGAATATAAATAATATATAAGAGTTTTAAATTTAATAAACTCTAATTAAATAATGAAAAGGTGAATAGTAAAATGGAAAATAGGAACCGATCCTATCTAGGGAGCCAGGAATAGGATTTCCAAAGTCAAGACAAAATATGGATCAGTGAGTTATTATCTTCCATTAAACTCTCACGGAAGTTAATTCTGAAGCCGATAGGGCTTTTTCCTAATAAAACGAAATAGAGGAATTCTGAGGGAAAGCCAGATAGCCAGGTTAGAAGTAAAGACTTCAAAATTAGAGTTGTGACAACTGAGAAAGAATTGAGGATTTTCATGGACATTTTTGGAATCAGTGCATTCTTGTCCATAGGCGATCGTTGGTGGGATTGCGTTTCGAAACCGTCACGTTTTTCCGTAAAACTTCAGTCAGGCCGGAGAGGGCCTAGACAGAGTTGGAAAAATAGTTAGAATAGAAATTTCTAATGAGGAATGAATTGTCTTCGAAGCTGTGGTTCCAGATTTTTGAGATTTCTCCGAGAGAGAAAGAAGAGAGAGGAGCTTTGGGGAAATCAGAGCGAATCTCTGGGTAAGTTTTCCTGCATAGAGCTTTAAGCTTTCGTAGTTCTTTCGTTAGTTAGTAAAGCTAGAGTAGTCTTTATTTTTATGATTAGATATCATATGATAGGACTATTTTAGTCAATATTTTCGAAAATCATGATGGCGTCGAAGTTCGGCAAAATTTTGGGAAGAAAATAGCCTATGTAAGCGGTTACCGTAAATTCCGCCAAGTAGGGGTATAGGGGCAAAATGGTAATTTTTACCGAAAATGCCGCTTATTGTGTCAAATCACTAATGGAAGTGATATTACTCTTATAGGACGTCGAAAACCTAATCTGCTTGCCCATTACGCCCGACGAGCCATTTCACGTTTTAGTAGAAAAGTACGATTTCCGACGAAGTGCCGTCTACCGTCAACGAAGGTACGTTCGCGTCTTGTAACACTAATCGGATGGATATGGTATGCTTGTATATGGTATGTGTGTGATGTGTGTATGATATGTATATATGTGGGGTGTTGTTGGAATGCATATTATGTTAGAACATAACTCGTATGCATCTTGGGAGCGATATATCTGTAAGGCCGGGAGCGATACATTTATAATCTTGGGAGCGATACATTTATAATCTTTGGGAGCGATACATCCGTAATGCCGGGAGCGATACATGTGCATTGGTTGGGTGTGGTTTATATGTTGTTTGGTAACCCATATGTGTGTATGTATACATGAGGTTAATTACCCGAGATCCGGTGCGGATCTCGGCTCTTAACATAGCGTCGAGTTCGGGAGGACCAATGACCAGGAGAGAGGAAGCGGCAAGTTCGGGGATCCTATGAAGACTTCCCGACGTTGTTCTTTTCTTTTTGAAAACTCTCGGTTGTTGAACCGTTTATGTAACTAGCCAGTGGGCATTTTATATCAATATATCGGTTACACTCTTGATCCTAGGTGCTCTACTCGATGAAAAAAATTTTATACTTGCTTTTGAAAAGTCGGGATGTTACAGGAGTCTAGGATATACTACTCGATTTTATTTATAAGTTTATTTTGATCAAAAATTTGGTCTTGTTTATAAATCCAGTTTCATGTAATAAGTGAGATTATAACAATTTTACTCATATTAATTGTACATATAAAGATAGAGAGAGAAGAAACAATTGAAAAATACATGCAAGTCGGACGGGAAGTGGTGTTTCCAGTGGCGGACAGGTGAGTAACGCGTAAGAACACCGCCTTGGGAGGGGAACAACACTGGAAATAGCCATGCTAATACCTCGTAAGTGAGGAGCAAAAGGAGGAATCCGCCCGAGGAGGCTCACGGGGCGGATCTTTTCAATGACAAGGGGGGCCATGGCCCCCCAAAAAAAATTGTTTAGATTTTTTTTTAAAGAAAATTTAATATAATGCAATTTTTTTTTATCACATTTTCCCCTCTTTTCTTTTTCATTCCCCTCTCTGTCTTTTCTTTTTAGGACATTTGGAGGTCAACCTTTTATATATTTGGGGCTTATAATTCAAGTCGTGTTCTATGTGGGTCTTATATGATTTATGTTAATCTTGTCATTTTTTTCTATATTTCATTCTAATTACCTGAAATTTTTAGCTTATCAGTGAAATTTACTTTTGTGGTGTATTCTTTAGTATGCTTTTACCTATTTTACACTACACTTGTAGATGAAGTTTATTGATTTTTCATTCTAAACCTCAGCCTCTTACCTTCCAATGTTGTGGTGTTCAATTACATGAAGTCTATGGTTGAACCAAAGATTCACAATTACATAAATTAAAGTCCATTGCCTTCCAATGTTTGTGGTGTATTTTTTTATATTATTTTCTTTTCTTGTTTATATTATTTTACTTTTTAATGCATATAAAACTTTTCTTAAAAAAAAATTCGGGGGCGCTGCCCCGAACCCCTACCACTATTTGGCCCCCCAAATTTTTGTCCCAAGCTCCGCCCAGGGCTCACGTCCGATTAGCTAGTTGGTGAGGCAATAGCTTACCAAGGCGATGATCACCAATCATAAATGAGGGTAAAAGTTAAAAATCTATCTCATAATTATTGAGCTAACTATCTCTCTTTGATATGTGAGATTTAATCAAAATGGACGTAAAAATACAACAAGAGTAGTAATATAAATCCGAACTGGGAAAAAAAAAGAATCTGCCTGGTCCCCCTTTTTTTGTTGTTATGAAGTTCAAAAAAACATGAGTTGTATATGTTTGTTGGGCACGTTTGTTTGTGTAGTGACAGCGATGTCGCAGGAACGAGCTGTGTGTATTATTTCATACTTGTGCATGCGTAGGTTTGTTTGGTGAGTTATCCTGGCCAATAGAAACCCGAACTCCCTCGTTAATTTTAACCACTCACTCTATTTTTTTAATTGGGAATATCGGATTCAAATCACAATGTTGGTCCCCACCATATCTAGTCACGTCAAAACAAAAAAAAAATCGAATCTTTGAGATATGCTTTCGTTTTTATACGAAACTGACCTACAACTATATACTAATCTCATCATAAAGTCAAATAATACCATAAGCCACGTATATTAAATTGTCATCTTAAAATTAATGTTTTTTTTTAAAAGTAATTGGGATTTTTAATCGAAGTAGAATTACTTAGGGCACGAAAGCGCTATAGCCCAATTAATATGTATATCCTGCTGGTACGATTCCTAGTGGAGGATAATATATTCATTAACAATATATATATATATATATAGTGTGTGAAAATGGAAGAAGCACATACTTGTGATGATAAACAATGAGTGGACACTTTGGGAAAAATAAAAACAAGGGTGTTGATGAGAAAATTGAAAGTGAAGAGAGAGATGGGAATATTAATGGAGGGGCCCCTGGCCTTATAAAAAAAGGAATCGGCTTTCGTCCAATTCTATTATTATCCGCATTACGTTGGAGCGTCGTCGTTTTAACAAAAGTGAACCTATGCCTGGAAAAATACTTCATAATCTTGAAAAATTATTTTAGGATCTTGAAAAAATATCCTGAACTATATTTTTAGCACCAATCAGTACCCTAAAATATCAGTTCGTATCATTCAGTACCTTGAAATATTTTTTGAAGATCTTAAAATAATTTTTTTAAGATCGTGAAGTATTTTTTCGGTATCCTAAAGTATTTTTCGGTGCTAGTCATTATCCTAAAATATTTTTCAATGTCTTAAAATAATTTTTAAGATCATAAAATATTTTTAGTCTCGTCAATACTCTAAAATATCTTTTTAGTACTAATCATACACTTTAGGATAATTTTTCAAGATCATGAAGTATTTTTTCAGTACTGTTCAGTATCATGAAGTACCTTTTTAGTACTAGTCAGTACCCTAAATTTTTTTTTTTTAAAAAAAGGGCATAGGTTCAGCTTTTGTGGCAAAACGACGACGCTCCAACTCGGCGGATGGCGAGGATAATAATAGAATTGGACGAAAGCCGGTTCCCGAGAATCGACTTTCGTCAATTCTATTATTATCTGCTTTGCCATCCATTGCGTTGGAGCGTTGTCGTTTTGCCACAAAAGTTGAACCTATGCCCTTTAAAAAAAAAAAAAATTAGGGTACACTAAAAAGGTACTTCATGATACTGAACGGTACTGGAAAAATACTTCATAATCTTGAAAAATTATTTTAGGATCTTGAAAAATATTTTTAGTACTAATCATACACTTTAGGATAATTTTTCAAGATCATGAAGTATTTTTTCAGTACCGTTCAATATTATGAAGTACCTTTTTAGTACTAGTCAGTACCCTAATTTTTTTTTTTTTAAAAAAAAGGGCATAGGTTCAGTTTTTGTGGCAAAACGATGACGCTGAAGGGCGGATGATGGCGGATAATAATAGAATGGGACGAAAGCCTGGCCCATAAAAAAGCCCCAGCATAAGGGGGGGCCATGTTTATATGTTCCCCTTGTCTTTTCAAACTCTTCATCCATCACACACTCCACAGTACAACGTGGGAAATTAATTATTTTTGGTACAATTAAGATTTGTATTTATTATCTTTACGGGCATCATATAAAATTTAGAGTAAATACATTTTTAGTCCTAACAAAAACACGGACCCATTTTGGTATCTGACAAAAAAATTGACCCTTATTCGTCCATTTTATGGGACTAAAAATGACCTCTTAGAAATTTGTGAGGGATCAAAATGTTCACCAATGGATCCTTATTCGTCTTTTTTATGAACTAAAAAGGACCTTTTTTTGTCAGGGGCCAAAATGAAGTTCGTGTTTTTTGTCAGGGACCAGAAAGGGTATTTACTCTAAAATTTATAGATATATCATATATTGATACAATTAATTTGTCATTGACCATGGTCTCAGAAATTTATTTTCAGACAAAAGTAACACACATATCTCTTGACCAAAAAAAAACACACATATCTCAAAAACACTTCTAAATAGAGTGAGGAATTTACACACATGCACTTTCTTTGAGGGGCAACTCTTTTTCCCCCCACACAGAATCATCCATTTTGTGTTTGGTACGTAGGGGTGGAAACAGGTCAGGGGCCTGTTTCCGGCCTGACCAGGCCTGGCCTGTCAGGCTAACAGGCCAGGCCTAGGCCTTTTTCAGGCATGTTTATATAAACAGGCCAGGCCTAGGCCTTAAAACAGGCATGTAAAGCCTGTCAGGCCGGCCTGTTAAGGGAGGGGCAAAATAGTAATTTTGTTTTTTTAATATATATCATACTGATTAATAACTTATACAGGCCATTTTTTTTATAAAAAAAAAACCCCCCAAGTTTCGGAAGTTCCAAGCCCCAATTGCCTCTCAGTCTCGACACTCTGCGCTCGACCCTACCTGCTTCCATCTTCAATTTCTTCATCCAGCTTGCGGCTTACCCCATTTCAGATCTCCGACGCTACTTCTGTCGTGCTTCCGTCGTCCATTACTCCGTCGGCCGTTACCCCATTTCAGATCTCCGACGCAGCTTGCCCTAAGTCCTCACCGTCGTCCTGGTATTTTATTCTACTAGAGGCCGATGATAGATCTATGTTTTTTGTTTCTTCGTTCTGCATAGGTGCGACTTGCTCTCTCCCTCTCTACTTGTGACTTCTTCTCAAGCACCAGGCGCCCTTTTTTCTCTAACGATCTGTCCCCTTTTTAAATTTTCTTTCCCTCTATTCCTCTTCTCTAGCCATGGTTGTTGATATGCATGAGCAAAGGATAGTGGCATTTAAAGAGTTGGACACATTCCTAGAAATTTTCAAATCTCCATTGCCTTGTTGTATCGAGGGGCTTTTACCATTAATGGATACCTTCTACATTAAATTGATTGAGTATATCAATTAGTTTACGGTTTGATTTATTATAGTTGAATTACCTTGCCTTGATCTTCTATTATTTTATAAATCCATATAGAGATTTCTTGCATTCTTGTTTTGAAACTAAAACTACATTACTTTTTATGTTTCGGTTCTAGTTCATGTCATCTCCATTTCGAGTGAAACAATGTCATCTACTTCACTCCTCCTCTCTGCTATTGAGGTCTCTCAACAAGCACCAACAGATTCAAGTCAACAAGATACTCAACAAACTAATGATGTGAGTGAGAAAATTGCTAGTGATGATGAGATTATTAAGAAGAAGAGCGAAAAACCTCAACTATTTGGGATGATTTTGATCAAGTTGAATCTAATGATGGGCTCAAAGCTAAATGCAAGTCTTGCAGAAATCCATTTTCATACTCAGGGAAGGGAGCTAGCACTACCCATCTATGGAGACATATCAAAAATTGTGATGTAAGGAAGCTCCTCATATACGCAAAAACAAGCAATCCACCATTCCATTTCAACCTTCTAGCCCGAATCCATTTTTGGCATCGGGTGCCGATATTCTAATGAGAAGATGAGGGAAATAATTGCTACTGCAATCATGGTGCATGAGCATCCTTTTAGCATTGTTGAGGAAGAAGTTTGGATGTGGGGTTTCCAATTTGCAAATTCAGAATTTCAGAAATTTTCTCGCAAGACAGCAAGAAGTGATTGTTTGGCCATACATTCCTATGATTTGTGCTTAGCAAAGGGCTTTTGGGTTTAACACTTACTAGATTTTTTCTTGCATCTGCTACTTTGATGATGACATGATGGTTACTTGGTATGATGCTTATTTTAGGAAAAAGGCATTTTTAAGCTCCAATTGCTAATGTAGGAGTAGGAGGTGCATTTTGTTGAACATATTTGATGGGTAGAGAATAGTTGGTCAATTCTTATCTTTGCAGCATGTATTTTAGATCATTAAGAATTATTTATATAAGGCCTGTTTTCGGCCGTTTACAGTGGGCCTGTTTTCGGCCTGTTTATAAGTGGCCTGTTAGCCTGAATACAATATTTTTTTAAAAAAAAAAAAACAGGCCTTAACAGGCCACAAGCCAAGCCAGGCCAGGCTCAGGCCGAAAAATAGGCCTGATACAGGCCACAGGCCAGGCTCAGGCCTATTTCTTCCTTAACAGGTCAGGCACTGTAAGTAGAACTGCCTGGCTTTGGCCTAGCTGTTTCCACCCCTATTGGTACGTAGCTTTGAATATGGTATTTTAACATAGTTTAAACAAGGGTATTTTAGGACAAAAACATGTATTAATTTTATAATAATCTAACTTAATTACCTATATTAAAATAATATAATTGAACTAGTTAAATTGTTTTTACACTAAGAAATAAAGGATATATTACAATAATTTCAATATATTTGACGATTACAATTTACAAGGACATATCTTGACTAAATAACTAAAGATTTTATTGATCCTACATTTAGGATCAGAACTAGTAACTCTTAAATACAAGAGAAGTTAAAGTAACTATTAGGTAAAAAAAGTATGTTGTTTTTTGGGGAGAAAAACTCTCTTTAATCATCCAATGGAACTACCTTTTAATATTTTTTCAATATGTTCAGTTAATATGAATAATTCAAGAAAAATTATAAATTTAAAAGGACAGTGAAATCAAAATAAACCCTATAATTAGCTTTTACACTAACAAACAAATGAAGCATCAATTAACGGTTTGACTATAGTTCACTTCTCTTTCCATAATCTTCCTATCATTTTCTTTATCTCAGCCGTTGGATTAAAATTTCAACGATTTAGATCTAATGATTTATTGAAATATTAATTTATTAAAAAAAATTAAAGATAATATTTTTATAAATCATTAGATCTGAACTATTTAGATTTCAATCCAATGGCTAAGATAGAAAAGATGATGGGAAGAAAAGTGGACCATAAACAAACCTTTTTTTTTTTGAATTTTAGGAAAGGGGTCAGGCTCACCCACAGTCCAAGGGAAGGGTGCTTTGGTTCCGCTCCGCAGGGCATACTGGGTTAGAGAGTATACATGCCTCCACCTCTTCCCAACGTTTCCACTGCTTCACATCGCCTAGGATGCCTCCCCCAGCGCCTTAACCAACTCCAGGATCGAACCTCCTCCCTTTGGTGAGAGTGTCCGACCCCTTTGCCAGTTTGAACCAAAGACGAGGGGTTAAACAAACCTAATTAACATGACTGGAGAAATAGAATCCCAATATAATGGCCCATTCCGAGGGGGAAGGGATTTTCCTTTCTATTTCTCTCATTTTTTTAAAAAAAACTTGTTCAAGTGTATTCCTTAGTTTTTGGGTGAAACAGACACCAGGGGAAAAAAACAGCCAATCACGCTGTGATTTTACAATCTCAATAATTTTTTTAAGAAATAAAGGAATAGATAAGAATTAAGAACATGCCTATCACCAAAAAAAAAAAAAGAAAAGAAAAGGAGGACATATCTAGCCGTGGACAGGATCCACGTATCCAGATGGCCACATGGAATTAACTGTAGAGAAAAGCAAAGCGCGAGATTAGGTGTGACAGGCTGTAGAGTAAGATGGAAAGCGCGTGGTGTGAGGGAGATCTTGATCTTTAAATGGGTTGACGCGACCCACTGTTTCAGCAAAACCAACGGCAGAGGATTTCCGGTTTTCAACGGAGAATACACTGTGTTGGTTCCAACTTCGAGTTTGATACGATGCATGCCTTGCAAATAAGTACTACTATTACCTCCTATCCTAATTATAAAAACATTTTTATAGTGTAGTTTATACTACAAAAATGTTCTTATAATTAAGACTGGAGGGACTACTATTATTTTTAATCTTAAATATAAGATAAAATTAATTTTTTACAGATTAAAAAAGTCAAATAAATTATTTAATCATGTATTATCTTATGTATTATTGAATTATATATTAGTTTATAAGTTAGATAAAATAATTTGTAGAAAAAACGATACATGTATTAAAGTAATTTAATTAGTTTTCTTAATATTTTTTTAAAAATAAACGATATCTTACATTTAAGAACAAAGAAAATATAAATATTTTTTCAGTTGCGTCCATCACCTTCAAATATTTTGTTGTGCAATTTTACACTTAATTTGGATAATTTAGGGGGTTTTCTCAAAGATAATTTAGGGTGTTGAATAAACGTGATAAAAATACTTTAAATTGTTAAATTATAAAAAGATAGTTTAAGGTATTAGGCGTATATGAAAAAAAAAAAAAAATTAGGATGTTAAGTTACTATAAAATACCTTAAGCCTTAAAATAAATACCAATAATAAGGGCTGGCCAATGTGATGGTATTACTACTGAGCATTTGGCACGTAATGCCTCAAGAGTCCAACATGGAATTTTATGTCCCCGACTCCCCCCCTTGCGAGATATAGCTCACGTGAATGTGTTCCTCCGGAACTAACAAACACCAATTAATAATCCACGTCAATGTAAAAAAACACAAAACAAAAAACACACACATACACTGACGCAAAATATTTTAAAAAGGGAAAATCAATTTCAGGGTCCTTTTAACAAGAAAAATTACAAAAAAGGCTCCAAGATTCTGACAATCCTGAGAAAAAGACCTAGGGTCTTTTCTGAAATTTTCAAAATATTGGGTGAGTTGTTAATGGGGCTGATATAGTTGTTAACGGGGGTACTGATATAGTTGTTAAAGATACTAATTTAGTTGTTAGCAAAAATGTTGTTAACGGGGCTGATATAGTTGTTAAAGACCTACCCGTTAACAACTATATCAGTCCCTTTAACAACTCACCCAAGATTATGAAAATCCCGAAAAGGCTGGGGGCCTTTTTGGGATTGTCAGGATCTTGACGCCTTTTTACAATTTCCTTGTTAAAATGGCCACAAATAAATTTTCCTTTTAAAAATGTGCAAACGTCATATTATGTGTTTAAAAGACTTTCTGGGACTTCTTTGGTAGTAGCCACACTTGTTATGAAATGATGATATTGCCTAGGTAAAGGAAAGAGAACTTCAAATGAAAAAACAAAAAGGAGAAGAGAAGAAAAGGGAACTCTATACAAGCATCCACTATTGGCCTCCGCTACAATGACGAGCTTTAGGGTTCGTTTGGTACGGAGAAGATTTAAGGAGGGAAATGAGTTTAAAGGAGGGAAAGGAATGGAAGGGAAGATTGAGAAGGAATTTAAAAAGTTAAGGCTGTTTGGTAGACGTGAGAAATGAACTTAAGTTGAGGGAAAATGATTTGTTTTGTATGAAGAATTGGGTGTTGGTTAAGTGGGAAGGTGGGGTGAAATTCCTAAAATGCCCCCTCGGTTCGTTAAGACGTTTGAACGTACAAGTTACGTTCGAACGTAATAGAAACCCAATCGTGCATAAAGTTCGAACGCGAAATCGAATGAGTGTCTTGAGGTTTACATCGGCAATTTCACAACTCTACGAGACGGGAAACCAAACCACAAGAACACGGGACGATGTAGAGGAATGGATGAAGGAATAATTTAAATGGAAAGAACAGAGGGTTGAGAAGAATTCATAAACGAGAGGAAGCCAACGATGGTGGTCTAATCTTTCCTCTCCAGGCGACGATGCTTGGTAGAGAGGAAGAAGGCGACGAAGATGATGGAAGAGTCGAAGCTCTCTCATTCTCCTTAAGCCTTAAATTACCACTTCGGCGTCGGTGCAGCCCGAGTCCAACATGGAAATGCTGTGGTGGAGGGTGAAAGGAAGAAAGGAATATCGCCAAAGTGACAATGATGAAAAAAAGGTGAAAGTCGTCGGCGACAAAAAAATGGAGAAGGAAGGCGGAGGAAGGAAGGATCAATTATGAATCCATGGCGCTCACGGGTTTTTTTTTTTTTTTTTTTTTTAGTTCCTCTCGAGTTTGTCTATTTCTCCATTGTTTATAGGGTTTTTGTGTCAATAAAATTCACTCTCCCGCAACTCACCATTATCCCAAAAGTTTGGAGGGATTCAACTTTCCTACCATTGTGGGAAGATGGAGCTGTTATGGGAAACCAATTTCCAGGTAGACACGAGAAGCCAAATGATTTCTCTAAGGAGAAACAGAAAAACTTTTCATCCGAAGGAAACTCTATCTAAGCATCCACTATTGGCCTACCAATGACTAGCCTTAGAGTCTCTTTGGGAAAGCATCATAAGTTTATCAGAAGTGAAAATTTGTTTTTAGGTGTTTGAGAAAGCTTCACAATATGATAAACTTGTAGGGTTGAAGCAACCGATCGAAGCTTATGATTCCATCACAATAGCTTAGACCTTTTATTTTTAATTTCTTATCCCAAATAATCACATTATCTATATATAATTCATGATTTTTCACCATTTTCTATCTCAACTATCTTTTTCAAAAGCTTTGACAAACAAGTGCCCCCATTAGGAAAAAAAAACAACCTACCACCGCTATCCTAAACACAAATCATATCAGGAAAAGTCCAATAGAAAAAAAGTCAATAAGGAAAAGTCCATCAGAAACAAAAACTAAATTTACTACCGCTATCCCAAACAGGCCTTTAGAAGAAACAAGGGAAGGCCACGACCCCCAAACAAATCTGTTCCGATTTTTTTAAAAAAAAAATATAATGTAAATGAGTATGTTATCTTGTACATTAGAATTGTTAAAATACTTTTATTATATATTTGGCCCTTTATTTTTTTAAAAAATTAGTTAATGAGTATATATTTGATTCCTCAAATATTTAATCCGCCACTACTCACCTGATTGGATAATTATTGAGAATAGTTATAGTTTTAATTAGATAAAACGATAACAAAAAATTACACTGTGGTTATTTTTATAGTGTAGGTTTAGATTTTAAGTGTTAGCGTAATAGTGTTTGCTTTTTACTATCATAGTTTATTTGGTTGAATGAATAAAAAATAAAATTTTATCATTCTTTACTTTAATATTCTTCTTAATTTCATATGTTATTACCCTTTTATTCCCGGCAGCAAGCATATCATAATTATAATTATGTTTTATATATAAATTAAATTCTCATTTCATAAAAAATCTAGAAAAAATAAATATTAATGTGATTATTTATTCATGCTTATTTTTTATCATAATCATAATGAGTATTGCATTTTTTTTATTTTTGCCTCTGTGTTTACCTTTGGCTTTTTTGGCCATCAAATGCTTGCCTTTGTATTTATTCTTTTATATAAATTAATATTGTGATTTGTGAATATCAAGGGCCGGCGGTGACCCTGCGTACCACAAATAAATAAATAAAGCCCACCCTTTGCATCAACCTAAAAATATATACTCTTACTAATTAAGTAGGATTTATTTATATATTGTGTGTTTTAATTAATATATATTAGCGACGCTTGCCTTGTAATGAAGAGATCAAGTTGGAAAATTTTGAAAGATTTGGATTTGGTGTGAAATCTGGTCGGATCTTGCTTTGTGCGATGCGATGTGTCTTTTTTCAATACAAAACTCTTCCCTTTCGTCTTCTTTTTCCTCTGTCCTCCTTCTCCTCCGTCCCCTCCATTAGCTACGAACCATTCATCCGCAAAAACCAGACAAGCATCGCCACTCTCTCTTCCTTCCATTCTCTTATCTTCTCTAGCACCTCTACGTTCCTGTGATTCTAGGTTTTTTATTTTCCATCTGAAAATGGGAATGGCCTGTGAGTCCCAATTTCATGTGCTGGCCGTCGACGACAGCCTAATCGATCGGAAGCTTATTGAGAGGCTCCTCAAAACCTCCTCCTATCAAGGTATGATAAAAGTAAAACAATCCTCTTATTTTCTTGATCGATGTTTCATTTTCTGGTTTTAATGAACTCCTTTATGTCAATGACAGTTACCACTGTTGATTCCGGTAGCAAGGCTTTAGAGTTTCTGGGTTTGCGTGACAATGATCAGACCGACGCTAATACACCTTCCGTGTCTCCTCACAATAATCAGGTATTGTTTGTTATAGTTTCTGCTCAAAATGTATGAGATTCCTCCATTTTCTTCTTGCCTTCCATGAAGTTTCTTTTTCAGGATGTCTGAACTGAAGTTCTTATGGATTTTTCATTTTTTCACAGGAAGTGGATGTGAACCTTGTTATTACAGACTACTGTATGCCTGGCATGACTGGCTATGACTTACTCAAGAAAATCAAGGTATGCTTTACTTTCTTGTTCTGACGATTCCTCATATGTTATATGATTTAATTTGTCAAACAATCTGTTGGTTCCTTCTAGTTAAATACAGAACCTGTATCTCCTTCTGTTTTTGCTTGGAACACTCGACTTTACATTTCAAAACTCTGAATCTAAATCCCATATTGCCATGGCTCAAAACTGTCAATTTCCGTAGTTTTATTTGATTAGGAGATTAGCCATATAATAGATATCAATTCCTATCTGATTTACAATTTACCTTTAGAAACAAGTTTGGTTTAATACAATCACAAGATTTGCTTTTATTAAAAAATGACCTGCTTCAGTAGCTAGGAATTGGCTGAAGAATCCTTTAAGAATCTCTCAAAATTTTGTGCTGGCAAATTCTACCTGGGAGGCAAGAGACTTGAAAATGACAGGGCATTACTTTTGGGATTTCAGGAATCTTCGTCTTTGAGAAACATACCAGTGGTGATTATGTCATCCGAAAATGTACCTTCCAGGATTAGCAAGTGCTTAGAAGAAGGAGCAGAGGAATTTTTCTTGAAACCAGTGAAGCGAGCTGATCTAAATAAGCTTAGACCCCATATGATGATGACCCAGAAATTAAAGGATCAAGCACAAAAAAGAGATGAAAAGCTTGAAACCCCAGAGATTCATCTAGTACCACAATCACTAGTTGAACAACAACATCAACAGTCTGTGCAGATAGTCAATACTAACAAGAGGAAAACTGTGGAAGAGGGGCTTTCGCTTGAAACTGATAGAACAAGAACAAGATACAATGGCATAGCCACTATGGTCTGATGAAGAATCATTCCAGATTATCTTCTTTCGGTTTTAAAAATGGAATTCTCATGTATCTTTTTCTTAATCTCGTCCTGTACACATTTCCTGGAAATATTTCCTTCCAATTTTGCTTCCCAAACATATCAATCCAGATGAAACAAAAGTTAAAAAACGAATGAAAAATCAGATGATTGTATGCTTTGGGGTGTACAAACAATATCTTTTGCACCCAAGGATGTTCATGAGAATCAGATTCAAACCGAATTAAAGTGAGGAATTACTGCAATGATAGCTACATTAGCTACAAGACAACTGCCATATCCTTCTAGTCCATGTTAACTGATTCTCACGAAATATCGTATTGGTTGGCATGAACATGGTAATTGACCTTTCTTATTAATGTCGTTTACTGGCAGTTGATTGCACTTTAATATTGAGGGTGGAAACTGACTGTTGAAATCGTCAAAGTTGTACTCAGGAGGCATTATTTTTCTCCTGACGGATTTGGATTTAAACTTCATTTTCCTGATCATTATCAGTGGTTATGTTTGATGTTACCACGAAAATAAATTGTTGTGTAACTCGGAAAGGATTTAAAAAAAAAATGCTGGAGTAGGTTCGTGATATATCTATGTGGGGTAGTGTTTGTGGTATTTAACACTTTTATTCAAGTCTTTACTCTACGCCTTCCTTTTTTTTTCCCCGGCTTTGATCGAATCTTTTGATCTGACTGTCCTGTGATTCTGAACAACTCAGCAAGGGATTTAAAAAATGGTTAGAGAAGGTTGATGATATCTCCTTTTGTGATGTTTGTTATATTAAATACGTTTATTTAACTTTTTTACCTTATACTTTTCTTCGTCAAGTTTAAAAAAGTTTGATTGAATCTCTGACTGTTTCGTCATTTTGAATGAATTATAATTATAATTTGGGGTCCATGGTCAACCTCCTAAACTTCTCGCAATTCGTCTTTTGTTTTTTTGGCAGCGAATGGATGATGCCTCTGTTGTTTTCTCTTCTGGGGAGCAAAATATTATATTTTATTGTGACTAATTCTAAATTCATAATTCACAAAATTGCAAAAGATTAGGTAGAATTTTCAGGGTGAGTTAGTCGCAAAACTATCAAATCATTAATGAGACGTCCATCAGAAGAAAAGATGTTTGGCTGTGGTGAAAGAGACGGCGCGTAGATCCTATAAGCATAGCCTCTAACATGTTTCCAGGTTTCAAATTACTGTTCTTGGGCAAGCGCTTATTAAAGGAAAACATGTCTCTCTCTCTCTTTTTTGGTTGAAAAAGGCAAACGAGGCTTGATACAGAGGGGAGGCTAGACCATCCCCTCTCTCTCTCTAACCATTTTGTTTCTGTTCTTAAATACCGTATCTGTCACTATATACAAAAGCACGCCTAAATCCATGAAATTTGGAATTTTTAGCCAATGGCATGTGTATAAGGTCCATCATGGATCAAATGCGACGAATGGTGATAATGATCGATGAGCGCTTAATTTCAATTTAGACCAGTCTCTTGTTTCTATTCTAAGCATACCCTTCATAAAATCTTCAAGATTTGAGGTCATCTTTATCACCCATAGCGAATTTTCTCACTTGTCAGTTCATTGGTTATTCTGGCATGGAGATTGAGGGGCGTTCGTGGGAATGATGTGACTGTAAATAGTTGAGAAATTGATTGGAAATGTTATTCCAAGTTACTGTTGACCACAAACCCCAATTTCATTATTTTGTTTAATTTATTTTTCCCTTTTAATTTCAAGGATTTTAAGATGATGAATTGGAATTGCAGCTGATGAGTGATAATGCAAAATCAGGTTTCATCTTCCTCGTCAGTCTAATACTTCATCAACCAAACAATATGTGATTGGCTTTCATGAACAATCCAGAAATTAAAACAACATGCTACGTGTTGAAATCAATATTTGCTTTATCCGATTTCTTCATTATTAACGAATATTTAAATTAGATTTTCAACTTGGTAAATTGTTTACACAATGTCTCTGTTTTCTCGATAGCATTAGCAGCCATGGCTAGATGCTGTAGAGGCAACAAAACAATTAGACCTTCGGAGCTTCAAGCAGTGAAAATGGAAAACATAAACATTCAAATATCAAAACCCACATCATATAGGAAAAAATTCCTCATTAAAAATTTTATTGGATGATGAAAGCAATGTTGCTCTGTAAAATTGTATACGTAGAACAACGATGCTTAGGCTTGAATCTCCTCAGCAATAAAATTTTCAACAACAGACTTATTCCAACGTTCCCTCTATTTAATCACGGCTATTTTCTTCATCCATGCAAACATTGAAGAACAAGGGATTCTCAACGCTCAACTATTTTGACAATGACCACATGAATGTGTTTTTTTCTCTCCTTGCCAGGTAAGTATACAAAAATTATACCATTCTTAATTTACAAGAGACTGATCCTACAAGTATGGTTTCAAGTCAGGGAATAGTTTATACCAAACCGTATGCCTAAGAATCATATTTTCTTTTGACTAAATCTCATCTATTGGGAAAAAACCCACAAAGATCTCAACACCAGACTGACATACTGGAAAGAAAGGCAACGTTCTTGAACATGAATATTATCCCCTTCTTCCCGTAGCATCCACATAACTGCACGACAGAAAAAGTGACGTTTGATTAGTTTTCTCTATCATTCTTGTACCGCCTACTGAATTTCCAACAAGTATCACATGGATCGACACATTGTATTTATATATATGCGCTATATAATGAAAAACACCCACTAAACCAAACAACTAAAACAATAAAATACAATACAAGCAAAAAATCAACTAACAAGTTACATAATCAGAACCTGTCTGTCTTGACTCTATGGTGACTGTAATTTAAATTCATATTGATCCAATTGAATCAATTTCAGCTGGACCCTAGAATTTCAATACAAAATATTCCTTGGGGGGGGGTTGTTGTGAGACAAATATAATTTTTTTTTTTATAAAAGGCATATATAATACAATTAAAATGTTTTTTAATAACTCAAACAGAAGTAAAATGGCCACTATTAAAGACAATTGGCCCGTTTGGAATAACGGTGGCGAAGTGATTTATTTGCAATTTGACTTTGTGAAGTAAGATGAGATAAAAGTCGGATTGTAAATGTGATTTGTGTTTGGAATGATGGTGAGAGAAGTGACATTTTCCAAATGGCGTTTGGATGATTATTTGAAAAGTCAATTGACATAAAAAAATGACTATTGAATACTCCATATATATATTAGTTGTATATATTGTGATAATCGAAGATAAAAATTTAAATTAAATTATTATTAAAAAAATAAAAAAATCTAAAGTATTTAATTAAATATATTCTAATGGATAAATTCAAATGTATACAAATGTATATTTAATGGATCACCTATCTCTAACATTTTTCTCTAGAAGATGAATAAACAGGAGTGTTAGAATAGGTTATTTGAATATGTTGTTTGTATAATTTGGGCTTGTATAGTTTGGGCCTGTACATATAGTCTGGCCCATTTAGTGTTTGTATGTACATACTATTTTCTATAAATAAGAGAAGGACCGGTCAATTACGGTTGGCTTGGTAATTTGTTCACTTTATTTGGGAAGTATCTTAATCGGTTTTCATGGTATCATAAGCCAAGAGTTTTTTTTTTTTCCATCCCCATTTTGGTGGACCACAGATTCAAGAAACCCCAAGATTAGCGGCCCATATACCAAGACCCGCCCAAGATCCAGGACGACCCGCCCCTCACCCGCTCCAGCTCGCAGAATCATCCCTCGTTTCAAATCAACATTTCCCCAACTCGAGCTTCGTTCGCCGTCGTGGATGGGTGGAGTTCGCACGGTTCCCGCGATCTGAGGTTGGAAGGACTGTCGCCGGTCGTTCTTGACCTCGTCGGTGAGGTCTGTGAGTTCTTGCTCCGGCGGTGGCTTTCTCGCCGGATTCCGCTGCTGCCATTCTCGCAATTTTTGGGCGTCGACACGTTTCTTTTTTGGTTCGTCGGTGGCCAGTCGTCGTCGTGGTTGGGTGGAGTTCGCACGGTTTCTACGATCTGAGGCCTTTACTGATCTGGTTTGACACCTTCACCGAGTTTTTCTCTGAGCAGAGATTGTCGCCGGAGCTTGGTTGGTTGGAGTTCGCAAGGTTGCCACGATCTGAGGTCTCTATTGATCTGGTTCGACATCTTCCCTGATTTTCTCCGAGCTGAGGTAGTCGCCGGAGTTCCCAAGGTATTTGTCGATCTGTTTCTTACATTTGCCGATCTGTTTTCGACAGCTGGCTTTACTTCCGTCCGAGCAGAGATTGTCGCCGGACCTTACATGGTTACACTGTGTGTTTCCTTTTGCTTGCCTCCATTCTGAGGCTTGCAGGGCTGTTCCCTGTTTTCTTTTATTTTTCGGTTTTGATTGCCTCCATTCTGAGGCTTGCAGGGCTGTTCCCTGTTTTCCTTTACTTTTTTCGATTAAGTTTTGGTTTCCACAGTTAATTGGTTGTATTACCGGTGAAGGCATCTTAGCTATTTGTTCCTCATGGAAACCCCAAAGAATCTGTTGATGCCAACCATCCTCTCTATTTGCACCCTTCGACACTCACATAACCTCCTTAGTGCCACAAGTTCTCACCGGTTCCAACAATTATGTGGTTTGGAGCGAGCAATGCGTCTAGCACTTCGAGGCAAGAACAAACTTGGCTTCATAGATGGCACATTCACACGTAAACATGCCTCGAGTATACGAAGTATGGGACCGTTGTGATCTTTGTTGTGCTATCTGGCTTATTCAATCGCCTGCCAAGGATATTGCCACTGGAATTGTCTTTGCTGACTCTTCTCACCTTGTATGGGAAGACCTCAAGGAGCGCTTTAACAAGGTAGATGGTGCACACATTTATTCCTTACATCGTTCTATTGCATCAACCACTCAAGATGGTTTGTTAGTGGCCGCCTATTTTACCAAATTAAAGGAGCAATGGGATGAGTATTCGTGTTAGTACCCTTGCCCTGTAAATGCGACACTTCTCAAGAATTTGTCAAAATCAGCCAACAACAGCGTTTGTTTCAATTCCTTATGGGGCTTAATGAGACATACCAACCTGTTCGGTCACAGATATTGCTCATGTCTCCACTTCCAACTGTGAACCAAGCTTATTCTATGATTGTTCGGGAAGAGGATCGCGTCACCTTCTGTTCCTATCTCGGTTAGTCCTCTTGATGGGAGTGCTTTGGCCACTAGGGGTGGTAGACAGGGGCCGTGGCGGGCGCGAGACGTTCTCAAGATATATGTAGTCATTGCAACAAGAAAGGTCACAAAAGGGACAATTGCTATCGGATTATTGGTTACCCATCTCACTTCAATCGTTCAAACCAAGATAATCATGCCAATCCGGTGTGGGAGAAGCAAATGTAACCCAATCCACCTCCTCTCCTCCTTCGCTAACCCACGAGCAATACAACCAGGCTTCTTCAATTGCTCCGAAAGGTCCGGATGAGGTGGCTGTTTGGGGCCTCGGCTATATTGAGGAAAGCGTCTCAGGTTTGATTAACGCATTGCCTCTTACCTTAACTAAATCTCATTGGATACTAGATTCAGGTGCCACATGTCATGTTGTCAGTAATATTTCCATTTTTGACTCTGTTGCACCTTATCTTGGTCCACTTAGAAAGATTAAAATGCCCAATGGAGATAAAATAACTGTTACACATATAGGGACAGTACGATTATTTGATAATATTGTGTTACATGATGTATATTTCACTGCCCAATGTTGTTTCAATTTGGTCTCTGTTTCTAGGCTTACAAGGCAAATGCAATGCAATATCGTTCCATCGACTTCGCGCTTTGCAGAAAAGTTAGCGGAAATCCCACGTGATTGGTAAGGTTTCTGATGGATTGTACTTAGTTGAGGAGACTCTGCAATCTCCAGGAATCATGCACTTGCATTCTACTCATCACACTAAAGACTGTTCTAAAGACTATTCTGTTTTGTGGCATCATAGGATGGGTCATGCCCCTTTAGATGTTCTTAAACATTTAGACTTTCTAAATAAGGATGTTGATCATTCATCGTGCAAAATTGTGACATATGCTCTCGAGCCAAGCAAACTCGTTTATCTTTTCCTTGTAGCACTTCATCACTCATTGTATTTTCGAATTGATACATGTTGATACTTGGGGACCTTATAGAGTACCCACATATTCAGGTCATAGATACTTTCTTGCTATTGTTGATGACTTCTCTAAATGTACCTGGATCTTTCTGATGCGAAATAAACATGAAAGTGCTTCTTGTCTCAAAACTTTTATTGCATATGCTCATAATCAATTCTCTAGCAATTGTTAAAAAGGTTCAAGTGATAATGGCCTTGAGTTTGTAAATAGTGAGCTTGCTGATTTTTTTCGTAATAAGGGTATTCTGCATGAAACAACTTGTCCATACACACCCCAACAAAATGGTGTAGTGGAGCGAAAACATAGACACCTTTTGAATGTCGCTCGTAGTCTCATTATGTCCTCTCATGTGCCAATCCGATTTTGGGGAGAAAGCATTAAAACAATTGCTTTTTTAATTAATCGCACTCCTCAAAACTGTTGAATTATAAAACTCCTTATGAAATGTTGTACAATAAACGGCTCGATCTCTCTCATCTTAAAGTTTTTGGTCATTTAGCTTTTATGACACTCCAAAACAATCTTGACAAATTTCAGCCACGTTCGATGCTTGCATTTTTTGGGCTATCCACCTAATCAAAAGGGTTATTTGCTATATAATTTGCTTAAACGGATGTGATGGTTAGTCGACATGTTAGATTTGATGAAACCCGCTTTCCTTTTAAAGATATTACACCTATGGCACAAAGAAAGCTCTTTTCCATCGATTTAAATCCTTTTATGTATGATACTCATGATTTGCAAGCTCTTCCACGGTCGATTACGTTCATGAGGAATGCGGGACACACCCTACCCTCATGATCATGATCCACTGGGAATGAGTCATCTATTGATGCGAACATCTTTTACACAAGGAGCCTCGACCAACAAGAGATAAACGAGCTCCGGCGTGGCTGAACGAATACATATGTCTTGGAGAGGTTCAAAATGGCGAAACACTTAAAACCGGTTGTAAGTATCCTATTCATGAATATATCTCATATGCCAACGTTAGTAAAGATTACAAGGATTATTTGTTAAACACTGATAAGCTCATTGAGCCTTCTACTTTTCATGAGGCATCTAAGGATCCCAAGTGGATGAAGGCCATGCATGAGGAAATGGCCGCCTTAGAAAATAATCAGACATGGGACATTGTGTCCCTTCCCAAAGGCAAACGGGCTATTGGTTGTAAATGGGTCTTTAAAATTAAATATGATTCTTCTGGAGAGACAATATGCGGGGAATCGAGGATGTTAAAGCTTATCTCGCACCGTCAATTCAAAATCAAGGATCTAGGGCATTTGAGATATTTTCTTGGGTTGGAGTTGGCTCGTTCGAGAAGGAATAGTGCTCGATCAACGAAAATATACACTTGATCTCATTAGTGATATGGGGTTGAGTGGGGCAAAGCCACTATCCATTCCCATGGAAAGGAGCACCGGTTGAGTTTAGAAGGACATGTGAGACTGATACGAGCAAGTGTGCTCGTAAGAAAGTGCGAAGACGCAAAGTTGATCCTTGTTGTTGGATCCAGGCGGTTTATCGTCGTTTGATTGGTAGGTTATGTTATCTTACTAATACTCGACCGATATTAGCTATGTTGTGCGAGACTTTGAGTCAATTTATGAGTGCTCAGGAAGTCACACATGGCGGGCTGCGGTTCGTGTTGTAAGATATCTCAAGAGTAGCCCGGGACTTGGGATTCTTCTCTCTTCGGCACAAGAGTTTAGTGTGGAATGCTATGTAGATTCAGATTGGGCAGCATGTCATGACACTAGGAGATCGGTTACAGGATACGCCATTAAGTTGGGAGAGTCATTGGTGTGTTGGAAATCAAAGAAACAACATACTGTCTCCAAGTCATCAGCTGAAGCTGAGTATAGGGCACTTGGAACAGCGGTGTCAGAAATAGTGTGGCTTACCAGACTATTGAGTGATCTCGGTGTAAAGGGCTTGGAACCAGTTAAGGTTCATTGTGATAGTCAGGCGGCGATTTACATTGCCACGAATCCTGTATTTCATGAACGTACGAAGCATATCGAGATCGATTGTCACTTCGTGCGTGAAAAACTACAAGAGGTTATTGATTTGCTGCATGTAGCTTGAAAAATCGGTTGGCGATGTATTGACAAAGCCGCTTGGTAAAGAAGGGCATGACACTTGTGTTCGCAAGTTGGGCACTACAAATTTGTTTAGTCCCCACTTGAAGGGGGTGTTAGAATAGGTTATTTGAATATGTTTTTTTTTTTTTGCTAAAGAAGGAGGCATAGCGCCTAAATTACAAACAAGAGGTTACACATGCGGGAAATGAATCCCAAACACTCGTAGTCGACCAGGCTCAGTAAATTCTTTGGGACACTCATCAAACACTGACTTGAACTAGAGATACCAAGCTTTGCTAAGGCATCGGCAACACGATTCTGGCCCACAAGGGATACCTTTAAGGACCACCACGCCAATTATAGTTATTTGAATATGTTGTTTGTATAATTTGGGCTTGTATAGTTTGGGCTGTACATATAGTCTGGCCCATTTAGTGTTTGTATGTACATACTATTTTCTATAAATAAGAGAAGGACCGTCAATTACGGTTGGCTTGGTAATTTGTTCACTTTATTTGGGAAGTATCTTAATCAGTTTTCAAGGAGCTTAATAAACATTGAAACACAACTCTTCATCACGTTTTGCCCTGTCATTTTCTGAAAGGCTGTTCGGCAGATCTCATCTTTAGTTTATCAAAATACACTTATTCCCAATTCATTACCTAGATGTTATGAACCCCATCACAGTCCCTTCCAAATCTGCTGCTTAAACTCTGAAATTAATCCTCTTATGGCTATTGCAAGAATTCAAACTTCAACAGGTTATCTTTGTTTCAAGATGATTAACTGTAAGTGCTTTTAAAGCATATGTCTATTTTCATGAAACACTTTTTCGTTCCTATATATCAGGACCCCTAACTCCAAGTTACAAGTTCTTGAACCTGGCACTAAGGATCAAAAACTAAACCATAGTCCAATAAATCCATAGGGTTAAAAACAGTGGTAGTGATGATTGTGCAACTTACCCATGTGAGATTAAGACCAACGGCAGGGCAATTGGTGGCTGAAATGTTCACAGAACCAACCTGATTAAAGTAATATCAGAACTCCAGGTAAGAACCTCTACTGATTTCAAGTTATACTTCACAATGATGTGCTGATTGCCAACACATCTACAATCTAATCAACTGGACACTACATAAATGGATAAGAGAAGAAACCCGCAATTATTTAGAGCTGTCATATACTCATATCCAGCGTTTCTTTAGCTAAATACTCTTTCCTCAAACTAGTTTCGCACAATGTCCCATTGTACCTGATCGTTGGTTCATAGCCCCACACAATCCATCTTAACTTACTAAATCACCGCTCAAATATTCTGTAGCCATATCAACCTCTTCTAATCTCACTAAGAATGCAACAAAATATATTAGCTTCCATCTGATGGCCAATTCAGAAATAGTAGGTGGCAGTGTCAACTGCCAGGCACAGACACAGAGAAACAAAGGAACACAGCAATTCAGGATTCCCAGATTGAAAATTGAACAGCCTATTGTGCTGATCTCCGCTCAAATTATACAGCAAACGGACGCTGAGTTGATCTCTTACGTCAATACATTAAAAAAAAAAAAAAAACTAACTAAAAATAAGATTTAAAATATAGGGGATAAAAGGAAGCACAGCCAATTTGTTCAACAAATCATTCAGCTAATTAAACAACTATAGTTTCAGGGACCGACAAAATCGAGCAAGAAAAGGCATAAAAATGGCTTCGAGAGACGAACCAGAGCCGAAGCAAAGGTGAATTAGGTTTTTGAATCATCCAACATTGAAGGGGCCAATATCACCGGATCGAAGAGAACTAGCAACCTCGTCGGCAACAGTCAAGCACGAAGATACCCACCCAGCCAAAGCAATCCACACCATCTTCGCCATCCAGAGACTCATGCTCCATGGCACTGCCATATTCAGCTTCTCCCGCTGTGGCTTCTCAAGGAAGTGCCAGAAATTGATGAAAAGATACCATGTGGAAAGGGAGAAGGGTGGAATGATTGAAAACTTATATGTAAACAAGTGATTGTTATTAAAAAACATTTAAGCGTGATTAGGGAGAAAAACAACTTTTTGACATGATTTCGGAGGGCTTCTGTATTTGATGAATGATGAATTCCAATTGCCTCACCAAACTTCTAGAATCAGAGATTCTATTTTGCGCACCGCCATAATTTTTCGTTGAATCATGATTTCATGGACGGGTAATTATTTTTTAAACTCCCCGCGGAGAAACAAAAATGGGGTAAAACTAATTTATTTGCCGGCAAAATCAAAATGATACCTTTAAAATATATTAGTATTGACTATCGAATGACTTGGTTCTAACAAGTCTGTAAAGATAATTTAGTGGTTTCAGGGAGGAAGAAATAATAGTATTTTTTTTAATTAAAGATTCTAAATAAGTTAAAGCTCAATGAAGTTCAGTGTAAATAAAACTCCATACAGATTAAAGAATAGTTTTTATACTCACTCTTTGTTGTATTCTGTGTGGTTCAATTCCATGCTGCGTTGGGATATTTTGGAGACTTATCAATGACTTCATAATTCCAATGGAAAATTTCAAAGCTGCAATTGGAAAATGCGGCATTGTGTCACGACCTTGGACTTGATCTCCCAAATACCGTCTTAGGCCTTAGCTTGATCACCCTCTCGATCTTTCTTCAAGTCGGTAAACCTCACGAGTAAACAAAGAACACAAAGACTAAGAGAATTTTAGAGAGAGAAAGAGAAGTCTAGAGAGAGAAGCTCTTGAGTAACACTTGATTGAATTCCATTGGATGCTTTACAAATGAGGAGGACACCTCTATTTATAGCTACCACCTCATGATGAGCGGCTAAGATTGATTACATCCTACGGTGGAGAATAGTTATCCGAACATTCCCAGAAATATCTAGATATTTACACACTTACAAAGAGTTCTCTAGAATTCTCCACACAACTCTATCATTATGTACATATCTACCACATTCTAGGAGTTTCTAGACTTGTCCATATTTGAAGCCCAAACCTCCTATTTAAATGTAGAGTGTCCGTGCACGCAAATCATCCTCGCGTTCCTTTCAGGGCGTGACACTCTCCCCGCCTAATCCAGGTGACGCCCTCTTCGGCTGCACCGCTCGAGATCACCCTGTACGGGCCTCCATACTTGTGAACAAGACCACGAAACATCTTCGTTTGTTGGGAGGAAGCTTCACGATCACCTTGTCCGTCCCCTACTTGATATTAGGGACTCGCTTCTTCCAGGTTGCAACCTTCTTCCTCATCGTGGTGATTTGCCCGGGAAGGATCTTGCGACCTCAACTCTTCGGCTCGATGTATCACCCACTATATTAGCCACGCCAAGTCCATACTCCCATCCCGCGGTCCACCTCTCGTCTAGGCGGCAACCTTTCTTGGAGTCTTGGTGACATGAGGTTTCAGTCCTCTTCAAGACAGGGGAGATTCCCACGATCCTCCACATCGGGATCCACCACCTTCAAAGCGCAAGGTAGGTGACTTCCCGCTCCGGGTCCCTTCGCCATTTGCATGGTTGACAAGCGAACACCCCGTCATCGCTTGTCGTAGGCACTTGTGCAACCAATCCCTTTTCAAGGATACACGGCGAGTCACACTGGCATAAGGACTACTTTTGCCTTGCGCAAAAGTCCAGGTCCCAGTACCACATTGAAGTCGTCCATAGAGTCACTGAGCAAATCTACGGTCCGCTTCCCGTCCCGATGCATAGCTCTACCTCACGAGCTACACCATTGAGAGGTTTGGCGGGAGTGTTAACGAGACTTCCACCATCCTCCTCGTGCACGAGTAAGCGAGAGACCGACCCGCTTGGCCTCTTCGGGAGTAATGAAGTTATGGGTAGCCGATGTCCACCATCACCTTCATTGGCTTCCCATTCGGCTCCACATCAACAAACATGAGGCCTTTACTCCTCGAAACGGGTTCCTCATGTTTGGCCTTCAAGGCATTCAGCACCTTGAGATCCTATCCGCATACTCGGCTCCTCCTCGTCGAGGCCTATCTTTCCCTCAACGATGGTGACAAGCTACCAAGCTTCCAGACACTTGCTCATGTAATGTGGCCACTTTGCACGCGTAGCGACTTATTGTCCTCTTCTTCTCTTCAGATTTGCTCCCATGGAAGGATTTTCCATTTCCTCCCTTAGTGAACTCCTTCCCCTTGTCTCCCCCACCGTTCCCATGATTGGGTTCAGGAGACTTCGATCCGAAAGACTCACCTTTCTCCCCGCCGATGTCAGTGAGACTCTCCGCTTAATAGCAATGGCTTGTCCATCTGTCACACCACGCCGTTGAAGTTCATGTTTGGCCCAATTACGAAGACCATCGACGAAGTAGAACAACGTTTCCTCGCTTGCTAAGATTGGGAATTTGCAATGTGAGGCCGTGAAGTCTCTTACGTAATCCGAAATCGAGGTCTTGTGCTTAAGTTCCCTCGACTTCTTTCTAGCTACATAGACCACGTTCTCGGGATAGAATTGCTTCTTCAACTCCCTCTTGAAATCTTCCCATGTTTCAATCGTGCAAGGCCTCTCTCCATGTCTGCATGCTTCCTATGCCACCATAGCATAGCATTATCGATGTAAGGAATAAGGAAGCGGTGCATACCTTGGTTGTGTCGTCGGTCAAGTTTAGGCTCTCGGCATATCTCTCCATACGCCATAAGAAGTTCTCAACCTCCTTGACATCACGAACGCTCTTAAATTCCTTTAACTTAGGGAGATCCAACCTTACCTCCCTTGCTCCTTGATACCACCAACCAACGAGTCTTTGTTTGTCTCTAAAGAAGTCTTTAGAGAGTTGAGCCGCCTGCATTGCGGTAATGGCATCCATTACCTTTGCCTCGAGTCGCCTCATGGACTCGGCTCGTTCATCCTCTACATTGAGGTGCGAATCAACATCCGACCTCAAGTTGTCCAACTGGCTTAGGGTGTGGGTTTCAAGTGTCTCAAAGTTACTCTCCACCTTGTCCACCCTAGTAGCCACCCCATGTAAGGCCTCTCCAAAGCCTCCACCTTTACCATCAAAGTGGCAATATCGTGGCTTGGCGGGACTTACTTGATCCTCGGGTCTTCTTTGCCTCATGAGCAAGTTGGGTCTCTCTACCCTTTCTTCTTCTGACCACGACAACTTCCTCGGTCGTGCACGACATTCTTGCCTACAAACCACGTTCACGCCTTCAAACCTAATTTGCTCCGAACCAAAGCTCGATACCACTTTGTCACGGCCTTGGACTTGATCTCTCAAATACCGTGCCGGCCTTAGCTTGATCACCTCTCGATCTTTGCTAAGTCGTAGAAACCTCACGAGTAGGCAAAGAACACAAAGGCTAAGAGAACTTTAGAGAGAGAAAGAGAAGTCTAGAGAGAGAAGCTCTTGAGTAACACTTGATTGAATTCCTTGGATGCTTTACAAATGAGGAGGACACCTCTATTTATAGCCTACCACCTCCTCAATGAACGGCTAAGATTGATTACATCCTACGGTGGAGAATAGTTCTCCAGAACCTTCCCTAGAAATATCTAGATATTTACACACTTACAAGAGTTCTCTAGAATTCTCCACACAACTCTCATTATGTACACATATCTACCACATTCTAGGAGTTTCTAGACTTGTCCATATTTGAAGCCCAAACCTCCTATTTAAATGTAAAGTGTCCGTACACGCGAATCATCCTGCGTTCCTTCCTGGGCGTGACAATTGGCTCTATTTGGGTGGCATTTTGATGAGCGTTCTTTGGCCAAAAACTAAACGCCATGTTGTAAATAAATCTCGGTAAAAAAAAAAAAAGCTCAATAACACATACTATTTGGATTGACTTTTTATTCAATTGACTTATTCGCGAAAGCTCATTAACATAAAAGCTCTTAGATGAAGCTTATGCATAAGCGTTTGTGAATTTTGAGAAAAAGCGGAGCTCACTCTCATTTTGGGATGAAGTCGGAGAATTCTGAAAATTTCAACGTATAACATGCACGTCTTTATAATCAAAAAGATAAAATTTCCAGCTTTTTATTTTTTATAACTTTTTATAATAATTTTTTATCATATATATATATATGGGCAAATGATTTGTCCGTGTGAGGACCTAAGACTTTTTCTGTGAAATCAAAACTACAGATTTGGGTTAGTGAATGGGGCACGAAATAAAAACAAACAAAAACAAACAAAACAAAACACGGGTTAGTGAAGGGGCCTGAAATAAAAAATGCAGAAACAAAAAATAACAAAGTGTCGCGCGTTTTTCGTCGTGAGAATCAATCGAGAATTGCGGATCTGGAGAGAAATCAAATCGCTAATGCATCAAATTAGGATCTTAATAAATGCTCCCACCACGTAAAATATACTTGACTATATATTATTTTGTAAATAATATCATAAGTGAAATTAGTTAGATTAGATCCTATTATTTAGGAGTTTATAAATATTAACAACATAAAATATATTTTATTGTAATACTTGTGTTTGATCGTTTTGGCCTAATAAATAATAAAAAATAAAAAAATTTGCCGTGAATCAAGAATATGATTTTCCTTTTGGGGTTGCGTGAATCGGTGAAGGAAGAAGAATGATGATGTTACTCTCTCTCTATCCGATCTTTTCGATTGTTTGTTTTTGTTTTTTTCATTCCAAATAAAAAAGTGTCGACTATGACTAGTCCAAGGCAATGCAATGTTTGTTTTTGTTTTTTGTTTTTTTTTTTAATCTTTGGCTCACCCTCACTTAACTAAACGGTGTAGTTTTGATTTCACAGGAAAAAGTCTTAGGTCACATCCTTTGGATGCGAGAAATAAATGGTTTAGTGGTTTTCAAACCAAAAACAAGTTGAAGATTCCCAAACTCCCGATGTTCATTTAAAACAAAAATTGTTCTGAAACACCTTCACAAAATTCTTCCTCTAGGCAAGTCATGAATTTTGAAAAATTCTGATCTTTGAATCTTCAAAATCAATTTCAAAATTAACCGGAGCATTGGAAAAAATCTTCAAAGTTATATTATCCAAGGGCAAGTCCTCTGGATATTTTAACTGAAGAAAGACAAGATCAAACTTTTAAATCTTTCAACTCTAACAATGTTTATGAATGGAATATTGATGGTCAAAGTGAAACAAATATTCTTCAAATTCTTCAACAAATGACCATGGTAAGTACCGCTTATCAAACAACAAGTGATTATTCAGATACAGAAATAACTAATCTTCTAGTTTAAGTTTCATAGGACAACTTAAAGGTTGGTGGGATTATTATCTGTCTTACGAAGAAAAATCAAACATTCTTTCTTACGTTAAAACCGAACCCGATGGAACTCCAATTACTCATAATGGTGAGCCTATTCCAGTTACATTAATACCCTTACTTTTACAATTATTAAACATTTTGTGGGTGATCCAAATGTTTGGAAATATCGCTCTTGAGCTACTCTCTAATATCCACATTGTCGAACATTATCCGATTTTAGATTGTACAAAGATACTTTTCTAAGCCGGGTATACATAAGAGATGATGCCAACCAAGGTTTTGGAAAGAAAAGTTCCTAGCTTGGATTACCAAAGTCTTTTGGTGATAAAGTTAGGGATAAACTTAGACATCAATATGATGGCAACATCCTTATGGTGATTTGACATATGGAGAGTTAATTTCTTATGTTGAAAACTGCTTTAAAAATCAGTCAAGATGATGGAATAAAACATCGGCTTGCCAAAGAAAAAGGGTGTCAATAGAAAAGAATTAGGATCATTTTGTGAACAATTTGGTCTTCCTTCTTGCAAAAACTCAAACACAAGTCTTACAAAACTCCGTTTTAATCCCGCTTTTTCAAAAAATAAAGCGGTTTTATAACAAACGACCTTTTCAAAAGGATGATAAATACACTTCTCCTCAAAAATACAAAAAGGATTTCCCTTCTAAACCCAAAAATAATTTCCAAAAGGATGTCTCGAGAAGGGATAAAGTAACTTGTTTCAGGTGTGGTAAAATTGGTCATTATGCCAAGTATTGCCGATTTTCCCAAAAAATTAGGAATATTCAGCTTGAGGAACCTCTCCTTGAGCAGATAAACAATCTCTTGCTTGAAACATCTTCTGATTCTGAAGAAGATCAAAGTTCTTCTGAAGATCTTAACCAAATCCAATAGGATGATTTCAACTCGACATCGATGATTCCTCTCCTCAAATAAATGTCATCACCAAAGAACGGGATTTGCTTTTGGATATCATTAGTAAACTTCGACTCGACAAAGGTACATATCTTTCAAAATTCAGAGATATTACCCAACCTTCGTCACCTCCTCCTACTCCTCTTCCTCCTTCTTCTTCTAAATTTTCTGGTTTCTATAACAAATATGATCTAACCAAAACTTTGGAAAGATTCAAACACTCTGTTAAACTAAGCAAAAATCATTATTAATAATGATCTTGTTATAGAAAAATCGTATTATTTGATCTAGGAGCTCGAAGCTAAGCGTATTTTAGAAGGCTTAGTTCCTACCAAATATTTTGAGAAAACTCTTGAAAGATATAGTTACATTAGCGAGAGAACCGTTATCCGTCAGGTACAAAATTTCAAATGTTGTTGTTGAAAATAAGGGTTTTCGAATAAAAACTCCATTTATTCTTATGAAGGATATGGGAGCACAAATTATTCTTGGAGCACCATTTGCACAACTCTTAATTCCTTTTATGGTTGAACTTTGATGGTCTTTCAAAACAATATCACAGGCAAAACCATTTTATTTCCTTTTACGAAAAACCCGGACTTAAGGAATTAAATTCTCTTTTCGCAAACAAAACCCGGATCAATTTTCTCAAAGAAGAAGTCTCTTTTAAGCGGATTGAGCAACAACTCCAACAACCTACGGTTCAACAAAAAATCCAATCTTATCTTGACAAGATTCATCGAAGCGGTTTGTCTTTGATCTCCCAAATGCCTTACGGAATAGGAAACAACGTGCAGTAGATCTTCCTTACGAACCAAATTTCTCGAAAAACACATCCCAACAAAAGCTGAGCCACGTCCGGATGACTCAAGAACTCCTTGACACTTTGTAAAAGGAAATTCAAGATCTTCTTGACAAAAACTCATCAATCCGAGTCGTAGCCCATGGTCTTGCGCCGCTTTCTACGTCAATAAAAATGCGAGAAATTGAGCGTGGAACACCCAGCTTGTTATCAACTACAAACCTCTAAATGAGGCTTTACGGTGGATCCGATATCCGATTCCAAACAAGGCTGATTTACTAAAGCATTTGCATTACGCAAAAATCTTTTCAAAGTTTGATATGAAGTCTGGATTTTGGCGGATCCAAATTTGAGAACAAGATAGGTATAAAGCTGCTTTTCTTGTTCCATTTGGTCGGTATGAGTGGAATGTTATGCCTTTTGGCTTAAAAATGCCCCTTACGAATTTCAAAGGATTATGAGCGATATCTTTTATGATCAAGGTCAATATATTATTGTTTATATTGATGACGTCTTAATCTTTTCAAATTCCCTAGAAGATCATTTCAAACATGTTTCAAAATTTATTCGACTGAGAAATAAATGGTTTAGTGGTTTCCAAACCAAAAATTAGTCTTTTTCAAACCAAGATTCGTTTTCTTGGACATTGGATTTATCAAGGAACCATAAATCCCATTGAAAGAGCAATCAATTTGCGAGAAAATTTCTGATCAAATTCTTGATAAAAACCAACTTGAAAGATTTTTAGGATGTTTAAACTATGTTCTTGAGTTTATCCTCAACTTAGCAACTTTGTTAAACCCCTTCACCAACGTCTAAACAAAAATCCTTCTCCTGGACCGATGTTCATACGAAATTGTCAAACAAATCAAACGACAAGTTAGAGAACTTTCGTGTCTTAACCTTCCCATTCCATTACGCCTTCAAAATAGTCGAAACAGATGCATCTGAATTAGGCTATGGAGGTATTCTTAAACGACGTTCGACGGAAAAGAACAAATCATTTCTTACACGTCTAAACATTGGAATCTGCTTGTGAGGTATTCTACGATCAAAAAGAAATTTTGGCCATTGTTTTGTGTATTTCAAAATTTCAAGGCGATCTTTTAAACCAAAGATTTTAGTCGCATTGATTGTAAATGCAAAAGATGTTTTACAAAAGGATGTTAAAAATCTTGCATCAAAACAAATTTTTGCCCGTTGGCAAGCCATTTTGAGTGTTTTTGATTTTGATATTGAATTTATCAAAGGCTTCTAATTCTCTTCACGATTTCCTTACCCGTGAGTTTTACGGGGTAGTTCTTAGGATTGAGAGTAAAAGCTGACCCACAAACCCTTTCCTCTCCGGAAAATGCCAAGAAAGAAAAAACTTTGCGATGAGCCAAAAGACAAGCAACCACTCCATGAGGAGGAAGAAGATCAACGAGCTACTTTCAAGATGCTCAAAACCCAATCTCGATCAAGAATTGCGAGGAGATTATCAAACATTGCTCCAACGGCAAACTCCTTCACCTAAGGGATCAACCGGTCGAGACGGTTCCCCAAATACGGGGATCCGGTCACACGGTTCCCCAAATACGGGGATCCGGTCGAGACGGTTCCCAAACACGGGATCAGGCTGCAAACAAGATCTCAAACTAAATCGGGGTCATCCACCCCCAAGCCAGGAGTCATCCACTCCAAAAGCGAGTCTCAAACCCAAAGACTCGCTTCCTCCAAGCCGACGGAAAAACTGCGATTCCTATGCTAAGCAACCTCCAAACCAAATTTGGGAGGAAGTATTGGCCAAAAAGGATAACAAAACACAAGCCCTTGAACATGATAGAGCACTTGCTTTATCGTTAATTGCCTCTTCTTCACGGGCAATCAATAAACAAGAGTATGATTTAGCCAATGCTAAATTTGCTCTTGAATTAACCCAGAAAAGGCCTCCTCAGGTTCCAACACCTTTATTGGTTACTCCAGCCAATAACCCTTTGGGCACTCCTTACATTGCAAAACTTGCTCAAGTACGGCATGTCCTACAACTTGAACTGAGTTTTCTTTGGAACACCCAACGAGGTAGCATTGAAATTTTTCCCTTCGAGATTTCATTTCATTCTACCAACTCACAAAAACCAGAGAATACTATGAGCTAATATTGGTTCATTCTCAATCTATCGAGTTAACTCGGTACATTTCAAAAGAGGATGAAACTTTAATAACTCATTCTACTCTCCAAATTGTAAAGGTCCTCACACCTTCCCGGTGGGGGCGGGATTTATCAAAACCTAAATATTTTGACATTAAATACGAACCTAAAGGATACAACTACTGGGACTATAATAAAGCCTGGTATTATGTCTTTTGGGATCAGAATAAAATTTTCAAACATACTTGGTTCATTTACTTTAAACCAAAAACCAAGTACATTTTTCCTCACATTGGTGGGCTTTTTATGGACCGGTTCTGAAATTCTTCCACCAATTGTTGGACGACATTGAATCTTTTCAGAAAAATTCAATCATAGTGGTGATCCTTTTCCAATTGATCTTCACTATTTTCCAAATTACTTGTATCTGGATTTTCTCTTGGCAATACGAGTTTCCCATAATAATAGGAGTTCCCGATTTTGCCGTCCTACAAAGTACCCTATATGCGATGGTGGGCAAAATTCAACTTTGTCAAGGTCGACTCGATGCGGTAGAACGGTGGTTCAAAGACAACCCAAGTTTTCTTCTGCTTGCGAGGAAAGTAGGTTTTAAATCAAAAGAGCCATGCTCAAACTACCCTTCTGCGATCTCAAATAAAAAGGATTACATCCAACAACTCGGTGTTATGCTTAAGCAACTCCAGTGGCGGCGAGAATCAAGCAAGTTCTTCAAAAATCAAGATCCGGACAAAGTGATGATGAAGATTTCGTTGTCAATTTGGGTGAAGACTAAACTTACAGTTTTTGACGGAAGCACCAAATAAAGTAGCTTCCATGTATAAGGCTGTATAAATTGTCCTATTGTACGCTATAGTAGTGCTAGGTATTTTCACTGTAGCACCAAAAAACTGTAGCTCGTAGGTCACAAAATTGGTTACTGTAGTGTCGGCATTTTAATTTATCCGATTATCTGGTCCTTACTTCTCTGTCTTCAATATCTCCCCCTCCCCTTTCCGATCCTTTCGGGGTCACTCCCGTAGATTGGTATCATTCATATCATTTTCGGTTTTTTATCTTAGCGACTTTTGAAATAATAATCCAGACACTCATAGTTTTAGAAAAAAAACTTCTACAAAAGCCATACGGACAATTCAAACACAAATCACATTTACAATCTAACTTTTTTTCTGTAGGGCTTTTGCAAAAGTCGGATAACTTTTAAATTATTGCTCCTACCACTGACCCAAACAGGCTCGGCGTCAATGGTGCGTTTTCTACTTTTCTTATACATACGGCGGTGATACACGTGGAACGAGCAATTTGAATATTGAGCCTTGCAATGATTAAAAAAAATATTAAAAGAAGAAACTCTAAGACATGATAAAATCCTCTAGCTTTCTTCTTATCTTGAAGAAGTTCCGGGCTTCATGTAATTTCATTGTGTTTGTTTTATGCCTTGCTTAGTCTTGTTTTTTGTCTTTTTTGGTGTGTTTGCGTTTGTAATTGTTCATTCTTGTTTTTTTGAAGAATTCTTATTCATGAGCCTTTTCCCAATCATGTAATCTGAATATGAATATTTCCATCACAAACGGGAAAAAATCCACTAGAGTACTAGACATTTTTTTAATCTCTTTTTCTTCACCATGAAACCATCGATTCAGACTAATCGAATTTCGCCGCGTTAAACCTACGGTCGTGGGAAGAACTCCCAACACAATTTTTTTCATTCCCATGCCTCGAACCGAGGGATGTAGTAGTGGGAGAGCAAATCTCTTTCCACTTGCTTTCAATGTATGTTGGTTGCCGGCGCCTAAGTTAAAAGAAAACAAATTATTCTTCCTCATTTTTATTTTTTTATGATGGCTAAGAAGCGTGCATTACAAAAATTGAAATTACAAATAGGGAAAACTAATCCCAAACTCTCTTGGTCAACCCAAGACTTCAAATAAAAGGGACAAACATCTAAAGTTGCGAGACTTAGACAACCCCATTTAGCTAAATCGTCGACCGCTCTATTGCAATCCCTACTAATGACGCTAAAATTAACATCCCAAGACTTATGAATCATGTCTCTAATCAACAAAAGTTGAAGACTACAGAGACTATACTTATTGTCATTAACCATCCGAATGACTTCCTCGGCGTCTGTCTCCAAAATTAAATTCTTCACTCCTATCTCCCAAGCCAAACAGAGGCCCTCAAGCACTTGCCCACTCTTGGTAGAGTACGCATCACATTGCCAAGGAATTTGGTGAACCCAACAATCCATTTTCTAGTAGAATTTCTCAACACCCCCACGGCCTGACCTTGGACGAATGAAAGGCCATAGTTCCATCAACATTCATTTTAAACCAAGCATGAGGAGGTTGAACCCAACTTCTATTCACCCTTCTATCCGACGGATCCATCGTATACTCGGCAAAATCATCGGAGGAGAATTTCATCCGGATATTACTAATAACAACAGTAGGGGTTATGGGTTTAACAAAGTTGTTATCAAAGACAACCTTATTCCTCCATTCCCAAAGCTTCCAAATAGACACACCAAAAATGAAACTCCAACACCCTTTCTCATCCAAACTAACCCCTAATCAAATTCATACACAACCGGTTTCTCAAAATTGCGAGAAAAGAAAGTAGAAATATACCTTGGATAAACCGGCTTGGTCCATAGATGTTTGGCATAGTCACAAATCCCTTAAGATGTGTAAGATGTCCTCTAGCCCGTTATTACAATATCCACAAATAGGTGAAACACGAGACCGGGAGCTTCTCCATAAATTAGTTGGCGGTCTTCCTAAGCAAACCTTCCACATGAAGACTCTAATCCTCTCCACCCCATCCCATTTCCATATAACTTTAAAGAATTTATCACGTAAATGAGGAGGATCAGTTCAATGAGAGAATAAGCACTCTTGATAGAAAAATGTCATCTCCTGTAGGACCCCAAACAATAAAATCTTGCCCTATGCTAGCTCTGGGTATTAACATAGCTTTTAGAAGTCTAAGCCCTGCAGGTTGTAATAAGCACGAGAGTTTATAAATATCCCATGATCCTCCCTGCATCCAATCGCTAATGGTGGACTCATCCTCCTCCTCAGTGACAGGTTTGAGGCACAAGTCCTTCAATTTTATGTTCTCACTCGACCAATTATCATTAAGAAATTAACTAAACAACCATCCCTAACACGCCATTTCATCCCACGATTTATAAAGCTCAAGCTGTGAACATATAAAGCTCCACAAACCAGGGATCTCAGTAGAAAGCTTAAAAGTGACTCTCCTTCTCTTCTCATATACTTCGATTCAAAATCTCGAGTCCATAAATGTAATACCCCAGATTATTATTAATAAAAAAAAACTTTTAAGTTTCGAGGACGAAACTTATTTTAAGGAGGGTAGAATGTAATACCCCTGATTAATAATAGAAATAATAATAATAATAGATTAAAATAATAAGATAATAATAATATATAAAATATCTAGAAATTAATAATGTTTTTAGTATTAATTTATTAATTTGCAATAATTAAATAGCCCAGCCCAATCGCTAAAACCACTAGATGTTAATTATAAATTTAGGGTTAGCGCTAAACCTAGAAAACGCTCGACTCTTTTCTCTCGACTCTTTTCTCTGCTACATCATCCTCCTCCCGCTCTTATCAAAGCGTTTTTCTAGAAGGCTAGCAAAGACAGAGACCAGGTAATCCTAACCCCCATATAGTTTAGGAATTAAGTATGAAATTTGATAGGTTAATAGGAATCTTGATAGGTAATCCTAATTCCCATATAGCCTAGGGTAATTCCATGCGGTTCGATAAGGTAGTTGAGGTCTAGAAATATTAGGATTGTTTTACATGAAGTATATACATTATATGTAACCCTAATATGTAACCCTAACCACAATAGGAATTAATATTAGATACGTTATAATTATCTTTTCTTCTTCTCGAATTAGCATGAAGCTTATCTGCAAATTAATTACATGTTTGTGATTTAATGAATAAAGTTTGCATCGGTCTTCGTGCGAAGTACTTACCATTACCTACACGTACGTGAATTTTTTTGATTAAATGAATCCTTTGCCTCGGCCTCAGTGCAAAAACCCCAACAATTACACTACCACGTGCGTAAATTTCGTTGTGATTCCTACTGCAATAGCATGACCCTGTGCGTTAATTTTGTAATGATATGTATATTAATATGTTATACATGATCCCTGTGCATCCTTTTTGTGTCTAAATACAATTGCTACAATTGCTTCATGGACTTCTTTTCCTTAATTTCATTAATTGCAACAGCCTGTGCAAAGTTATATTATTTGATTCTTTTTATTTATTTATTTATTATGTGTGTTTAAAAATAATTTAAATCGTGGGAGGATAGCTTTGGGACGGTACCTCCCAAAGTGATGAACACAACCTTGAGCCGATTATATCCGTTCTTCCTAAAGTGGTGTCGCGGGGTTTCCGGGACACTAGTAGCAACTTTGGGAAGAGGTGTGCACATTAGGAAGAAATGCTTTATGGCCAATTTGATTATTAGCGTCGTTGGCCGGTTATCGGGTGTTCGGGTCATAGGGAGTAGTAGCCGATTCCAGGTGCTCAGAGTCCTGAGGTAGGCTGGCGGCTATCGGGTGTTAGGGTCCCGAGGAGTGGATGGCCGATTCAGGGTGCTCCGGGTCTACCATGGTTCTCTTCCCACTAGAACAGTGGCGGGGTTTCCGGGTCTAAACTAATTTAAAATGATAACGAATGATAATTGCTTTGCAATTCTTGTATTATTGTTGATGCTTGATTTTATTAATACATTTGTGTTAGGTAAATTGTATTTATTAGGATTACCGGCGTTTGCGACTTTTGTGTGTTAAGGGCTGCGACGATCCTTCGGGAGCAGATTTTCAGATGAAGCGGGTGCTCGAGGTTGGGGCTAGTCTGTGAGAAGTGAGAAACACCTTCGATTTATTTTATTTTATGTTACTTTAATTGTTATGAATAAAGCACATTTTTATTTCGAGTTGGATTTATGTTAATAAGTAGCCTTGCACTTGTCCCAGTACAAGTGCGTGCTAATACTTCCCAATGATATTTACTTTGGAATTCGGTGTTTATATATAAAAACCATTGCATTTTACGTTATCATAATTGCGAGAAATTGGGGTGTTACAATAAACCTTGAGACCCATTACCAATTTCCATACCAATTTAGCTCCACAAGCTTTATTAAGTGAAACAAGCTTTCTAAATCTTAGTTCGCCATATTCCTTAGGTCTTGTAATTTGCTCCCACCCAATATAATGCAACTTCATGGATTGCTCATCATGACCCCATATAAAATTTCATTATAAGCGTTCCACTTCCAAGCAAATACTATATGGAATCCTAGCAACTTGCATAGGATACAAAGGGATTGAACTCATCACAACCTTAGCTAGAGTGATTCTCCCGAGTCATAGAAAGACAATTAGCCTTCCATACTCCCAACTTCATTTGAACTCGATCAATAATATATTGAAAATTCTCCTTTCTCCTACCATTCCTAGATAAAGGAAACCCCAAATACCTCCCAATCTCATCGATATCTGCATTTGAGTCCTCTCTTTAATTTTCATCCTAGTATGCAACGAAACCCTAGGAGAAAAGAAGATTGAAGGCGAGGGGCCGTTTGGTTCAAAGAATTGGTTGGAATAGAAATGAAAAGAATGGAAAGGAACGTAAAATATTTTACTTAGATGTGTTTGGTTCGCAGTGGAAAAGAAAATGGGTTGATAGGAAATTTTTTGTTTGGTTGAAAGAAAATGAGGAAGGAAAATGAGACAAAATACCATTTTGCCCTAAGATTTTAATCGAACAAACAAACACTCGATTTTAATTGAACAACCAAACACTTCATAACATTATGCAAAGTGGGTCCACGGTTGCAATACACAACAGACTTCCTTTCACTAATTTTCAATAATTGTCCACGTCCAAAATTTTGAGGTCCATCTACTCTCTCTTCCTCTCTAGAATCTTCGTTTCTTTCCCTATCGTCTTCGCCTCCCATCTTCACCCACATCGTCGCCGACTCGATTTGTGTTTTGAGGAAGCTTGGCGATAGGCTGCGTTAGCATCCGGAGCTATCACCACTCGTTTGAGTCAGGTGAGTCGACGAACCGGAACATAGGAGGAGGAGGCGGCGGCCGATTGCCAATGTATCACTAAGGTTTGCATCGTGGCTTCTTCCTCCCTCCACCTCCAATCATTCTTCATTGGATTCCGGTTCATCACTCTGTTTCATCGGAACTCGGTGATCTCCGAAACTTTGGGTACTCATCTCGCCTCGGCGATTCTCGTCGGTCACAGGCATCGCTCTACTTCGTCGGATTACGGGTCATGTCCATGAGTTACGTCGGGTTCTAGGTAAGTTTCTTGGTGATCTAAATATGTCTCATGGAATAATTTTGGGTTCTTAATCTCTAATTGCATCGAACGATTAAAATTTGTCTTCATCGGTTGAAGGTGAGGGTAAATTTGTCTTCAACATTTTCTCGATCTTCTTGGAAAATGGGTTCCCCAAAATTGGTGGAAGTAATTTTCCCATGTTTAAAGGAAAACTGCAGTTGTCGAATTTATTTTCTTGAGAAAATGGCGAACTAAACGCCTCTGCCGGTTGGAAAATCTTATTTTCCATTTTCTTTTTCTGATTTTCAGTGAACCAAACGGGATCTTAGAGTGATTGATTCTTCCTCCTGATGCCTTAAGAAACTCTTGTAAGCAATTCGACTCACGCAACACGAAATGACTAAAGACTTGGGCTATTTAACCAGGCTGAACCTATTAGGCTGGCTCATGTAAGGCTGTATAAACAGAGGGTCAGACCTAAAAATGTAGCATATTGGGGAAAATGGGTTCTTAGGCTCGAGGCTATTAAGGACCAACTCATCATTTAAGCACACACGCAATTTTTGTGTGTGCATTTGGTGTATTTTTTAATAATAATTTTAACTATTATATTTGTTTATTTTTACATCATGTTTACATGTTTTAAAATGGATTAACATAATTTCAAATAAGCACTAGCCACATAAAAATAAACTAGTTAAAATAATTTCCACTATCCAGACTATCTAGTAAATGTGGAAGGAGATCCTCTCATAAGCTTTATTTTTCCTTATTCCTCCTCATCCTATTTGGATCGTTAATTGGGAAGAGGAGAGAAAAATTAAAGTAATATTGTAACATTTCATATTGATTGGACGAATATAATTAGAGATTATGAGTGATGATGAGAAAATGATAATGAGAGAAACTGACCTAGTAAATGCTACTCCGGTCCTAATTATATGAACATTTTTGTAGTGCAAATTACACTACAAAAGTGTTCATACATACTCAAAATTGGTTTTGTAGTTTTACACTTTTAATAATAATCTATAAAGTGATTTTTGATTTATGTGTTTCTCGAAATATTCTAAAAGTGTTTATTTACGTAAATTGAGATAAAATTCTGTCATATACTTACCTCATGACTTATGATGGAAAAACTAATTTTAATTTTTTAATCATTATTCTAAACAAGAACTCCCTCTAATCCTTATTATAAGACACCAATTAACAAATCTCATGATCAATAAAAATAGTCAAAGTCAATAAAGTTGTTATATAATTTAAGGAACTTTCAATATTACTCCTACTAATTGCATTAAACTTTAATATTGTATTAATTATTATTCTCACCTACTACACTTCTTAATTATGAGCATAGATGGAAAAAATAATTAATGTGCTTTGAAAACAAGCAAATGCTTTACAAAAATGACCAAATGCAATTACTCCCCTTGATCCTTATTATAAGACACCAACTAACTTTTTTCATAAATCAATAAAAACAATTAAAGTCAATAAAGTTGTCCTAAAATTTACATAATTTCTCATATTACTTCTACTAATTGCGCTAAACTTTAATATCATATTAATTATTACTCTCACACACTGTCTTATTAATTATAGGCATACATAAAAAAAAAAAGAATTAATGCTTCTTAGGAATAATCAAGTGTCTTATAAAAATGACCAAATAAAAACTGCTAGTTGGTGCCTTATGATAACGTTCGAGAATACTACATATGTCTGTGCCAATCATTAGTTAGGCTTGGTTTGGTTTGGGGTAGGGGAGGGAGGAAAAATGGAGGAAAAAAATTTAAAAAGGAGGAAAACTCTTGTGGGCCCACTACAAATAACTTTTCTCCTCTTTTCCTCCTTTTCCCTCCCCTACCCTCAAACTAAACCAAGCCTTAGGGTATGTTTGGTTTGAGGAAAGGGGAGGAAGGGGAGGGGAGGGAGGGAGGGAAGGGGAGGGAGAGAGGAAAAAAAGGAGAGGAGGGAAAAAAATTCAAAATTGAGTGTAGTGGGGCCCACCAGTTTTCTTCTCCTCCTTTTTTCTCTAAATTCCCTTCCTCAAACCAAACATATGCTATGGTCCGCGGACCGGAGTTTGTTATTTAAATTTATAATTTTTTAATATCTACTCGTACTCTATTTTTGAAACTCGTCAAATGGGCGGGATCGGAAGAGCGCTCCCTTCATTCTCTCCTTTTCACTTTCTCCCCGCCTCCGATCTGCCTCTCGCAGTCTGACATACTCGTTGCCCGCCTCTGTTCGTGGTCATCCTCCTCCCTCCTTCGTGCTCCCCAAGAACAGGTATGCTTCTCTTTCCACTTTCCCCGCCTTCTCTCACTCTCTTCCCTACCGGCTCCTCTTTCCCACTCCCACTTGGTTAAACATTACAAATTATCAACTGATTACTTCTTTAAAAAATTCTGATACCTCTTCTTCTGTCCTTTTTTTTTAGTGAAAATAGGGGAAACCAACTAACCGTGTGGCAACAAAAATTCCCCACTTCGACTGTTCAGCTGCATTTGAATTTTGAACCTGAAGTGCGAGCAACGAAAAGAACAGAGAAAATCTCGCTCTCTCGTTCAATCTCCATGGCTCCTCCCTTCGTCTTCCCCCGTACTCTTCTAGAACTCGAAGAAGATCACGATGATGACCGCCTCTGCGTCAAAAACCTTGTGGACGCTTCTTCACTTCGCGCCTCTGAACTCGAAGAATTTGTCAAAGGTCAGGTTCCTTCCTTCTCCGCGTTTCACATATCCAAATTCTATTCTCTATGAAATTCGCTCTTCCACGATAAACTATAATCTTATCCAATTTGATTCTGCAATTGTCGTTTTTCTTACCTATTGGATTGGTAAGTCTGCTGGCCTAAATCATGCATATAACGGATTCAATCTAACAAAACTCAATCTGGCATTGTCTCATTAAATTGCTAAATAAAAATGCTCGATTAGCAGAACTTAACTATCAGCATATTCGTCTAAACAGGCGTGTCCTTTGATCTTTCCGATAAAGAATTGTTTTGTGTTGAAGATCAAGATGTTTTTGATCGGGTGTACTCATTGATTCGGGGTTATGGTAGTCTGCCTCCATCTTGCAAGTTGAATATTGTCGAAAGTCTTCGTTCCAACGTTAGTGTGCTTTTACCTAATGTGGACTCGCTCCTAAGGGCAACTCAAGGTCAGGGTGAAGAGATTCCAGTACTAGATCGTGTTGCTTCTCATCGCAATGCTTTTAAAATATATACATACTTCCTCCTAAACATAGTTCTCGCCGAAGAGTCCAACAGTGGTTCGAACAACAGTTTGAAGGTTTTGCATTTCTCTAATTTTTAACTTTTACTAAACATCATCATAAGTTTTTGCTTTTTAAGCTAGGGATGCATATATCCCTATGTCATAGTCAACTGAAGCATTTGTTTTAGTTCAGGTAACGGCTAGCACCCACAGGAAGAAACAACCTGTGAACTCATGGAATTGGGAGGCGCAGAGAGGACGAATACTTAGTCTTATTGCTAACTCACTGGAGATCAACCTTGAACTGCTTTTGGTTCGTCAGACCCAGATGAAAATTATTTGTCTTTTGTTACAAAGTAAGCAGTCTGTCTTTTAGTTCCGTAGGTAGATATATGTATTTCCTTCCTAGTGATTTTTTTCGTGGAAACCTCCTTACTTGACATTTCCTTCTTGTAGAAACGTGTTCTCTTTGTTTGAGAAACCGATGCTCCTTAAAGATTCTGAAGCAAAAGATGCTCTATGTCGTATTATTGGGGCTTGCTCTACAAAGTACCATTACATGGCACAATCGTGTGCATCCATGATGCACCTAATTCACAAGTATGATTTTGTTGTTGCCCACATGGCTGATGCAGTTGCGGATGCTGAGAAGAAGTATGCAGATGGAAGCATGGCCATCTCTCTTATTAGAGATATTGGAAGGACTAATCCAAAAGATTATGTAAGGGACACGGTTGGGGCTGAAAATGTGGGGCGTTTTCTTGTAGAGCTAGCTGATCGTCTTCCTAAGTTAATTTCCACTAATATTGGCATTCTTATTCCACACTTTGGTGGTGAATCATATAAGATTAGGAACGCTCTTGTTGGTGTGCTGGGAAAGCTAATAGCAAAGGCATTTAAGGATGTTGAGGGTGAAGTGAGCTCTAAATCTATTCGCCTGCGCACTAAGCAAGCTATGTTGGAAATATTACTTGAGCGTTGTAGAGATATGTCAGCTTATACAAGAAGTCGAGTTCTCCAGGTATGGGCTGAATTATGCGAAGAGCATTGTATTTCAATTGGTTTGTGGAATGAAGTTGCGGCGGTTGCTGCTGGTAGATTGGAGGACAAGAGTGCAATAGTCCGGAAATCTGCTTTAAACCTATTGATCATGATGCTGCAGCACAACCCATTTGGGCCACAGCTTCGAATAGCTTCATTTGAAGCAACCTTAGATCAGTATAAAAAGAGATTAAATGAGCTTGAGCCAGATATGCCTTCAGAAGATGTTACTGATGATTTACCGTCTGATGGCGATAACTGCCTTGGTGACGGTGAAGTGGACAATTTAGATCCTGGACCTGTTGCGAAGGAGCATCAAGACAGTTTAACTGATAGTTGTATGTCCCAGCCAGGAGAGGTGACTGCTTTGCAAGATAGTAATCTGCCGGATGTTGGGAATTTGGAGCAGACTAGGGCATTGGTTGCATCGCTTGAGTCTGGACTAAGGTTCTCTAAATGTATATGTGCGACGATGCCTACCATTGTCCAATTGATGGCTTCATCCTCCGCTACTGATGTTGAAAACGCAATTCTCTTGTTGATGAGGTGTAGACAGTTCCAAATTGATGGCTCAGAGGAATGTCTACGGAAAATGTTGCCATTGGTAAGCTCTCTATTCTTTCTTGCTTATGGATTAGATGATGGTGTATTCCTCAATTAACTCTTTCTGGCTTTAGGTATTTTCCCAAGATAAATCTATCTATGAAGCAGTCGAGAACGCTTTCAATGCTATATATATTAGGAAGAACCCAGTTGAAACTGCCAAGAATCTCTCGAGTCTTGTTATTGATTCCAATATAGGAGATCTCGCAGCTCTTGAGTTTATAGTTGGTGCATTGGTCTCCAAGGGTGATTTATCTTCCAGCACTGTATGTTTTCTTCTGTTGTCTTTTATTAAGTAATATGTTGCATAAATCAATTGACAGCCTCCAGCTCTCGCTTTAGTATTGTCTTTGACCTATATGATAGACAACGTTGTTAGCCATACACTTGTTTCCTGGGAAGCAGGATTTACTGTTGAAGTGTTGATGCTGGTTATGAGCTTCAATTGCTGATTTGAATTACCTTACAGATTCCTTATTCTCCTTCGTCAAATTAGTTTTTCATGCCCATTATTAGGCTTAGCTTCCATCAATTAATTTCATGTCTTTGCTGTTTCAGATATCAGCATTATGGGATATTTTTTGCTTCAACATTAGTGGAACCACTGCGGAGCAAAGCCGTGGTGCTTTATCTGTTCTTTGCATGGTGGCAAATTCATCAGCCGGTGTTCTTGGCTCACATTTACAGGACATAATTGATATTGGGTTTGGTCGTTGGGCTAAAGTTGACCCTTTGCTTGCCAGGACAGCAAGTCTCGCTATTCAGAGACTGTCTGATGATGACAAGAAAAAATTGTTGGTTACTAGTGGTGATCGGATATTTGGTATTCTGGAAAGTTTGATTACTGGCTCTTGGCTTCCAGGAAATATCTGGTATGCTGCTGCTGACAAAGCAATAGCTGCCATATATGCAATTCATCCTACCCCAGAAGCCATGGCTGCTGACATGGTTAGAAGGACTCTTAATTCTGTGTTTAATGATTCCGGGGATGATCTGCAGAATGACAGTGATCCCAGTAAAGTCGGCATACTTACAACTGTTCAAGTAGCAAAACTAAGTAGATTTTTGTTTGTCATTAGTCATGTTGCCATGAATCAACTCGTATATATTGAATCGTGTTCTAAAAAAATTCAGAAACAGAAAATAGCGAAAGAAAAAATGGATGCTGAGAATCAGAGTAGAGATAGTAATGGGACAGCTCCATCTGGTATACGAAAGGTGTGTAAGAATTTTTTGCCACTTACAATTTCAGTAAAGATAATATTATCTATTACGTTTCAGCTTTTTGAAGATTTGTTTGCTGTTACAATTTCCCTCATACTTGCTGTTTAAATTTTGATGTTAGTTTTCATTTTCATTCAAAAAAAGATTTGTTTGCGTATTGCGTTGCAGGATACCGATATAAATCAAGAGTTAGGTTTGGCCGCTTCCGAGGACGCAGCATTTGATGCTTTGTTTGAAAAAGCAGAGAAGGAAATCATTTCTGGTTGTTCAAATGAAAAGAATTTGATTGGAATCTGCTCGACCTTTTGTCCAAGCTTTGTAGAAATTTTGGACTGATGCAGAAGGTGATTGCCTTAATATTTTTAAGCCCTTCTCGCTTTCCCAGGTTGTTCGTTGCCAGCACTTAACGTAAGATATCATGTAAAATACAACCAATGGATTTTGCTAACAAAATTTTTGTAGTGTTTTGAATTATAATAAACGAACGCCTGGACATGGAGCTAAGCAATACTTAACAAATATGAAATATATTATTTTATTTTAGAAGTGATGAGAAGTTTCTTGAATTTTTTGAAAATCAGAATATTATAATGCAGCTGTTCTTTTTTTAAATCATCATGTTACTCCCAAAATAATAATTAAGACTCCTACACTCCTACTCACTTTTATAACTTCTGTGTATTCAGTACCCAGAATTGCAGGCGTCAGCAATGCTAGCTTTATGTCGATTCATGATTATTGATGCAGAGTTTTGGTGAGTTCTTTGCTACTTTCCCCCACATCCACTTTCCTGTATATTGATGTCTTGTGGAGAATGAAATAGTTTCTTAGTGATTCGTTTTCAGTGATGCAAATCTCCAGCTCCTATTCACAGTTGTCGAAAGTGCAAATTCAGAAACTGTTCGTTCTAACTGTACCATTGCACTGGGTGACTTAGCAGTTCGGTTTCCCAATCTTTTAGAACCATGGACAGAAAACATGTATGCCCGCCTTAGAGATCCTTGCGTTTCTGTAAGGAAGAATGCTGTGCTGGTGCTTTCACATCTCATACTGAATGACATGATGAAGGTAGATGTTGCAGTAACTTTGTTTCCTTTTTCAATTTTTGCTGTTAAAGTGATGCTGATGTATCATTGCTTGATCAGGTAAAAGGTTACATCAACGAAATGGCTGTAAGATTAGAGGATGACGACAAGAGAATTTCAAGTCTCGCTAAGCTATTTTTTCATGAGCTTTCCAAGAAAGGTTTTTCTCTTATACTTTAACAATTCTTTATATATATGCAAAGTATATTTTATAAATAATGTATTTGTACCCTTCCCTGTTCGCGGTCATATTGACCATTGGATGAAAATATCAAATTTAATAAAACAGTTGTCTAGAATGTCTAATAGGCAGGGTATATATGCATTTTTAGATATGGAAGAGTTGCCCTTGTGAGAAAAAGTTATACTAGTGCTATCGTATTATTTTCTCCTAATGTTCCCTTCTATAAGGAAATGGCATCTAATTTATTTCTTCTCTTTATGGCATCAGGAAGCAATCCAATCTATAATTTACTTCCAGATATACTCAGCAAATTATCCAATCAGAATCTTACTGACGATTCTTTCTGCAACATAATGCAATTTTTAATTGCTTCGATCAAAAAGGTATATGATACTTTAAATGTCAGTAATTCTGATTGATGTTTCTGGTTGTAATATTCACGAGTTCTCTTGAATTCTTTCAGGACAAACAAATGGAATCTCTTGTGGAAAAGCTATGCAATAGGTTCAGTGGCGTTACAGGTATTTTTATTTATCTGAGAATACCTTGACACTCATGTTAATATTGAGTAAGCAAAGTCACGGGTGTTGATTAGCCAGCAAGGGATGGACTGTTTGTTACACAAGTTAAGGCTTGTTCATGGTAGTGAAAATGTAGATTTTACCTAAAAACGGAAGGAGAATGAAAAATCGTAAAACGTAAAATCGTAATATAAAACGTAGATTTTACCTGCATATATGTATAAAAAAAAATTATATAATTCCTCTACGCTCACTTCATTTCAATGAAGCATCTTGAAATCAAAGTTAAAAGGTAAAGTAGTAATCAACTTTTCAAATTTATACCACTCTGGTCACTATTTAAAGTCACTTTGACCAAATAAATGAGATTATGACAATTTTGCCCATATTAATGAGGATGTGAGAGATTGACAAGCTATGTTGGAAAGAGAAAAGATGAGAGAGATTTGATAATAAATTTTAAAAAGTACCCATTCATAAATGAGGTAAAGTTGAAAATTTGCTCCATGTCATTAAGATACCTAACTCTCCTTGGTATGTGAGGTTTGGTCAAAGTGGACTTATAAATAGGACCAAAGTGATACATATTAGGCATTTAATATGTAAAAACTCCTTTAATCCTTCAGTTTATATTTTTTGAAAAAGCGGTTCGTTTTTAAGTTTTTACGTTTTACCACTCGTTTTACTCTGATTGTGTTTTTGCTGCAACGAAACACGTTTTGCTCAAATAAAGCGTAAAAACAGCGTTTTCACAATTAGCGCGTTTGTGACTACCATGGGCTTGATAATGTCTATACTTGGGTGATTTCTGAGATTTTTAGGGGAATTTTTCTTCAGTATTACAATTAAGATAATGAAGAACCGAGGTCACTAGTTTTATACGAATTTCTGTTTGAAGTGATTTCATCGACTATCTTCAAGTTTCAATCCTGTTTATTTGTTGAATGATGATATTGATTACACACGTTTCTACTTTCCTTCTATTTGGTTCTTCCCGTTACCTGTGATGTAATAAACAATCATTGCCTTTATGATACTAATATTTTCATGATTCACTTTCTGGTCAACTGCTGTTTAACCTGGTTCAAAGCTAAAATTTATGCCGTCTCCCCAAGTTTTCGTCGTTATGTATTGATCTTTACTGTAAATTAAAAAGTAGATGTTAATTTCCTGTTTACTGATTTTCATTGATTAAATGTAGCTTTTATATTTGCAGATGTCAGACAATGCGAAAATCTTTCTTATTGCCTCTCTCAGCTAACATTTACTGAAAGAGGGATGAAAAAACTCATTGAGTTATTTAAGACGTATGAACATGCCTTGTTAGAGGATTCTGTTATGGATCATTTTAGAAACATAATAAACAAGGTACTAATTTGGTCTCCTGCGAAAAGGATAATGATTTTCCTCTTCCCTTGCATTTATTATGTCATAATGTCTGAGGTTGTTTTCTGTCTATCAGGGCAAGAAATTTGCAAAACCAGAGCTTAAATCATGTATTGAAGAGTTCGAGGATAAACTACAGAAGTTCCATATGGAAATAAAGGAACAAGAAGTGGCTGCTAGAAACGCCCACATTCATCAACAGAAGATTGGCAGCCGGGTAGGCTTTACTTCAGCCATAGATGCTGAAGACCATGCAGAATCTAATATTAGTACAGGTTAATTCCACTAACTTGAAAATTCTTTATCATCCTCCTAATTTCCCTACATTTACAGAGATATCTATATTCTATAGTTGTCCAAGAGCTATAATTTTCTTCTCTTGTGCATAAATCTGTTTCGCATCTCTCTGCCTCTATAACTTATCTTCAGACTATACAAAGTAACAATAAACATGGACAAAATTTCTGTTTCAGTCGAATGATTGACGGCCCATTAAGTTATTTGCAGCTCTCACTTTCCAAAATAAGTTTTCGTTCTTTCGTTTTAGTTGTCTTCCGTTATGTACCTTTAGCTTTAAGGATTATTTGAAATAAACATGGACATAATTTCTGTTTCAGTCGAATGATTGACCGCCCATTGAGTTATTTGTAGCTCCCACTTTCCAAAATAAGTTTCGTTCTTTGGTTTTAGTTGTCTTCCGTTATGTACCTTTAGCTTTAAGGATTATTTGGAATAAGACAGCTTGTTTGTCACCTAAGACTAAATTTAGGTGAAATCAAGAAAGAGGTAGGATCCACGACAAGAATTTTATCTATATGCTGTGAATTCCTGATACAGTACTAATTGAAAAAGAGAATGTTATTTGCATATATGTGTAATAACGTTCACGTGTGAGCATGTGCTCTTGAATCTCGGGAGATCAATCTTTATAAAACGATAGAATAAAGCCTTCTACGGTTTAAAACTTGTTAGTATTACAAATGCAATTATACATGGGCACTTATCTAAAGAGACATGATGGTAACGATGATGGACATATAAGATTATAAGTTCGAATATGCTAGAGCAGTGTTATAATTTTTAGGAAATTCTTCCTCATAATCAGTATGAATTTACTGTATTTAAAGTATTTGAAAATTGTGCAAGTTTCATATAGCTTGTTACTTTAAGTTAGCTTCTGCTGTTTTTGCTGGTCAACTAGTATTGAAAAACCTTGAGTATTTAGCAGAGGAAGCAGGTGATGAAGTTATCGATCCATGCACTGAAAGGATAGCTTTGTCTAAGAATGATAAGTTGAAAAACCAACACGTTGATTCAGAAGAACAATCTGCTATTTCAAGTAAGCTGACAGAGTCGGATGGAGGAGATATTGAAGTTCAATCTCCCTTGGCCAATAAGAGAGGTATATCACTGTCTAAACGCCTAAATTTTTCTGCCTTTTCTCATAACTACAGTGAATTCCATGCATTGGCGCCAAACTTCATGACATGAATTATATCATTCATGACATGTGAACCGTACAACTTACGTACGCTTTATATTTTATATTGGCATATTGATTATCCATGACCAACAAAACTATTTTATCATAGGAGGAACCCGGTCCAGAACTAAGAAAAGCACCATGATGGAGGGAAAGGGTGATAACACTGGAAAACGAACTACTCGGGCAAGAAGGTATGGCTTTCCTATAAAGTTAAGTGCTAATTTCTGATCTTGCTCATCCGTCTGTGTTTTTAAGATGTACATGGATAAAAACGGTCATAACTAACGACAAGTTTATAACCATAGTGATCTTTGAAAAATGTTTTTTTGAGTATTCGCTCTTTACTCATTCTGGTTCCTCAATAAATTCAAATGGTGTTCGATGTGGTTAGAAAATTCCAGATTCGATTTATCTGAAAGTCAGTTATCCCTTCTACTTATTATGCTTACACAATTTTCCCCCAAGACTCTCTTTACGATGAGAAAATAATTTCTATCTTTGCATATGTAATTGAAAAAATATTTAAGAGTTTGTGTTTCCCCATATCATTTATCGTGTGCGATGTGACAGAATTTTGTGGTCATGCAGGAAGGTTATATTGGATGAGCCAGAAGACTAGTAAGGGGATGTACATGATGTACATGCCTGCGTTTTTTATGCCTATATTGTAACGACTGTCAATATTATAGCGCCAAAAGGAGGAAAGTATGCCAAGAAGCTTTCAAACTGAGACGCTATATGTTTTGATCGAGGTCTGAAGTTTGCATGTAAATTGGACGCAATTTTAAAGACCGATTGTCATGAGGTTGTACATAAAGTGTTGAACGGTCTCCCCTTTTCTTGGTCATCCCCCTTCTCACAGGCTAGGATACAGTTGTATTACTAAAGCCTTTGTAATCATTTGTGTTCTGTGGTTGAGCATCAATTGTATTTTATCTTTTGATATAACATTTGAGGCTTTGAATTTAATTCTATTCCCATGGCAAATCTCCCGGCTTCATTTCTGATAAATCAACTGGAAAATAGTGAAGTATATGAGTTTGCTCAACATAAACCTACATCCAAATGCAGAAAATAGTGAAGTAGATGAGTTTGCTCAACAGCTGTGCAGGACAAATAATAGCTGAAGTAAAATACGGTAGAAAACTTGCAACATGCATTGCAGTTAGATTGGAGCTTTTCCTTTTCTCTTGTGTTCATAAATCCTAACACATGACCCAAAAACGTTAATAAAGGTGAGTTTTTAGAAACAATTTATAGTTGCTCAAGAAAAAGAAAAGAAAAAAGTACTCAACTTCAGGCACAAATAAAAAGGAGAAATCATGATCATATTTCGTCCTCAAACAGGTCCCTTTCAGGATAGTCACCAACCTGAAAAAGGAGAAGATTGATATGTTAAATCTCGGGGGCTAAAGCATCTGGGGCATTAAAAAGAAGAAAATAAAAAAGGAAATTGGCAATGAATGAAATCCGCTACAACGTGGTTCTCAACAAACCTTTACTTTCTCTCCTCTAACCACTGCCCCATGAGATGGAGGGCATTCAAAGTAGCGTACTCCCTTCACCCTGCAAACAAACCGGTGCACATCAAAATTCATCAGACATGTAGGCGTGACCATACAAATTATATACGCATGAAAGCTAAATAACTTCATGTTACTATAACAGGAGCATGTGTTATCTGGGCATAAATAGAATGAAAGAAACGGTCTAAACAACATTAATATGTTGACAAAATGAAAATAAATAGCACATAAATATATCACTTAATACTACCCCGGTCCTAAATATAAGATAAAGTTTATAATACAATTTGCACTACAAACTTTGTCCTATATTTAGGATTGGATGGAGTACTATACAATTCCCACAAAATTCCACTATGAAAATATGATTATAAAATGATAACAGACGTGAATTGACAAACAAGAAGAATCCAACATCAAATATAGGAGGGAGTATTTTTATGTGGGGTTAAACGTGGTTAAGGGGGTCAAGGCAGGCAGTTGGTTAGGCCAGTTAGTACAAGTAGGTGATATGTAATGGTAAGAAGTTTCTAATGAATGGGAAAAGCCCCTTACATTTAGCATGTATTTGTAAGTCTGTCTAACATATTTTGGGGGGTCGAAGAGTTCATTACTCATAAACAAACAACTATTAATAATTTTGGTCAGGAAAATATGAAGTTGATTGGAAGCTATTGAGTACCCTAATATACTTGAGGGAATAATAATCTAACAGTAGAAAACTCATTAATTAAGCTTAGGCATAGAGGTGTTTACATCATGATGCGGAAAGATAGAAGCCTTACATGCCATCATGTTTGCCCAAGGGTTCGTCATACTGTACTCCAACCCACAAACCAGGACCCAATGCTTCTGCTTGGCCTACAAATTTTACAACCCCCCTTTTCTCCCCAGGTTCAACTTCACATCTGGAACCTACCTTAATATTTAGAAATTCAGGAGAGGAGTAAGATCATCGTTACAGTCAATTTATACTAAATAAACGATCTGAACTACATTTAAATAATGAAAAAATGCATAATTTATAATAATAATAAAAATGAAAATGAAAATATCCAAAAGAAAAAAAAAAGGAAGACATGCAAGAATTGATGGTCCAAAGGAAAACATCCACAGCTCAAGATATCCAACAAAGTGTAATTCAAAAAATATTTACACAATTCAGAAGACAATAGCTACAGCATACAACTTGTTGTTGATCTCATCAGTCAACTCTTTAGTTATACGACAAGCAGATAATACTTGGTACAAGTTTTTAATGATTGGTAGTAAAATATCACAGCAAGTATGTGTGCTCATAAAATTTCTAAGCTGATTGAACTCTGCTGCTGCAACAAGTCGTTCAATAATTATATCAACTGTTGTCTTAACGAAAATAATATAGTCAATTTTGTTTTTGCAGTTATTAAAGAGAATAATAAACAAAAGGATAATCAAAATAATACATTATACCAATCAATGGCCCACTCTTGTAATCCACCTATTTTCGCTTGCCACATCCATATGCTAAAGTTCATCTCAGACTACAAATTCTACAAAGTAGTTGTAATGAATAGAAAACTTAAAAAACAGACATAATTGACTGACCTTGATGTTTGAACAGAGGCTTTCCATAGAGGTGTCTGGGATCTGTGCAATGAAATGGCCAATCATTGAAAATGTCAGATAGTTATCTAGATGGCAGATATGATCTGTTTCCATTAATGAACAAGTGGAACTCTAATGTAGTCTTCTATCTTTATGTTTAACATGCAAATTCTTCATGGAGAGCATTTTGACAGCATATAAGAAGGATAATTAAATAAACAACTACCTTTGCTGCAGCAGTTGATGGATTTCGGGAAGACAATCTCTCTTTAAATTTTCTAAAAGTTCCTGAAGAAACATCATATAAAACAAATATCACAAACTGATAGTAAGTTTTTATGGAATAATTTCTTTATCATAACATCATTATTAGGCAGTATATTTTTCACCTCTTATTCAACTATCTGCATCGTAACCAGGTCTAATATAAATACACATATGGAGTATGCTTTTTGAATGAAAGCTGAATTTTTTTGTAAAAATAAAGGGGTTTTGAAGAATGCATATCTAAAGAACATACAAATTAATCTAGAATTCTTTTTTTGATAAAAAAAAAATCTTGCAGAATTTTTTACCAACTCTAAATTGAGCTTTTAATAAACTAACATATCCAATAGCAGACATGACAAGAACATAACTGGAATACTTCCAACATATACGTTTTAGATGATTAGAAGGAAACAAAACTAAACATTTATTGGAATAAATATACTAGCCAAACCAATAAAAGCCTCTGTAGAGAATGCATCATCAACAGACCAGCATTGTCATAATCTAACCTATTTGTGGGTAAAAGCACAATTAAATAAATATCTATTTCTGATGAACAATTTGATGTCAAAAGACTAAAGAACGAGTCTGTTTATAAGCATCAACCTCAAATTTATGAGAGGAGGAAATAAATAAGATAACATGCCTTCACGCTTATTATAAGCTTCTTCAGAAATTGTGTATTTCTCCACCAATGAAGTATCTTCCAGCCAACCACCAGAAGTGACAGATGAAGGATCAAGATCTATAACATGCAAACGAAATCTGCCCCAGAAGAAAAAGCATAGAAGCATATTAGACCCATAAACCAGATATCTATGTTGACCTTTTGACAATGTAAAGAACAAGTCAGTACCAAAACAGAAATGTATACGAAGTTACGAACGCAACAAAAAGTTGAGAACCGGAACAAACTACAACGGAAGGATCAATAGATGGAGAGCATACATAATCCTGCAACTGGTCAAACAAAGAAGACTCTACTGGAGATGGCAGCAGGGTGACGTCAACCCTGAGCCTGACGCAGTTAACATAGAGTAACTCTAAAAAAATGTTAACTTAATGCGTATACGAGGTATGACTGCAACAAGGTTGGCTTGCGCTTTATCGTAACTTTATATCATCATTGAATGACAGTTAAAAATGAGAGGGGTGAAGAAAGATGATAATAAAACATACTAACCCATCCAGAGGCGAGTAGAACCCCAGGGGTCTAGAATTGTCAGTGAGATCGGAAATTTTGTAGTTTGAGTCGTCATAGAGCTCGAGGTGCATCGAGTTCACTGAAGTACCGCATTTTTTCCAGAGCTTCTCTTTTACAGATTCGACTGACATCTACGAAACAAGTGAGTGAGGCTTTCAAATCACGGAAAATAGAGAAGAATTGATAGGGAAGTGTACGCAAACCTGTTGCGAGAATCGAATGTCAGTGGAGAAAGTCTTGATATTTGAATGGGTAACGCGCAACAAAACGGAATCATCCCCTTCGATCTTCTGCAAGCTCGACGCCATCACTCGCTCTCTGCCCTTAGAGTCCCGCCCCTTCCTCTCTACTCTCTAGATCGCAAGTTTCGTCTTCAAATGGAATCAATCACAATCACCTCTCAATCAACCAAAAATCTTCTTCATCAAACATTCAACAGCAAAAGCGTTTCCAGTAAAAAGTGAATTTCGAACTTTTATATTTAGGGGATGTGGAATGAGGGACCAATTTTTTTTTATTTTTTCAGTTTTATATTTTCCATTAATTTTCTATTTTTATCAAAAAATCCCAATTAAATTCCATCAAAATACCAAAACTCAAATTCAGGTCATCACTTTCAACAAATCTCTAATTAGACCAAGAGGTTTAATTAGGGATTTCTTAATATTATTAAATGATCATAATGACCTTATGTAATTAAATAAGTAAATTGAAGGAGGTGTGGGCATGATTTCAGGTTTAATTATTTGAATTGGATTTGAGATTTTCCCTTTTCTTTAAATTTATTCATTTTTTTTGTTTTTAATACCCTTGCATGATTGCTAATTACTTATGAGTATCAAGTTCAAGCATTCTTGAATATTAGAATCCAATTTCTATATTCCAGAGATTGGATATACCTTGAGTTGAAACTGGATTTGAATGTGTCTCTATGTGATTTTGGTTTCTGTAAATCACAGATCTCGATGGAAAAGGCATATAAGCAAAATCGAGGTTTCTTTTTTCTTTTGGTTGCCACCAGGTTCACTAGAGTTTCGGCTTTGGTAGTCCGGATCCGATCGGGTCGCGTCTTAGCTATGGTAGGTGAGTCTCCCAGCGGAAATTTTACGCATTCACAAGACTCGAACTCGAGACCTTCTTGCCGACACGGCCTTGGCCACCACTGCACTGTAACCCCGTTGATAACCAAACACGAGGGTATCTTAACAACATTAAAGAATCTCTAATTAGGCATCTTAATCTAATTAGATATTCATTGAAAGTGGAGGCTTGAATTCGGATTTTAGTGTTTCGTTCGGTTTTAATTGAAATTCTTTCCTTTTTTTTTTTATAGCACCCAGTATATTATTAAGGGTTAAGGAGCAATTTTACACATGAGCTTTTCCCAGGAGCGCCAAAGACCACGTGCTTTTTCGGAGCAAAAGTACACACGTGGTTACGTTTTGGGAGCGCCCAAAGACCACGCGATTAGTTGGCCGTTAGTCAAGCTGTTAAGTTGGATGGAAATGAACAAGATAACTCGGGTAAAATTACACTTTTTCCTTAGTTTTAAATAAAAATTACCCTTTTGCCTTAAGTTTTAAAAAAAAAAAAAAAAACTAAAAATACCCCTTCCTTGGTGGGCCCCACCACCGGCGGCCGACCACTGCTTGGCATCACGGCCAGGTGGTGGTCGACGGCGGCATGGTCGGCCGTCGGGGTGGTCATTGCGCGGGCAGTGGTGGTGGCATCGGCCATACGCCGGCGGTGGTGGTGGTCGCCGGTGGTGGAAGGGTATTTTTAGTTTTTATTATATTAAAACTAAGGGCAAAAGGGTAATTTTCATTTAAAACCAAGGGCAAAAGGTAATTTTCATTTTAAAACTAAGGGGCAAAATGGTAATTTTCTTTTTTTTTTTTTCCTACCATCAGCGTCCACGTCAGCGCCCATGTCGTCCAAATAAGCGCCACGTCACGCCACGTCGCTGTTCCATCAAGTTAACGGTTGACTAACGGTTAACTAACGGCTGTAAGGCTGACGCTCCCAAAACGTAACCACGTGTGTACTTTTGCTCCGAGAAAAAGCACGTGGTCTTAAGGCGCTTTGGGGGAAAAGCTCATGTGTAAAATTGCTCCTTAACCCTATTATTAAATTAGGTTATTTTTACCTTTTCAATGTATTTATTGACTTGAAATATTTCATTAGTTGGTAAATTGAAATACAACTGAAAATACTTCGCCATTATAAATAATTTAATTTAGGATTAAGATCTTTGGATAGTGCTAAAGATGCTATTGAAATAATTATGGAGGAAAGGGAAATAGCAAATTAAAAAAGATGAATGAGTGTTTTAAAAATACATATCATATTAACAAATTTAATAAACTTTCTTAATATAATTAAATTAAATTAAATAAATATGTCCTACTTATTCCGGTCTTAATATAAGACATATTCGGTCTTAATATAAGACATATGTAATTTAATTTGATTAAGAAAGTTAGTTAAGTTAATTAATACAACTTTAAAAATTCATTTTATGTAGTTTAGTCATTTCTTCTTCTTTTTGATTATTATTGAATGAACATCAATATGAGTAAATTAGAAAATATTGACAAATTTAAAAAATATGTATTATATTTAAGACAAAAATAAACTTTTCAAATATATCTTATATTAAGGAACGAATGAGTATTTTTAGGGTAGAGGGTAATTTCACCTGATAGTTGTCATCGAAGGAAATTTTGCCCCAAAATGTATAAGAAATAGCAATTTTGCCTATCCTAGTTAATTTTAAACTTTAGTTGACCAAATAATGTGAGCTAATAGTTTATATGTCATTTTTATTAATATACAAATTGGTCATGGAAGTTTGTATGTCATCTACTTCATTTTTTTTAAAGTATGATTCAAAACTTTGTAAGTAAATTTGTATCTTAACAAAAATAATATGTGCATATTTTATCAATAAAAGTCAAAATTAAATAGGATAACAATTAGACAAAATTACTTCTATGTTTTACACTTCCAAACAAAATTGTCCAATGACAACTTCCATCGAAAATTGTCCGTTCAACCCTATCACTGTGGTCCTATTTATAAATTCGGTTTGACTAAATCTCACATACCAAGGAAAAGTAGTTATCCGAATAATTATAGGATAAATTTTCAACTTTGCCCCTCATTTATAATTGGGTCTTTTCAATTGTTTCTTCTCTCTTTACCTTTATGAGTATAATTAATATGGGCAAAATTGTCATAATCTCATTTATTACATGAAACTTGATTTATAAATAGGACCAAATTTATTACATGAAACTGGATTTATAAATAGTACCAAATTTTTGGGTGAAGAGTGGTATGTTTTAGGACCCGTTTGTTACGCGGAAAGATAGCGGTGGAAAGGGAAAATAAGAGACTTCCCACCCAAAAAACGTGTTTGCTTCTCTCATCTTCCTTCGAGTACCTTTCCGCCACTTGAATCTTCCATCATTCATTGGAATGTGCTTTCCCTCCTTCACCGCGGGAATGTTAAAATGTTGCGGGAGAGTGAAAATGTCGGACAAAAAGGCCCCTTGAAAACACTTGTACCTATTTATAAAAGCACGGCGAAGCGCGAGCCGGATCCGGACGAAGCGTCGGTGAAGAAGCTTGTAGAAACAGTGGGTGTTTTTCGGCGAAGGAGAAGTTTAACCTAGGGAATAGAGCTGCATTTGAGGTCGGTATACATATTTAAAATAAATGTGTGATTTCTTGAGTACGTTTTTAGGAGATTTGGGTTTTCTGTTCATTCGACACAGGGCAATTTTAGGTAGACACACGCAGTTTTGAATGCAAACAATTTTAGGTAGACACGGTTTATATTCGTTGACGTTAGGGATAGAGACAAAGATGAGTGTAATGTTCTTTATATTCACAGGCATAAATGAGATGCGGACACAAAACAATGTTCACAGTGTTGAATGAAATTTCAATGAATGAAAATATGTTGTTTGTTTGTGTACAATGTGTTGTTGTTACGTGAATGATGAAATTTGGGGAAAAAGCAAATGAACATTACGTTCGAACCGAGACGGCCCGTTCGAACGTTTTATGGGGACGTTAATTCGGTGAGTGTCATGTTAGGTCATCTAAAGTAGTTGTTTTAATATTGCTGATGTGATGAAAGATACAAATTGTTGATTGTTAAACAGTGATAGTTTGTAAAGAGGAGTAGTGGATTACTATATAAAAAGGAAATTGGTGTGGTTGAAATAGGTATGGAGCCACGCAGACGGGAAATGGTTGGATTGTTGGTGGGTCCTTAGCTTTGCTACTAGCGGTGAGGACCATGGTTGTGACGATGATAGTAGGCTGTGGGAGCAGGTAGACCAAGGCACTTACCGAGATAGGACATTTAGACTAGATTTCCATGCCAAGAGAGCGAATTTGAGGGCGATTATATATAGTAGTGACACCACTTGCTTCAACCAAATTAGGATGTACCTGGGCAACGTTTGATAAATTGTGTCACATGTTAGACACAATTGGCGGATTGAGAGCAACTAAGCATATGCTAGTTGATGAGCAAGTGGCTATGTTCCTTCACATATTGGCCCATCATGTGAAGAACAAGTAATTCAGTTTGAGTTTGGAAGGTCAGGAGAAACCATAAGTAGATACTTCAAATTAGTGCTTAATGCAACCATTAGACTTCAATCATTGCTATTGAAGAAACCAGAGCCAATTAGGAGGACTCAAATGATCATCGTTGGAAGTGGTTCAAGGTATGTACATGATGTTCATGTGTGAGTAGTTTAACTTATTTTAGTATTCAAGTATGGTTTGACCTTAATGGTGAAAGTTTTTCCTATTCGGGGTTGCCTCGGTGCATTGGATGGTACGCACATACGTGTTCAAGTTCTGCGGCACACAAGGGGAGGTACCGAAATAGAAAAGGAGAGGTAACAACCAATGTCCTTGGGGTATGCTCACCGGATGGGCAATTTATATTTGTTTTCCCGGGTGGGAAGGCTCATTGCGGATGGGAGGGTTACGAGGGATGCTATGAGGAGACCACATGGGCTAAGAGTACCGATAGGTACCGATGTGAGTGCGTTAGTTGGTATAAATTTGTTTCTACTTTTATTCGTTAACTTGTATTTGTTTGTGCGGGGAACTACTACTTGGTAGATGCAGGGTACAGTAATTGCCAAGGTTTTTTGGCTCCGTATAGAGGTCAAAGATACCACCTTAATGACTGGCGACAAGGACATCAACCACAAACTGTGCATGAGTGTTTCAACATGCGACATTCTGCAGCCCGAAATGTCATAGAAAGATGCTTTGGCATACTAAAGCTACGGTGGGCAATATTGAGGAGCCCATCTTTTTATCCAGTTAGGCTGCAAAACAGATACATCGTTGCTTGCTGTTTGCTCCATAATCTTATTCGTCGGGAGAGTGTTCAAGATCCCCTTGATGAGCAGCTTGAGTCCTTTGACATTGAACCTGCAACGGTTGATGACGCGCTTGTAGTTCCTATGGAAACTAGTGATGTCTGGAATAATTATAGGGAACAAGTTGGAAATGAGATGTTTGCTGCCTTTCTCGCACGAGAGATAAGCGATAATGTAGTACACAAGTATTGATAGGAGTATTAACATTTTATCCCATATGTTTATGTTACAAACTACATCCATTTGGTTTCCATGTGAATCGAATTTCAATTAACTTTATCTTTTCCTATGTCCGTGTTGTGGTGTGGTTTGTTACTACTTCATTGTTATGTTAACATTAACAATAATTGCAATATTTTATCTTAATCAGTGTTTTGTTTAGATGGATCCATCTCAACAAGCATGTGGTTCGAGGATGAAAATGTGGAGTGCCGTTGAGGATAGGGTCTTGGTCGAATGCCTTGTTGGGTTGAAGTTGGACCAAAAGTTCATGGCCGACAACGGGTTCAAATCCGGATATGCGAATGCTTTGCGAGACCATGATGGAGGCCAAGCTACTGGATGTGGTATAAAAGCAACTCCCACATCACCTCCAGACTGAAGACATTGAAGCGCCTATGGCAGACGGCCTATGACATCATTTATGGGCCTAACACCTCTGGATTTGGATGGGATCCGGAGACAAAACTTGTCACTGCAGATGACGATGTTTGGGATGAGTATCTGAAGGTATGTGATGCCACAACTGTGTTGGAATTGTCACTTTACTTATGAATTACTAATCATCGGTGTCTTGAATTTCATAAACTCATCTACTTCTTAAAGCTGAGGCTCATTCTAAGCACAAGGAATTCCGAACCAAACCTTTGCCAAACTTTGACTCTCTATGCATGGTTTGGGGAAAGGACAGGGCAATCGGTGATGAGGGAGAGTGCCACAGGGCAATGGAGGAACAAGTTAATCTTGAAGATGACGACCTTAGGAGACACCACATGTTGTTCTGATGAATCGAGTTGTCACAAACAAATCACGAAACGTGACCACTCCAATAAATCCAACCGATGCATCATTGGGTCCAAAGAAGAAGCGCAAAGCCGAACAATGCGAAGTCATAGTGAAGCCTTGCGAGATACGGTGACACAATTAGACAAGACCATAGGTACTTGCTTTTGACAAGCTAGGCAACTTCATGTCAACACGGGATAGGGAAGCCGAACTTGCCGCCAAAGAAGCCGAACTTGCTGCCAAAGAAGATGCCACTGTTCATGGAGCTACTCCAAGTTGAGGAGTTAACTTGGAATGAGAGAAACATTGCCCACATGAAGATCCTTGCTTCGACAAACTTCGAAGGCACTTGGAACGATTCCTCCGAGTTCAAGCTTTCATGGATCCGCACCTTGCTTAATCGGTAGACTATATGCATACCTAAATAGTAGTGTTGTGTAACGGTGTTGAGTACATAGCTGGGTTTTTTGTCACAACTGCTTTTTTGATTGGCGGGGGTAACTCGGAGGTGTCACAATTTTTGGACAACGATCTGTGTTTTGTAAATGCATTACCCCACACGGTGTTTATATCTGTCTAGTGTATAGTCCATGGTTATATGCAACATGGCAAACTTTTACCATGTTCAAAAGGTTCAGGGAAAACTGAACATGGCATCAAGTTTGTGGGTAGCATCCTCTTGAAGTTTAATTTACTCAATGTATTGTAATTGAGGCCATTTGGTATATGCACAGTGCAGGAAATGTACTCACAATATTATCAATATATAAAACTTGTTACTACCATCTGCAATTGTGTTGGTCACTGTTTCTATACCCCCTTATTGTAACAAATCACCACAGCGAAATAAGTGTTGCTGCATAATTGTTGTGGTTACTACTTACTATACCTGGTTCTTGTAACAAAGTTGCTGCATAATTGTTGTGGTTCCTAGTTACTATACCTGCTTCTTGTAACAAAAAAAGTGTTCCTTGAAGATTTGTTGTGGTTCCAATTTATACCTGTTCGAACGTATGACTCCCTTGCGAGCAGTTGAGTGGTTATTTAACGAAAGTGTTTTTAAGAATAAATTTTTGTTCCCAAGTCCATGTATTGGAGGCATCACGTGACCATAGTAATTTTTGCAATGATATAATTTTATTTAATTAAAAGTAATGGGTTTAGGATATCATTGTGATCATGACGGGACGTTAATTTTTTAATGTTAAATAACCCATGTTTAAGTACATTAGGAGCAGTTCGAACGTCAGCTAACTGTCACCGCCCACTACTCTGTTCTCCACTGCCACACCTATGCCACATCAATGAATGATCGCTGCTTCCCCATGCTAGGCCAACCCTTTTCACATTTTGTTTTCACCAACCCCATCGTCGACCTTTCGAATTTCGGAGCTCCAACCTCAAACCCAGGGCATTGGACATCTTCTTCACCCCATTTTCCTTTGTTCTTCATACTGAACCCGAAGCAAGTCCCCCAAAAGGCAAACCCCGCACTCGAATGCTGTAACCCAAGTGACCTCCACGATTCCACCTTCGTAGCATTAGCCACGGCCCGGATACATAACTTGTTGAAGATAATGGGAAAGTCAAAAATAGCGATAACCGTTTAAAGGAGTTGGGCATAACAATGGAAGACGTTGAAGCCTTCGAAAGCACGGGGCAACACTCAGACGGGGTGGCCGAGGTGGGAGGTTGAAGGATACGACCAACGACCCAAATGCGTATGACGAGTATGCGAAGCGGACAAAGTGGAAAAGAGAGGTTGAGGCTAAAGAGCCCGGAGAAGTAAACGGGCTGGCAAGAAGAAGCGACAAACTCCGGTGGTCGGGAAGAGGAAGAACCCATCCGACGATCATGCCCACTCTGTGTCTGACTCTTCTCCAAAGAAAAAAAAAACAAAGCCAGAGGATCATAGAAAGAGGAAGGGCAAAATGGTTGATGTTAGTTCCAGTGGGGAAGACAAAGAGTGGGAAGCCACAAACACCAATTCAGGTTCTGACTCCCCTAGTGACGATGATGAAGAGAATGAGCCTGTTGATCAGATGAGGTCCAAATTTTATAAGAAAATGAAAAAGCATCAGAAAGCAAGTGCCATCCCTGAATGCAAGTCCGACTTCAATCAATCAAAGCTTGAAGAGTATGACATGAGGTTAGTAGGCCATACTCTGTGTAAGATGAGTAGGATCAGTATGGATACATTTGAATCCGATTATCCATTTGGCCTAGACGACATTATTAGACCATTTAGGGGACTGTTAGAGCTGAATTTGCCTTATAGTGACTCCGTTGTGAAGGTGTTTTATTCAAACCTCAGATTATCTAGGACTGGAGTAGTGTCAACGTGTGTTAGGGGCCAAACCATTGAACCGAATGAGAAGAAACTCCTTAATTGGTTAGGGATTAAGACCGCACAGTCAAGCGATACAACCTTTAGGGAGGAAATGGATAACTTGTTGCTAGAGGGAGGGACCACGAGAGGATGGTGAGGCCTTGCATAGACCGAGCAGTTGCCTTATAAGTATAGGGTCTGCATTACATACAGCAGGAACTTCGTGAACAAGGGAAAGCACTACACAACCATGAGCATTGAGGACAAAAAAATCCTCTGCTGCTTAATCAAGAGGAAGCCATTTCAGATGGCCAAGAGGATCATTGACACAATGCTGAAGGCTGCATTCCCTAGGAAGAAAGGTTGTGACCTCCCATACCCTTCGATTGTGTCTCGGTATTACAAAAGAACAAGGTTTGGTATCTTCACAAGGTGAACCCCATATGGACTCCTCAATTTGATGACGAGGCTCTACACGAGAATGCGAGATACATTGTCCGCAAACAGACCTCTAATACATCGACTCTAACGGAAAAAGGGGAAGGAAGAGTCGGCAAAGGAAGCTTCTCCTGCACACACTGCACAGTCCATCTTCAAGAGATCCTTCATTTGAGGAAGGAGTTGCGAGGTGGGAGCCATGTTTGCCAACATTGTGGACGAAAAACTTGGCTTACTTAAAGGCGACCTACACTCAACCTTGAATGAGATGGAGTCGCGTCTACGTGCAATGGCTTTGGACTTGAAGGACGTTCGAGACTTCATTTACATCTATGCCACTGAGTTCAAGACCTTTTACGCATCCGGGGCAACAAAACATGACATGGTGGTCCTTCTTCCAATCCATGGGATGAGTCATCAAAATTCAAAGAGAAGTCCCCACCCACTGATGACCATGATCATGAGACTGGCGGAGATAGCAACACAGAACAGGAAGGACATAATGAAGGGGATGGCGAAAACAATGATGAGGCCGACGATGATAGCAAGGCGAAGAAGGAGGAGAAGAGGAAGGGGATGGTGGCGGTGATGATGAGGAAGAGGATCATGATGAGGGCGAGGAGGACGGCGACACACCGGAGGAAGGAGAGAAGGAAGGTGATGGGGTTAGTGATGATGAGCCCGAGGGATGACGGAGGGTTGAAGAAGAGGAGACCGGGTTGGTGATAGTGTCAATGATTACGAGCATGAGGGTGGGGATGAGAGCATGACGGAAGAAGAGGGAGAGGAGGAAGGGATGGTGAGAATGATTCGAGCATGAGGGTGGGAATGACTGAAAGCCGAGAAGATGGGGGAGAGGAGGAAGGGGATGATGAGCATGAGGGTGGGAATGACGGCAAGCCGAGAAGATGAGGAGAGGAGGAAGGGGATGATGAGCATGAGGGTAGGGATCACGGCGGCGAAATGAAGAACCAACGAAAGGAAGGGATGGTGATGAAGTGAAGGGTAACGATGTGTGTGGAGGCACGGCACGATGCACAAGTGGATGAAGGTGAGGAGTTGGATCCAATCACCCCACTTGTCAATTGTTCGTCTACACGAACCGGTGAACCCTCCTCCTGCTCCTTCCGGGAACATAGTAGGCGCCTGTTCCATTGAGGTTCATTCCGCACGAAGCTTGATTCCGTCCTTGCGGCGAGAAATTTGCCCCATGTCTTCGCAGCTCCAACACCAAATCGACCTCCAACTCCACGGCTGCCACCAATGTTTATCCCAGTTAACCTCCACAGTTCCTGAGACATCATCGCATAGGCGCACCGGTCGAATGAGGTCCCCATCGAACAAGAAGAAGAAGAACTAGGGAAAAAGCTATTTATCTTTTGTGTTTTGAGTTACATGTAATGAAACAGTACAGTATTCACAATGTTTTTTGTTGTTTTTACATGTGAATAACTGTTGCTGACATGGTTTCCATTCTGTCATGTAAAGTTGGAACTCTGTTGTTTGGTTTGCACTTTAACTTTTCTGCTGTTGTTGTAGAGTTCAATGATGTTTACTCTATCTTCTTTGTGTGTTACCATTTTCTATGTTTATTTCATGTCGACATTAGGTTTATCTTGATCTTGTTTGGTTAGAGGGTGCACCCTTGTTATAAAGTTTATAACTAATTGTTGTGCGGCATTTGAAAAAGCCAATTTCATTCATTTTATTTCCTTTCACCCTACGGTTCACATGTTATGACGGATACTTAAGCTGCTGCGGTCGATTTACAGAGTGTGGTGGGAGTTCGAACTTTGTTGTTTCGTTCGAACACAAACCATTGTTTTTCCTGTCACGTGGCGAAGACCGATGCTTATGTTACTTTCTGTGCAAGTTTTGTGTGCCTCATGCAGGTTGTAACAAATTGGTCAATTATTTGTTAGACAGCATTTAAAAGAAGGCCAATTCCCATCATTTTATTTCGTAGGACCATAGAGTTAACATGGTGTCAATTATGGTCAATTATCTGACTCTGCCTCATGTTGTTGTCATGTCCACGATTCTTTCACTTCACTGAACATTATTTAAAAATTGCGATGGGATGTGTGCGTGCTTCGGATTGGTTCACTTGTACACTCCATTTGGCGGCAACCAATGATCTGTAAGGCCCATTGCATACATGTCATTGTCTTCTTCTTCATCCTCACTCTTGCAATTTTTCTTACCTTGTTTAACGATTGTCATTTTCATTATTGTCATGTGGTGGTTCATTGTCTTGATTATTTTATAGTCACATGAACAATGCCATATTTTCCTCACTCCTTTACCGACACCTCTGTTTCCCAAACCCAACAAACTCCTTTTGAGCGACTTCAAACGAGGTTAGGGGTTTAGCGATCGTTTTTCAAAATCATTGTTCGGTTCTTTTACCATCTTTGGGTTCCATGTTCGAGATCTAATCTTCCTGTTTGTCTTTATATACTCGTCTTCGCGCTCCTTTCATATAATTTCTGGTTTCCAGGGCTAATTCCTTCCATCTCCGTTGTCGTTCAATTCCTTCCATCTCCGTTGTCGTTCTAGCCACGGAAGCCGATCGTCGGCGCTATTTCACACCCAATCGCCATCTACTTCAATCATCATTGCACTTTGGTTATAGGGTTCGTTCATGTCTCGCCACCCGGTTCGAAATGGTCATCGAGCAACTTTTTTTCCCATTTTTTTCGGGGACAATTTGAATTTCACCCAATCTTCCCACTAAACAAACACCCAATTCTTCATACCAAACATTTTATTTTCCCTCAACTAACTTACTTTCCTTAGTCTACCAAACATTTCACATTTTTAAAGTTCTCTCTAATCTTCCTTTCTTTCTTTTCCTTTCCTTTCCTTTCCTTTCCCTCCCCAAGCTTTCTTTATAACAAGCGGGTCCTTAGCGAATCCGGATTGTCTCGAAGCAACTTCCAAGATATCCTCCAGTATCTTTTGATCTTATCCGTCCAAAAATTGATCAAGGATATAGGATCATTTTGAAAAAAAACTGCGCACAATTTTTTTGTCTCAATGAGATTTGAGCTTTTCAATTTCCCCAATGGTGATGGGATACGAGGGATTCTGAGCGTAGTGCTTATGAAAATCCGTTTCCATGTTTTAGCGGAGGATATACGGAAAATTTGGAGACGAGCTTTCCCTGTTCATTGGATGCAGACCCGGCGACATGCTTCTGACTACGAATGGCGTCTAGATACAATTATGCGTTTGTTAATGCAATATTAGAACCTCCCATCAGAAAACACGATATATAGAGGCCAAAGAAGGACAATACACTATACACAGCACTACTTTCAAGCTTCTCTCCTTCTGGGACCCGAACTGGAATGTCTTTGTTCTCTCCGTCGGCATTACCACTGCTCATCTCCTCCTAGGCGTCGTCCACCGTCATTCGCCACAAGAAAGAATTTGAGACTTTGCCGGAATCAGGTGCGTAGTCTTCTTCAAACAAATTCTCCATCTACCTTGTTCCTCCACGATCTTCCTCCATCTTCTTCTTCATTCCTATGTCTCCTTTTTCTTGAATTTCTCCATCTTGGAAGAGATGCTTCCTTTTCTACCTATCAGCAAGCTCATCAGACCCTGGGAAGCTTTGCATTTTCCGTTAATGGAAAGAGCTTTGCATATGCTCTGTTATTTCTGATTGCTGTGTTAGTGCTGGATTGTTACTTGGCGTGATTGGACTATTGGACGTTGGTGCCTTGTGTCGCCTCTGAACTGATTTCTCATGATAGTGTTAGGTTGTGTTTGACGTGGCACTTTGTGGTGTCTCGGATGGCTTGAACAGCTCAGACGAGGGTGATGAGCAGAGAAGAGAAGCTCAGGAAGTTGATGCTTAGGTCAAAGGAACTATCAGCCGAAAAAAGGGTCAACGGGCGACACGTAATCCACCTGGAAGAGCGTAATCTTCAGTGATGGGTTTGGACTCAATTTTTCTCAGGCCCTTCGTTACTCCGGTCGCTATTGATCTCCACGCTAAGGTAACAATGATCATTGATTCAAACACTTTAAGCTCGTCGTATAATTGTTGGGCGACAAACGTGAAATGCAAAGCGCTGCTATTCGCTGAGTTGCGCTGCGGGCATCTTTACCAAAAAACTACATTCTTCTCGTAGTTACTGTAAGTATAACTGCGGCGATATTATTCAGATGCTGGGAAGGTTTGATTTTTGTGCTGAACGTTTATGAAGAGGATATACAGGACGTTAATAAAATTAAAATTCCAACTGTAGTATGTGCGCATAATATTATTTTGTTTCAGAGCATAACTGCTGGAAATGCGTGTGAGGGCTTGGGATCTAACAAGTCGGTAAATTCGAAGTTAAGCCGACTGAAGGTGTTCAGAATGAATTGTTCAATCGATAGGGATACGACTGTGAGCGCATCGGTTTTGGCGGACAGTAATGCGAAGTGCTCAAGTGGTTTGTGATGTGTTTCTTGTCTTAAATATGTATAAATGATTTGTGTTTTATATGTAAATAGTTTTAGCTTCCATTTGCAGAAGAACAGACCAGCGAGCCCAATCTTTCTACCGTGTTACTGAATTTCGATAATGAGTTTGATCCTTATGGAGCAATCAGTACACCAATTTACCAAACGGCTACTTTTAAGCAGGTGAAAATTTGATCTGTACGTGCTGAGCTCTTTAGTAATTGAGTATTTATTATCTCTTTATTACATGATATTCTTTTCATGCTGCACTTACCTTCTATACTTTTTCATGCAGCCTTCTGCAACTGAAAATGGTCCTTATGACTATACTAGAAGCGGAAATCCTACCCGAGATGCTTTGGAAAGGTTTGGCCTGATTTGTTGTCTGGTGTTGGTCAATGTTTGTTTCTTCTTTCCATCCTCTTTTACTAGGCACATATTTTATTCTCAGGTTACTCGCGAAGCTTGACAAAGCAGATAGAGCCTTTTGCTTTAGCAGTGGCATGGCTGCTCTGAATGCTGCCAGTCAGCTTGTTGGAACTGGTGCATTTCTTCATCTTAGCTTGTTTTGTTTTTGTAACTCAAAGCTTGTAAAATAGTGCAAGCATGGAAGTGTACCTGTTTGAACTTTAAAGTAGTTTATGGTAATATTGTTTGAATGAATTATCCTTTTGGCGCTGTGTATTTGTACAAATATTTAATGTATTGCAGATTGAGGAATTCAGCACACTACCTAGCATGTGAGATTGTGAGTTGATGACTTGAGTCAGAGAGTATGATAAAAGAGAGAATACGAGGGAAAAGTAGTCAGTGTGTTCCCTGACTTACAGGCTATTTAAAGTATGATACAGCATAATAATGGCTAATAAACACAGAATAGCTACAAAATTAAACCTTTTTAATTATGCACAACCAATCCTAATCAACAGTCAATCAACCCAAATCCTCATCAAAATCAATAGTAAGCTTAGCATTTTTTAGTCTGAAAAGTAAATTTTCAAGTTTGTCTGTAAATATATTTACTTCAAATATTATGTGCAACAGATTAGTGTTGTACTGCTTGAATCATTATTTCCCCGTAATCAGACTTTATCATTCAATCAGTCCCAACTCCCAAGTTGTTGTTTGTTTCTAGTTTTTGTTAGTTATCAAGATTATTAGAGTTGAGGGCTCTATCACATTTACCTGTATAATCTCTGTGTAGGTGAAGAAATTGTTGCTGGAGATGATCTCTATGGTGGTTCAGATAGGCTATTGTCCCAAGTAATTCCAAAGTCTGGAGTCATCGTGAGGTAAGTGTGATTTTTCAGCTTTTTGGATCCCCCCCCCCCCCCCGGGTGTAGCAATGGATCATGAAAATAAATTATTGCTGGATTTGTTGCAAGAAGCATAGGTTTCACTGTTGATGTGGTTTTAATGCTATCATGCACAGACAAGTAAACACAAGTGATCTAGAGGAGGTGGCCTCTGCTATTGGACCTCAGACTAAGTTGGTGTGGGTGGAGAATCCCACAAATCCTCGGATACAAATACCTGATATTCGAGTAAGTTGGTTTCTTTTGTAGGTTGGAAGTGTCCTATTTCTATTTTGTTTTTGGCGTTTTTGGTCTTCTCTTGAGCTGTTATAAGGCACAAGCTACTTAGAAGAAACTTCAATTTTTTGCTAAGGCAATATTTTTGGTCTCTAATGCCTAATATAGAAAGTTCAAGTCCAAGTGATTGCTTTTATCACAGTATACAGTTGAGGTCCAGACGACTTATTATGCTGCGTAAACTCTATTGTTGTTTTATTATTATTACTGTTTCTGCTGTCATTATTTTAGTTTTTCTGTAATGTGATTGGTTTCAATTTCTTGGTTAGAGAGGTTTCTTGGTTTTTCCTGTTTGTCACTTGTCTCTAATGTAATTATTCCCAATAAAGTATCAAAATAAACTTGTAAATATGATAAAGAAAAGAACATTTTTTTTTCAATGTAGATTGTATTAGAACAAGAATATTTTTTAAGAATTACCATATTGCTAGTATCTTACATTCAAGCCCTTCCTTAAATTAACATCTGATTATATATCTCAAGATGGCTTTCATTAACAATTGAAATGCTATTGTGCTTGTTCTCACTTTGGTGAGGTCTTGACAATGATGAAATTTGCAGTTTTTGCCTCAAGATAGATTTTGCCTCAGTATTTACCTCTTTTGCCCTTTCTAATATTACTGGGCTCTCAATACTCTTATCCCTGTTTTTCTATTCTTCCTAGTGCAAGTTATTAAAGGCCCATCATTAGTTTTCTTGCCTCTTCTTTCATAAGTAAGAATCAAAGGCCCATACCCAATAAATTTGTATCTAGTTATTGCATGCACCCAACGTATATGTATGATATGAACATGTAGTATTGAATTCTTTTGAATGTTTTATAACTTCTTTCATTTTCTTGATTCATGTCCAGAAAATAGCGGAGATGGCTCATGCACATGGTGCTCTTCTATTGGTAGACAATACCATGATGTCTCCTGTCTTGTGTCGGCCATTGGAAATTGGAGCAGGTATTCCTATCACCATTACAAGATGAAGTATAGCTTGATTTAACAACTTAATGTTCAAGCTACTCAATTAATTTGTTCTCTTCATACTCAATTCAAATTGGGAGTTATTAATTTGATGAATCTTCAATTCATTCACCATTAAATATAATAACATGCTTAGAAGGTCTGGGGATGAACATTTGTTCTCTTCATACTCAATTCTTTTCACTTTTTGTGTGGGAATGAATTGAAGCAATTCTTCAGGGAAAATTAATAACTCCCTTTGTCACCTAGGAATTTGTTCAGAAGGCCAAAAAAAATGGCAAAAGAAATTTTCATCAAATGACAACTACTATTTTTTTCCTTCCAGATATTGTTATGCATTCAGCCACCAAATTCATTGGGGGACATAGTGTTATCATTGCTGGTGTCCTTGCCGTGAAATGTGAAGGTTGCAACTCCTATTCTCTGTGCCTCATATACTTAGGATGTTGAAGATATTGATTTGTCCGTGAGCCACTTTTGTCAATCTTTATATACAATGGAAAATTTTGCGCGAGTATGTGATGCATAGCATTTTATGTGCTTGTGATCCTTATTATTATTGAGAATGAACTAATAATACTCTTATTGGTCATTTGCATTATTCCCTGTTTTCAAATAGCCTTGTCTAAGCCAATGTTCATGTGTTAAGTTTGTCATTCTGTCACAAACTATTTAGTACATTCTAATGTATATTGAATTTCATTTTTCATTTGTTTTATTTTTTTCTAATTCAATTAATAATTGATAATGTGGATCAATATTATCTGTTCTCATTCATTTTTTGCCTTTGATCATCATCCTGTAAAGGTTGGCAAAAGATCTGTATTTATTACAAAATGCTGTGGGTTCTGGCTTAGCTCCATTTGACTGTTGGCTCTGTTTGCAAGGAATCAAAACAATGGAACTGCGAGTTGATAAGCAGCAGGTGCTTTGTGAAACATTCTAAGTTGCTGATAGTAATTTCTGATTATCCGAATGTACAACATGGCTGTACACACACATTTATAAATGAAATTAAAGAAAACTTTTAAGACCTGTTAATGTTCTGAACTAATTCTTTGTTTGTTTATAATCCTTTCATGCTTAGATGTGTCATTTTTTTTCAAACACTTCCTTGGACCTCCTTTCTAGGGATGGATCTACCTAGAAGCTAGTGGGAACAATTGCCCCCACAATTTTTTTGTTTTTGTTTTTTAATATTAGATGTATGGTATGTATTAATTGTCTCTAATATTTAAAAACATTACTTTTAATACCACTCAACTTTTTATTCATTACTAGATCAACCCCATATGTTTGCATGGAGATTACATAGAGATCACACAGAGTGTACGGAGGTTCCATGGTTTTATGTAGAAATTGCATGGAGATTTAACAGAAATTACGTAGAGATTAAGATTTTTGGAAACAGCACAAAGTCCAAAATGGTGAATATATATAATGAAAAAAATCAACATAACTAGTAATTATGAAAGAAATTTGTTACTCATATATAGAGAGAAACTTTTTGATGGTATTGAAAAAACTATTTGATGTTTTTGAAATATGAAAGCTCTTATGAACAATTATGATACGTATAATATTCATATTTTTAATAGAAGTATGTTGTATTTCTAAGACTATATATATATGCTGTCCTCACAATTCAAAATTTCTTGGACCATCGCTGCTCTTGTCTGATAGATATAATATGGTTTTCTTGGATACTCCTGCTGGATGATTATACACTTGAACAGCACGGTTTGCATAAACTAGTGAATTTTGAATGATGTATTGAATCTCTGTTCTGTTCATAATTAGATAATATCTCTAAAACTGAGCTTCTATTTTAAAGTTTCAGTGCTAGTATAACAACTTTTGCAGGAGAATGCACAAAGATTGCTGGAGTTTCTCGCCTCCCATCCTCGAGTTAAGAAAGTAAACTACGCTGGTCTTCCTGGTCATCCTGGACATGACCTGCACTACTCTCAGGTAAGGTTTAGCTATGAGATTCAATATTTTTGCTGATATGCCTGAAACGATTTTATATATTCTTTCGGTCCCTGTTTCGCAGGCAAATGGGGCAGGATCTGTACTTAGCTTTTTGACAGGCTCATTGGCACTCTCAAAGCATGTCGTTGAAACTACGAAATACTTTACTATAGCTGTCAGTTTTGGTAAATACTTCCCCACGTTACTTTGATAAAGGAGTTTTGAATGGCTAATAAGAAAGTATGCTTAAATGTGTCGTTGGCCCCTCTAATTTCTTCTATGGAATTATTTTTTCCTAATGAATACAGACAAATTTGATTAATTTTAGACCATCTATCAGTTGACTCATAGTTAACCAAAATGGAAAGTTAGTAGGGCGTGATTGGGAATCTTCTTGCTAACTGCAAATCTAGCAGTTGGCATGTCAGAATTCTGTATGGTTTCCCTGCTGACCATGATATTTTTTTAGTAGTCAATCATTGCCTTAACCGAGGTTGTACGTTGGCAGTCTAAGGCAACTGAAATAACAAGTTGTTAGAGGTTTCATGTAAAACCATGTTGATAATGTATCAGTAGTTGACTCGTTAGAGTTGTGAATATTTTCCTGTTCAAAATGCTGACGTTGTGAATTTTGTTTTGTTAGGGAGTGTAAAGTCCCTCATAACCATGCCCTGCTTTATGACCCATGCTGCCATACCTGCCCCAGTCCGTGAAGCCAGAGGTTTAACTGAAGATCTTGTGCGTATCTCTGTGGGGATTGAGAATATTAATGATCTTATTGCTGATTTAGACCAGGCACTCTCATCCGGACCTCCCTAGTTTCGTTTCAAACATCCCCAGCATTCACGGCTTGTTTGCTTCTGAATCATTTGATAGCATAGCATCATTTTGGTTTTGATTTAGGAATGATGTTTAGTCAGTTCTGTCATCCTGTTTACATTTCCTTTTTATATTGTCTATTTGCTTTAGCAACGCTCCAATTTTACAAGTTCATAAGACGTTTTGTATATAAGCTTGAGGTGAGGCATCTTCATCATTTGACGCTGGTTTAATTGCCTTCCTCCTTTTCTGTTATCTGGCACTGGTGTTATTCATGACGTTTGCTCAGTGCTGCATGTATTTGTTAGGTCAACCTGCGGGCTTAGGTTGACAAAATGTCAGCCCTTTCTTTTTTAATTTGGCCAACATATTGCTTGTAGGCACGGATCGAGCCTATGTTTATTGCCCCCAAAGGGTGACTTGATGCTGGCAAATGTTAGCTCATTTTGAGGTGGTTTTTTTCAACTCAATCCGTTAAGCCCTCATCCCCAACGTTGTATCAACTCGATTTGATTTGCTTAGGTTGACAAAATGTCAGCCCCTATATATATCTACTGATATTTGATATAATCAACGTCAAAATCAAAATATCAATAATAAAAGCTAACTAGATTTGTAAGAAACAAAAAAGGGTAACTAGATTATAGTTATTAGAAAAATCTAAATTCTTATCTATAGTTATTTATACTAAGTTAATTAGCATATAATCAAA
>JAMWYP010000666.1:0-83180 GCA_025563575.1 Acacia pycnantha | reverse complement strand
TAATACCAGGATATTTATCGGCATATTATAAATAAAAGTTGGATAATTCGATAAGTGAAAATTCAATCTCCGGTCTTGTATAATTATAGCATATTTTCTAAGTAGAATTTCTACAAGAAATTAGGGAATTTAAGGGCCAAAGTGCCAAAATGACCAAAATGCCCCTAGAAAGGGTAATTAACTTAGAAAATTTATGGAAAAATCCTAAAAGATAGTTAAATGACCAAGTGAGTAAGGAGAGTATATAATCTCTAATTATTGTAATTTAATAAATTACGAACTTGGAGAAATTGTTGGAAAATACTCAAAAAGTAGTAAAAAGACCAAAATACCCTTGTAATTATGGAATAATGTTGGAGGTATGAAAATACTAAGGTTAATGCAAGAATATGAAGGTAATAAGGCATCTTAATTAAGAAAATTACCAACCATGGTTAAAAGAGTGATTAAGCAATAATGGCTAATTACTTAAGCATAAGCAAAGGAAATTAAGGGATAATTATGTGAAGCTCAAAAATTAGTGTAAATTAGGTGGAAATTAGTAAAAATGTATTTACTAATTAATTGGAAATTTTGGAGAAAAATAGTTGAGTTTAGGTATTTTTAAGCCTAAATACAAGAATGGACCAATTAGGTATTTTTGTGAAATTTTTGGAAAATTAAATAAGTAAATAATTAAATAATTAATTAAATAAAAAAAAATATAATATATATATATATTCAAAAGGGGGCTGCCGACATCTTTGTTGGTGAAAAAAAAAAAAAAATTATTATATATATATTTATCAAGTTGCACATTATAATACTATTATAATTAATTAAAGTAAAAAAGAATGAATAGTAAACTAATATTTAGGAAACGGATCCTATCTAGAGATCTAGGAATAGGAATCCCAAGGTCAAGGTAAAATATTGATCGGTGAGTTTTTACCTTTAAGTGACCTCTTAGGAAGTTAATTAGAAGTAGTTTGTGCATTTTCCTAATAAAACAAAATAGGGAAAAATGCATATAGGCATAATTTTGGAAAAGAGGAAAATAAATTCTAACTCAACATTTAGGAATGGGTTTGAATTTATTTTGACATATTGGAATCGGTGAATTATTTCGAAGAGATTGATATCTCAGCAATTAGACACCGGACGCGTTCGGACACGTTTTCGAGGAACTTCAAGCTGGATTGTTGGAGACCTATATGGAATCAAAATTTAGGTTAACTTGGACATTTCTACTAAGTGAGAACATGTCTTGAGTTGTAAATCCAGAATTTTGTGAATTCTCAGAAATCACGCGAATCGGGTGCCGATCGGGAAAATGGGTTTTTATAACCCAAAATGCCAAACAAAGCCTTATCAAAACCCTATAAATACCCCCCCCTCCTTCAAATTCTGCACATCATTCTTCTTTGAGCTCCTTGGCGAAATTGCTAGGGAGAGAAAGAAGAGAGAGAAGTTACAGGCGGAAGCTCTGTAGAAGTCTTCAACGGGTAAGTCTTTCGGGCTTTAGTCTTTAGTTTTTAGTTTAGTAGTTAGTAGAATTGTTAGTTAGATTTAGAAAGTAGGTGACAAGATTCCTACAAATGTTTTAGATCCTTGTTTGCGTTGAAAAAATATGCGAGAGGTGTAAACATAGTAGGGATCGAGTCATTGAAAAGTTGTAGTTTTATAACTCTTTCAAAATTAGGGGTAGTAATAGCCTTTAAATTTCAAGTATGATTGGGTATCATATGGGAGGGCTATTTTAGTCTTTATTTTCAAGAATCATAAATGCGTCGAAGTTACGGCGAAATTTTGGGAAGAAAATAGCCTATGTAGCGGAAGCGTGGCGAAATTCCGCCAAGTAGGGGTATAGGGGCAAAATGGTAATTTTTACCTAAAATGCCGATTGTAGTATCAAATCACTAATAAAAGTGATATTACTTGTATAGGAAGTCAGGAATCTAATTTGCTTGCCTTTACTGTTGTCCAACGTGCATTTGTCGGACAAATCACGTTTTTTTCGTCGAGAAAGTACAAAGTTTCGCTTGAAACACTTACGTACATCAACGAAGGTACGGACGCGTCTTGTAACACTAATCTTGTGCTTCTTAAATACTTATATGTCAATGATATGTTCGTAGCCGTTATACGACAGTTATACGGGTTATAGTTTTGATAACACCGTTTTGTTTTCTAGCGGCGAGGACACGACTAATTATCGTGGCCTTTGGTGAATAGTGCGAGTTTGTTATTGTTGTTTTTGTAATCTATGCAATGTTACACAATGGTTGATGTTTTGGCTAAGAATCCAAATGCTCTTTCGCTCTATTTCTCCACTCTGATTGTTTGTTTGAAAAAAAAAAAAATTTTCCGCATTTCAAACATGGGGTGTTACATTTTATGGTATCAGAGCAAAACTTTCTGGCAAGTATTTAACTATGTTACCACGGACGGTTTGGTGCGAAGGCAAGGCTAGTCTACGTGGGTGTGCCATAAGTCACTTGCTAACCGGTGAGGCCCCATGGTAGACACTTACACAGCCATTACATTCGGATAACGGAGTTAGGTTCTTAAGCCTTTTGACTTTGAGCACTTTTTGAAAATGAGTGCGATACGACCATTGGTGTAATGTGTAGAGATGGACGAGAGGCGAAAACCCCGTCTTAGGATACTATCACAACCTCCTTATCAATCCAAATTTCTACGTTGAACAAGCTGGAGGAGCCGGAGCTCGAAGACCAACCCGAGCCGGGGAGCCTGCCGGGTCAACCCATTCCTCGGTAGGGGACAATTTCGATTATCACGAAATCCAAAACCTAGACGATGCGGAGGCCAACTTTGATGATTACCGTTACATCACGAATGACAATGCGGCACTAACACGGTTAGGGTCATATTATCAGCGATCGAGGACTACACCACCACTACCAAAGAGAAATACGATGTTCCTAAGCCTTGTCAAAACTCACCAAAACGTCTATGGCCGTTACTCGGCGGGGGGCTGGATTAGATCCACCTGTACTACTTCCCTCAAACCCAACGGCCAGGCGGGAATTATCAATAAAGCTGTTAGGCAGCGGGCCTATTCGAGTGTTCGTATCTATCTGCGATACACGAAGAGTATGGTTCGTCTGTACATGTGAAAGGAAAAGCATCGGTACAAGGAAGGCTGTGGATTGTAGAAACTAGGAAGTTTGGGTTGTATCTCCAAGTACTTTGGAATATTGTAAATACGTTTGAATAAGGAGATTGTACGGTAAGACTTGTATTAGGATTAGAATGACCAATATGTATTAACCTTATGAAATGAATATATGTGAATATATGTTTGGTGTGCAAATTGTTGTGCCATTTCTAATGTTTACATATTTTGTCATAATTATTTAAAGGAAAAAGAATAACACATGGCGATACTAAGAGGTGCCGGTGCACCAAGAGGCGAGGCGTGGTCGAGCCGAGGTAGAGGAGGAGGCGAGCGGCCTCGGGATGAAAGAAACAATGAACCGAATCAACCGGACGTGATGAAATTGAAGAAATGCGTAGAACTCTACGGGAACAAAGAGTTCGATTGATACTCTCTGGCAAGGCGAGAACCAACGGGACCGGGAGGCACAAAGGCAAGCTGGAAGCACGACAACATGAAGAGGAGCGAGAAAATGAAGAAGAAAATAACCACAATGATGAAGAAGAATATGATGACAATGATGACAATGACAATGATGAAGAGCACGAAGGGTCGACGGATCCCAATCACCACCGAGGCACGGACAAAGAGAAAGGACTGCGGCTGGGTAAACCGGTTACGCAAGTTGAAACCACACGGTTTAGGGAGGAGTGAACTAGGCGAGGATTGGCTTCGAGTCTTGAGAAGATTTTGAAGTCATGGAATGCCACGGAAATCGGATGGCCCGGCTAGCAATTTACAAGCTTGAGGAGATGCTCACGAGATGGTGGAAGAGCGTTTCCACAACTACGCCCGATCTGTTACGTGGGAGATGTTCCTTGGCGATTCAATGAACAGTACTTTCCTCCATCAACACGAGGTAATTAAAGAAGAAGAATTCTGCGAGATCAAGCAAGGAGGCGAGGAGTCTTTCGACGACTACTTCGCCGTTTACCAACTGTCGCGGTATTCATCATACACGAAAATCTACAAGAATGAGAGTGGAAGGCTAACAGGTGTAGCAGGGCTGAAATATGATATAAGGGCAAGGTTAGTGTCTCGGCAATTTCGAAGATGGCCAAAGCGGTGGAATCTGCGGGATGACGGAGCGCAACTTGAAGGAATTGCGCAAATCCCGAAGCCAGGACGGAAATAATGCAAGTCGCGGTGGTTCCAACCGCGGAGGTTCCTCACAGAAGAGGAAGGCACCTTGGAACAACAACCAGGGTGGAAACAAGAGACCCTACCAACCGGGGCAACAAAATTACCCCAGGGCAGTAGGGATCCCAGACGTGTCCTAAATGCAAGAAGTACCATCCGGGAGCCAAGCTGCGATGGGAAACAAGTCTGTTTCAAGTGTCGAAGCACAGACACATTAGCGGGATTGCCCAGAGAAGGCTGCGAGGCGAGACCTCGGAACAACGGCGAATCTTTGCATTGACAAACACGAGAGGCCAAAAGTCCCCGAGAGATGGTTCAAGGTACCATCTATCTCAATGGAAATCTACTTGAAGCATTGTATGACTCGGGTGCTAGTCACTCGTTTATTTCCTATGATTGTGCAAGTCGTTTAGGATTGCATGCACATAGATTGCCATTTGATCTTGTTGTATCTACACCGTTGGGTGTAAAGTCTTTAACCGATGCATGTATGAATTGTGCTGGCGCGTGGATGGACGAGTTTCTAAAGTGGATCTTATCCGTCTACCTCTTCACGGCATCGACGTCATATTCGATCTGAATTGGTTAACGGCCAACGGTGCGATGATCGGCGTGGCAAAAGGAGATATCATTTGCCGGAGACAAGGTTGAAGTGAGCTGAACTTTCTCTCCGCTACGAAGGCGATCGGTGCGTGAAGCAAGGATGTCATGCTTTCATGGTATTCTTTTCGATCAAAGTGAAGGCGACCTTTCACTTGAGGACATTCTGTGGTGAATGATTTTCTGATGTATTTCGGAGGATCTTACGAGTTACCTCCTATCAGAAGTGGAGTTCAACATTGACTTGATGCAGCACGGGATCAATATCAAAGCGCCGTATCGTATGGCTCCTAACGAGATGCGGGAGTTGAAGAAGCGGTTGGAAGAGCTTTTGAAGAAGGGGTTCATTCGACCTAGCGTTTCACCGTGGGGAGCCCGGTGCTTTTGTAAAGAAGAAAGATGGAAGTTTCCGACTGCATCGACTACGCGAACTCAACAAGGTATTGTTAAAAACAAGTACCCACTTCCCGGATTGATGATCTTTTGGATCGGTTATGCAGTTCTGAGTCTTTTCAAAGATTGATTTGCGTTCGGGATACCATCGGTTGCGAGTTAAGGATGGCGATGTTCCCAAGACGGCTTTGAGAACCGGATATGGGCATTATGAATTCCTTGTGATGCCCTTCGGATTAACAAATGCACTGCGGTATTCATGGATTACATGAACCGTATCTTCCGACAACACCTAGACCAGTTTGTGCTGGTGTTCATTGATGACATTTTGATATACTCTAAGAGTAAAGAAGAGCACGAAGAACATCTGCGAAAGGTGTTGAGCATACTCAGGGAAAAGCAACTATATGCTAAGCTGAGCAAATGCGAATTTTGGCTGCCGGAAGTTAAATTTCTGGGCCATGTTATATCTAGCGGCGGAGTTGCCGTTGATCCTAGCAAAGTGGAAGCGGTTACGGGTGGAAACGGCCGAGAGGCGCGACGGAGATCCGTAGTTTTCTTGGTACGGCGGGATACTACCGCAGATTTATACGGGATTTCTCGCGTCTTGCCCTACCATTGACAAAGCTTACGAGGAAGAATCAACCCTTTATATGGGGAGATGATTGTGAGCAGAGCTTTCAGAGCGGCTATTTGGAAGATTTCGAGACTGAATCTATCCAACCAAATCTGCATGGGTCGGCATGCACCGGTGATGCCTATCTTGCTACACTTCTTGCAAGTCAAGGGAGTATGATCTGAGAGATGAAGTGGAAAAAGCTCAGAAGCAAGATGATTGGGCTATCGAGACTCGTGAGAAGATTTCTCGAGGTGAGACCCAAGACTATGACCTATCACTTAGTGGTTTGGTCAGGTATAAACAGCGAGTTTACATACCGCCAAAATCCGAACTTTGGTGCCCGGAATGAAAAAAGACGTAGCAGAATACGTGGCCAAATGCTTGACCTGTCAGAAAGTAAAGATTGAACACCGTCGACCCCCTGGTCTTTTGCAAGGACTAGAGCTGCCGGAATGGAAATGGGAGAACATAACCATGGATTTTGTGGTAGGTCTGCCCAAAATCAGAAATCATGACACAATTTGGGTAGTTGTTGACAGTTAACCAAGTCGGCACACTTTATTCCCATCGGTATCCACTATTCTCGGGAACGATTGGCGGAGATTTATATCAAAGAGATAGTGAGATTACATGGTGTTCCTAAGAGCATTGTCTCTGATCGTGATACACGATTCAAATCCCATTTCTGGCAAGCATTACATGAAGGTATGGGGACTAAGCTAAGGTTCGGTTCGGCTTATCACCCACGGGCGACGGTCAATGCGAGAGAACCATACGAGTATTTGGAGGATATCTTTGCGAGCATGTGCCACTGGATTTCAAACTGGTGTCGGCAGGACGCTCAAGAGGAAGAAACTCAGTCCACGGTACGTTGGACCATTCGAAATTTTGGCTAAGCGCGGAGAAGTAGCTTATCAGTTAGCTTTACCCCCGAACCTGAGTAATCTCCACGACGTTTTCCACGTGTCGCAATTGAAGAAATACCAACCTGACCATGATCATGTCATCGAGTACGAGGATGTCGAAGTACGGCATGATAATACCTTCATCGTTGAGCGAGCGGATCATTGATCATAAGGAGAAGCGGCTCGAAATAAGACTATTCGATAGTGAAGGTGGTGCGGAAGGGTTTAACACCCGAAGAGGCAACATGGGAAGCGAGAGTGACATGAAGGAGAAGTACCCGAGTTCATGGCCCGAAGTTTAGTTAGTATAGATTAAATTTCGAGGCGAAATTTTGTGTAAGGGGAGAAATGTAATACCGGATATTTATCGGCATATTATAAATAAAAGTTGGATAATTCGATAAGTGAAAATTCAATCTCCGGTCTTGTATAATTATAGCATATTTTCTAAGTAGAATTTCTACAAGAAATTAGGGAATTTAAGGGCCAAAGTGCCAAAATGACCAAAATGTCTTTGTAAAGGGAAATAAACTTAGAAAATTCATGAAAAATCCTAAAAGGCAGTAAAATGACCAAGTGAATTAGGAGAGTATATTATCTCTAATTATGGTAATTTAATAAATTATGAACTTGGGAAAATTGTATAAGAATGTTCAAAAAGTAATAAAAAGACCAAAATACCCTTGTAATTATGGAATAATGTTGGAGGTATGAAAATACTAAGGTTAATGCAAGAATATGAAGGTAATAAGGCATCTTAATTAAGAAAAATACCAACTATGGTTAAAAGAGTGATTAAGCAATTAATGGCTAATTACTTAAGCATAAACAAAGGAAATTAAGGGATAATTATGTGAAGCTCAAAAATTAGTGGAAATTAGGTGGAAATTAGTAAAAATGTATTTACTAATTAATTGAAAATTTTGGAGAAAAATAGTTGAGTTTAGGTATTTTTAAGCCTAAATACAAGAATGGACCAATTAGGTAATTTTGTGAAATTTTTGGAAAAAATTAAATAAGTAAATAATTAAATAATTAATAAAAAATAAATATATAATATATATATATTCAAAAGGGGCTGCCGACATTTTTGTTGGTGAAAAAAAAAAAAAGAAAATTATTATATATATATTTATCAAGTTGCACATTATAATACTATTATAATTAATTAAAGTAAGAAAGAATGAATAGTAAACTAATATTTAGGAAACGGATCCTATCTAGAGATCTAGGAATAGGAATTTCAAGGTCAAGGTAAAATATTGATCAGTGAGTTTTTACCTTTAAGTGACCTCTTAGGAAGTTAATTAGAGTAGTTTGTGCATTTTCCTAATAAAACAAAATAGGGAAAAATGCATATAGGCATAATTTTGGAAAAGAGGAAAATAAATTCTAACTCAACATTTAGGAATGGGTTTGAATTTATTTTGACATATTTGGAATCGGTGAATTATTTCGAAGAGATTGATATCTCAGCAATTAGACACAGGACGCGTTCGGACACGTTTTCGAGGAACTTCAAGCTGGATTGTTGGAGACCTATATGGAATCAAAATTTAGGTTAACTTGGACATTTCTACTAAGTGAGAACATGTCTTGAGTTGTAAATCCAGAATTTTGTGAATTCTCCGAAATCACGCGAATCGGGTGCCGATCGGGAATGGGTTTTTATGGGTTTTTAACCCAAAATGCCAAACAAAGCCTTATCAAAACCCTATAAATACCCCCCCCTCCTTCAAATTCTGCACATCATTCTTCTTTGAGCTCCTTGGCCGAAATTGCTAGGGAGAGAAAGAAGAGAGAGAAGTTACAGGCGGAAGCTCTGTAGAAGTCTTCAACGGGTAAGTCTTTCGGGCTTTAGTCTTTAGTTTTTAGTTTAGTAGTTAGTAGAATTGTTAGTTAGATTTAGAAAGTAGGTGACAAGATTCCTACAAATGTTTTAGATCCTTGTTTGCGTTGAAAAAATATGCGAGAGGTGTAAACATAGTAGGGATCGAGTCATTGAAAAGTTGTAGTTTTATAACTCTTTCAAAATTAGGGGTAGTAATAGCCTTTAAATTTCAAGTATGATTGGGTATCATATGGGAGGGCTATTTTAGTCTTTATTTTCAAGAATCATAAATGCGTCGAAGTTACGGCGAAATTTTGGGAAGAAAATAGCCTATGTAGCGGAAGCGGCGGCGAAATTCCGCCAAGTAGGGGTATAGGGGCAAAATGGTAATTTTTACCTAAAATGCCAGTTGTAGTATCAAATCACTAATAAAAGTGATATTACTTGTATAGGAAGTCAGGAATCCTAATTTGCTGCCTTTACGTTGTCCAACGTGCATTGTCGGACAAATCACTTGTTTTCGTCGAAAAGTACAAAGTTTCCGCCAGAAACACTTACGTACATCAACGAAGGTACGGACGCGTACTGTAACACTAATCTTGTGCTTCTTAAATACTTATATGTCAATGATATGTTCGTAGACCGTTATACAGACAGTTATACGGGTTATAGTTTTGATAACACCGTTTTGTTTTCCTAGCGGCGAGGACACGACTAATTATCGTGGCCTTTGGTGAATAGTGCGAGTTTTATTGTTGTTTTTTACATTGTGGGGCTTTCATATTGCTTATTGCTTATGTTTGTCGGCATAATGATCATGCATCTGCTATACTTTCTGTTTCTATCTGTTGTTCCTTTCTAAACATTTGGACTACTGTAATCTATGCAATGTTACACAATGGTTGATGTTTTGGCTAAGAATCCAAATGCTCTTTCGCTCTATTGCTCCACTCTGATTGTTTGTTTGAAAAAAAAAAAAATTTCCGCATTTCAAACATGGGGTGTTACACTAATGAATTTTGTAGCGGTTTTTAACCGCTACAAAACATTAAACCGCTACGAGAATCCGTTACATCAACGCTACAAATGTTACGTATATCCCTATAAATATCCCCACCACACCTCATCTCACACACTCATTCATTTCTTCTCACTCACTTCTCTCTCGTTTTCTCTCATTTCTTCCCACTCCTTCTAAAATCTTTGATTTCAATGTTTTATTTTTTACTTCTTATACTACTGATACTATTTTTTTTTTTTCCTTATCCAGAACTTTAAGTATATTTCCTCAATATTCCTTCTATCATCATCAACTTTCTTTATATAATCAAATATCATCTAATGCACAACATAATTTTTTGTTCGAGAGGTGGACAACACAATAAATCCTTATTATCTACATATTCTCAATATTATACCTACATAATATTTATACTTATCTAACTTAAGTTAATCAGTTTTTTAAATATTAACTATTATCATTTAATTTGTCACTTAAATAATAAAAATATTCAATATAATATTGTAACAATAGACACAAATTACGATTTTTTTTTTTCAATTTTTTGTAGCGGTTGTATAACTGCTACAACAACCGCTACAAATTTTAATTTAAATTTGGATTAAATATTTGTAACGGTTTTACAACCGTTACAAAATTTGGGCGCCATTTTTTTTTCCAATTTTTAAATATTTTGTAGCGGTTTATCATAACCACAGCAGATATAGTAGCGGTTTATATGTATGTAGTATCGGTTTTTTTCAACCGCTACAAATCAGCTTGCCACAGTGGATTTTGTCGCGGTTTGTCTAACCGCTACAAATGTCATTAGTTGCGCCTAAAACCGTTACAAATAGGTCATTTTAACCGCTACTAATTATCGTTTTTTTTGTAGTGTAGAGAGACTTATAATTTTGTCGTCATCCCCCTCTGTTTTGGGCCATTAGCTAGTACTTCCTCTGGTCTTTATTATAAAGCACCAAATAATAAGTTTATTTGGTCTTTTTTATAAGGCACTTGTTTGTTCCAATGAGTTTTAATTATTTGTTTCCATGTCCGTCCATAATTAATGAGGGTAGTGGGTGAGAGTAATAATTAATATAATATTAGAGTTTAGTGTAATTAGTAGGGGTAATATTGAAAGTTGCTTAAATTGTAGGGCAACTTTATTAACTTTAATTGTTTTTATTGGTTTGTGAGATTTGTTAGTTGGTGACTTATAATAAGGACAAGATGAGTAGCCATCATTCAATTTTCATACTTTGTCAATGTTCTATTTATGAGGATATCATCATCGATCTCCAACTTGACTTTCTGATCTTACCGAATCCCCATGATTTTGATGAGGTAGCTAGAGGTAGCCATTTATTTTCTTTTTAGACAAATTTAATAATCTTACCAAATTAATCCCCATGATTTTTGTGAGGTGGCTAGAGGTGAATAAGAATACGAGACTGCACCGTGTACATACATTTATAACTGAAAATCCTTGTAGCTCAGATTTTGCTTCTAAAGAAAGTAATTGATTAGCAACTAATATGCAAATTGATCCAAAAAAATTTTATCACTTCATAATAAAGAAGTATGGGATATGATCATAAGTTCATAACTAATAGAACTTCAGCAAAATTTGATAATTAGGAGCAAATGCAACTATCACTACTACAAAAAAAAACCCTTTAACGTCTCAAAATAGGTCCAATTAACGTCACTTATTTAAGGGATGTCTATTGAGGAGACGCTAGTAAACTTATATTTTTGACGTCCCAAACTAATTTTGGGATGCCTTAATTATGATTTAAGGAGTCCCAAACTAATTTTGATATGCCAAAAATTACGTACAAAAAGTATACATAACTGTGATTTTTGGAATCCCAAAATAACTTGGGATTCCAAAAATACAATATAAGGTGTCCCAAAAGTTATTTTGGGACTCCAAAAATTTAATTTAAGGAGTCCCAATAGTTATTTTGAGACACCATAAATACAATATATTACAGGGACTCAAATACAAAACAAAACTCAAACAGGTTGTGCTTCTGACTAAAAACAATAAGCAACATGGGCAACACAATCTGTATAGAATACAATCTAAGGTTACCCCACTACGCCTAGATAAAACAATGTTCCATGAACCCCAATGCATAGCCTGGTGAAAGCCTAAACAAGATTGACACATTGACAAGGCATGCATACTTTTCAGTTAAATTGATGTGGGAGTGGTTATTGTATGGCCGAGGCCCCGCAACCACAACAATTCAGGAAAAGAGAGAAACTTGCGTACATACCACCACACCCACCAGCAGCAACTTAATTAAAACTAAATGCATGAGGGGAGTATCTTGCATGATATATGGTGGAGCCCATTGCTACCAACTTTTTTTTTTTTTTTTTTGATACAAGGCGAGGGGAGGGGGGATCGAACTAAGGACCTAAGGGGGAAACAAATCCCAATACCACTGCACTACAAGTAGTGCCGGTCATTGCTACCAATTAACTTCCGTATCAGACAATTCCAAGCATTTCAACTGCCGAAGGCCCAAAATCAAAGACAAGCAAATGTAAGTTACACCTGACCGTAAGGAGGGAATGTGCAAATTATAAATGATAAATCATATGAAATAATTCTTCTTCAATTGAATAATTTGCAACCAATTATTTAAAGAACATGGAGCTATATTTCATATTGCAGGTATCTTTCAGCATATTCTTTTCCAAAATGTTCTGAAAAATACTATCATCCAGGACATCATCACAAAAGGATTGGGAAATTGTAGATAAACAACCACTTACCTGACAGATTGATCAAGCCTTCATCACCAATCCTACATGAATCAAGATTCAAGCTCTCTAATTTTATCAATCTTGATTGAAGAAATATATCAAACCGTAAGATAGAACTATCCTTTTTTAAGTATTCTGCTTCTTTTCATTCGGCCCCAGCAAGTCATCATAACTTTATTATGTGAAATATGTTAACTAGAAGGAAAATGTCAACTGAAAATGAATGTGCATGAGAAGTGCAAGATTAAAATCTTGCAACTCAAAACTGGAATCATGGTTGCGCCAAAGCATAATTTATCCTTTATACATGTGGATTTAAAAAAAAAAAAAACCTGCTTCTATAGAATCCAGGTAATGTGGCGGGCATTCTAAAACAATGCAAGTATCATAAGCAGAATCATGGGCATAGGAGAAATATTTACACAATCATCAATAGAAATTACTGAGGGTTTCAAACCTCATAGGCAAATTATTTCATACAATGAGAAGGTGTTTGCCTTTAATTTTGAGAATTGATCAGCCAACAACAGGTCCTGATGGACCAAGTCTATCAACCTAATAAACGATTGAAGGAATACAATATCAGAATTTGGAAAATTTTCATCCAAATAAACAGAACCTGAAGAACAGCAGATCTAAGAAGAACAATATTTCTAGATCTAAGAAGAACAACAGATCTAGAACTTGAAGACTTGCGATGAGCGACGAGCAAAACAAAACCAAGGTCGCCGGAAGAAACAGAGGAGGAGGAGTTCTGGTTCGTCGATCTGAGCTCGTGGCTGTGTTCTCTCATCGCGGCGCTTGAGCTTGGTGGACAACGGAGGAGGAGCTTTGGCGTGGTTGGAGCGTGGTGTAGGGGAGGAGATGCTGGTGTTGACGGCGAGCGACGGTGACGGTGAGCGATGAGTGACGACGACTCATCTGAGACGTGGAGACTTTGGCGTGAGAGGGAGAGCGATGGTGATGATGCGTGCGAGAGAGGGAGAGAGAGAGGGATGATTAACCTAAATATATTTGTGAGAGAGCGTGTGAGTGTGAGTGATTCTAGCTAGCATGGGACTCTTGACTGATTTTTTGGAGTCCCAAAATATAATTTGGGACTCACAAATATATTTGTGGCGTCCCAAATTATATTTTGGGACTCCAAAAATATATTTTTGAAGTTCCAAAATATAATCTGAGACGTTAAAAAAATTTCCCACAAAAAAAGTTGTCCGCCAAATTTTTTTCTTGATTTTTGGAGTCCCAAATTTTCTTTTTGAACGCCAAAAAAATTTCCCAAACAAAAAATTGCTCGTCAAAAAATTCTCTCTGCCCAAAAATTGATTTTTGGAGTCCCAAATTGTATTTTGGGACACCAACAAATTTTCCCTCCCAAAAAATTGCTCGCAAAAAAATTTTCCCTATCTAAAAATTGCCCAAAAATTGATTTTTAGAGTCCCAAAATATAATTTGGGACACCAAAAAATTTCCCAACAATAAGTTTTGCTTGGCACCATAAAATTGAGCCAAAATAATTACAAAAATGCCACCGTGTTCACTTTTTACTTTCTTTTTTTAAATAGGGACATTCTTTAGGGTAGTAATAACCAATTTTTGTAGTAGTGCATGAAAGCAGTGAATTCTTCCCTTTCCTTTTCTTTTTGGCCTCTTTTTATCATCTTTCTAACAATTTTTCTTTTTACTTTATTATAATTCTAATGGGTTCATTTAACTTGGTCAAGTTTTCAATCAAACTTCAACATTACGTGGAAAATTAGAGAGAGTTGTTTTCCATATCGTTGTCTAGTGTGATGGTTTTTTACAACCTACAATAACTTTCCAAGTTTTTTTTTTATCTCTTTCTACTTATATTGTGTATGTCTAGAGATTTTTCTTAAAATAAAAAAATAAAATAAAATTCAAGTTCTACAATTCAACTTCATGCGGGGTCTATTTTGCCTGTGGGCAAGGGCGGAGCTTCTATATGACTATGGCCCCCCCAAATTTTTTTTTTTTAAATATAATGTAAAATTAAATTTTGGCCCCCTCCCCAATTTCCCCCCTCTTTTTATATCTTTGGGGCTTATAATTCAAGTTGTATTCTATGTGGCGTCTTATATGATTTATGTTAATCTTGTCATTTTTTTTCTATATTTCATTCTAATTATCTGAAATTTTTAGCTTATCGATGAAATTTACTTTTGTGGTGTATTCTTTAGTATGCTTTTACCCATTTTACACTACACACGTGGATGAATTTTATTGATTTTTCATTCTAAACCTCGACCTCTTGCCTTCCAATGTTGTGGTGTTCAATAACATGAAGTCTATGGTTGAACCAAAGATTCACAATCACATAAATTAAAGCCTCTTGCCTTCCAATGTTTGTGGTGTATTTTTTTATATTATTTTCTTTTCTTGTTTATATTCTTTTATTTTTAATGCATATAAAACTTTCTTTTAAAAAAAAAAATTCGGGGGCGCTGCCCCTGAACCCCCGTATCCCCCTACCACTATTTGGCCCCCCCAAATTTTTATCCCAAGCTCCGCCACTGCCTGTGGGTATATTATTTATTCATCATGCTCTACAACTATATATATATTTAATTTGTTTCCCCCTCATAATGTGTGATATACTCCCTCCATGGTTTATTATAAGCTTCAATTTTTCAAAACAGGTTTGATCCTTTTCATAAGCTACACTTTGGAAATGTCTAAATATTTAATGCATTTTTTTTCTTGTTTACCCCTAATGAGGAAAAAGGAGAGTGAGGGGTATAGGAGAGAAACCAAGTCCTAATTAAATATGCCTATCTCATATTTTCCTACTCATTTTCTCTCACTCACCCTCTCAAAAAATTAGGGTGTTTTGAAAAAATAATAATAATAAGTTACAGTTTTAACATCTTTATTATTTTAAACCAATTTTAAATAAATTTTTATTTACATAAACTAGTTATTTTAACCTTAGAAAAAGACGGAGTGAGTATATAATGTGAAGTTCATAGGAGCTGAGCTTCTAGTGGCGTGAATAGTTTACCCTGTTACCCATGTGGAATATAGGGCCTACCGCAATAGTTGATTCTATATGTCTCGGTTGATCAAATGCTCAGTAAAATAATTTAATGTGTCTTAAATTAATAATGTTTACCTATTTTAACCTTATTAAAGAATGTGATTTTTAAATATACATTTAATATCTATCACCTCTTTCCCTCTCTTATAAAGGTAAAAGTAGAAGCAAAAATTAATTATCCCGCCAATTTCTTATATTTTGGAATGAAATTTACTTCTAGAAAACTTCTTATATTATGGACTAGAGAAATAGTAGCTGTTGAGTGAATATGTAATACCCCAAAAAAAAAATACGTATCATAATTTGGTAAAATTATACCTATAGAAAGTAGGTGAAAATGGGATATCAAATACTAAGTTATAATTATTTTATTTTCTAAAGGAAAATCTCTGGGAAATTAGAGAATCTAAGGGCCAAAGTGCCAAATGACGGAAATGCCCCTAAGGGACATAAATACTTAGGAAAATTGTGAAAAATCCTAAAAGTCAGTGAAATAATTATTTGAATAATGAGAGTATGTTATCTCTAATTAGGGTAATTTAATGAATTACAAACTTGGAGAAATTGAATAAAGATATTCAAAAAGTATTGTAATGACTATAATGCCCTCACAAATTCTAAAATACTGCGGAACACATGGAAACAGAAATGTCAGTGTTATAATTATGAGGTAATGAGACATTCTAATTAAGAAAATTATCAACTAATGATAATAAAGTGATTAAGTAATTTCTAGCTAATTACTTAAGTCTAAGTAAAGGAAATTCAGAAATAATTATGTAAAGCTCAAAAATTAGTGGTTATTGGCTTAAAATTAGTAAAAACATGTTTACTAATTAATTGGAAATTTTGGAGAAAAATAGTTGAGTTTAGGTATTTTTAAGCCTAAATGCAAGAATAGACCAATCGGAAAATTTTGTAAAAATTATGTAAAAAAAAATAATAATTATGTAATTAATTAATTAAAATAAAATAAAAACGAAATAAATAAAAGAAATGGGCCAGCCGAATTGTTGGGTAGAATTGAGGATAAGAATTGATTAAAAATATCAAAGCAAACTTAGTGTACAAGTTTAGGTTTTATTATTTTAATATATAATTTATTGAAGTGAATAGTAATGGAGAATATAGGAAACGGATCCTATCCAGAGAACCAGGAATAGGAATTCCAAAGTCACGGTAAAATATTGATCGTGAGTTTTACCTTCAAGTGACCTTTTCCGGAAGTCAATTCCGAGGCCTGTAGCGCATTTTCCTAATAAGACGAAATAGAGAAAAATGCTAATAGTCACATTTTGGGAAATTAAGAAAATAAAGTATAACTCAACATCTAGGAATGAGTTTGAATTTATCTGGACATATTTGGAATCAGTGAATTTTTCTGAAGAAGTTGATGATTCCAGAAATGCGTTCTGAAACCGGACACGTTCGGACACGTTTCTCGAGAAAACTTCAACTGAATTTATTGGAACCTGTAAGAGACCAAAATCTAAGTTAAATTAGATATTATTGATGAGGAAGAAGATCTTGAGTTATGAATTCAGAATTTTGAGATTTCGTAAACGGACAGCGATCGGGGAAATTCTATCTAGGCCCAGAGGAGTCATAAAGCAAGTTGAGTCAACACTCTTTGACCAATCCATTGCTTCAAGTCAGCTCCTTATGTCGACCAACTAGCTTCCATGTACCAGAATTAAACACCATTTAAGGGTGATTTTACATGGTTTAAAGTCAAGGAGAAAATTACAAGATTTGGAGTTAAAATTACCAAAGTGGCCCAAAATTTGCCTATATAAAGGCATGCATACCTCTTGAGATTTCTCACACCATTCCTCTTGCTCTAGCTTGAAATATAGAGTGAGAAAGTAGAGAGAGAATCTGCGTGAGAAGTTCTCGCGAAGTCTTCACGGGTAAGTCTTTTTCGGGCTTTAGTTTTTAGTTAAAGTAGTTAGTAGAGTTGTTAGATAGTTGTAGTAAGTAAGGAATGAGATTCCTACTATTTTTTTAGGCCTCATTGCATTGAAAAATGCCCACGAGGTAAAAACTTGGTAGGGATCGAGTACTGAAAAAGTTGAAGTTTTTATAGCTCTTTCAAAAGTAGGGGTTATAATGCTAGAATAGCCTTTAAATTTTCAAGTATGATTGAATATCATATGGGAGGGCTATTTTAGTCTTTATTTTCGAAAATCAAAATGGCGTCGAAGTTCTGGCAAAATTTTGGGAAGAAAATTTGTCAGAGTAACGAAGTGCTGGCGAAATTCCGCCAAATTAGGGGTATAGGGGCAAAATGGTAATTTTTACCTAAAATGCCAGTTATGTTGTCAAATCACTAATAGAGGTGATATTACCCTTATAGGACATCGAAAACTCAGATTCTTTGCCGTTCACTACTGTCAAGACGAGCATTTGTTGGACGTTTCGCCGTTTTAAAGTAAAACGTGCCATTTCCGTCTAAAAAGTACCGAAGTACCATCAAACGCGAGGAAAATGCGTTACGGCGTCTTTGTAATACTAACTCACGATGCTTATAGTGCAGCTTGCATATATGATACGGATAGTTTCATAAGCCATGGGTGGAACTCGTTACAGGCCATGCCACAAAGTGACTAAGGTAATAAACTTAGATAATCACTTACAGCTTTACGGGTTATAGTAAATATAATGCCGTTAGAGTTTTCCTAGCGCTACGGACACGACAATACATCGTGGCACACAATTAAAGTGCAGACAAATAACTTTGCTTGTAGGACAGTTGTTATTAAATGATCATGTATCATTGCTGAAGTGTTATATAAGCATGAGGTTAACCTTGAATTCGAGATCCGGTAAGCGTTGGATCTCGCTCTTACTATAGCATCACATCAAGTGCGGAGAGAGAGACCATGGACGGAGGATAAGAGTAAGCGAGCGAGACATCACACATGAAGATGAAGATCACATGAAGACCGAGTAATGATCGGCCGATGAGATATAAAGTCGTAATCAGATAATGTATTAATCTTTATGAACAGGCGATTACGCCACTGTTATTGTTATAATCAGTTACTCAATGTTTTTATTTCGATGCTCTATTCTGATTGAAAAAAAAAAATTTGGCTCTGAAATTGGGATGTTACAGAATATGACTACGTGCCTCTCATATAAAAAAAACAACATGAAGGAGTGAGAAACAAAGTTTCCCCGTCCTTTCTTATGCTAGTCCAAAGACAGCAAGAAATTTGCTTTCAATGTCATTTTCTGATGCTATGGCATTTTAATTAGCGTGCGTGCTCTGATCCCAGTGGTCTATATTATAGGGGACAAGTTATCCATCAACTTGGAAAACATTTATAATTGAAATGCCTTGTAGTGTGAAGGTTTTTTACAACCTACAATAACTTTCAAAGATTTTTTTTTTAAATCTCTTTCTACTTATATTTTGTATGTCTAGAGATTTTTCTTAAGATAAAAAAGAAAATTCAAGTTCCAGAACTCAACTTCACAGGAAGAGGCTGAAAATTATCAAATTCGTTTTCTCTTTTTTCTAAATAAAAAAAAAATACAAATTATGTATTGCTGAAATTGAAAACATTTCATTTCATTCACATTTGACTTGTTATTCACGCCAAATTATCTGTCATGGTATTGATTTTGGCATGCAAAGAATTTCTCAGCAGATTCTGAGATACATGGGAAGCAAAAATATTATTCTGAATTATCAGTTAATAGAATAATGTATCTTTTATTAATTTACGTTGAATTTTTCTGGAGAGCATTTTGATATTAAATGAAGAAGAAATTTAGGTTCAAAACAAGATATTGAGAACCAAACCTGAGTAACTTGTTCATTTTGTAGCTTATAGCTCTTGCAAATGGTCTAGCATCTCCAAGTTGCTTTGTTTCTTTACAATCTCAATCTGACTCCCCACATAACTTTGCAAGTTATTATAATAAAATAGTGCAAATAATGCAGATTTTGAGATGGTCCAAGTCTAGAAAGGAGCCACCAACATTGATAGATATAGATGTTAGTAATGTCAAGTATTTAAAAAAAATGTAACTGTGTATGATAAATGCAAATACGTGAAATTGAAAAATTCAAATTTGGACATTTCTTCACATAGGATGGGAGGCCAAAACCCAACAGTGTGTCATAACGAGTTCCACATCAGTTGAGTTTCCTTGATTATTCATCTACTAAGTTAGAGTATTGTGACATTAATGAACTTGCAATGACATATTACGTACATAATAGATTTTTTATGATTAATTGATTATATATGAACTTGCAAGAAAATAAGTGCTCCGATCTTCACATATTAATTATTACATCGTTATAAGAAAATGAAATAAGGATTCTAAATTATTACACAAAAATCCAAATAAAGGCAATTTAACTAAGCATTGTTCGAATACTGATGGATAAGCGAAATTTGTTAAGGTACGTACCAGCTTTGACATCCTTCCATTGTAAAGTTTCATGTCCCACGACTTGTGCCTTCACCTGAACTACTAGGAGAATAATGTTCAGAGATAGTGGATGTTGCTTGGCTTGATGAGGATCCATCATTCACCAAAACTTGTTCATTAGGATATAAAGAAGGTTTTGGAGGCATTTCAAGACTTGAAACATCATCTACTTCTAGCATCTCTATTACTTTACTCATTGAAGGGCGATCACCAGGCTTTAATTGTATACAACATAGTGCTACTATGATCATTTTCTTTGCTAAATTCTTTTCCTCTTCTGTCAAATCTTCCATTTCTATATCTTTTTCTTCATCAAACTGGTCGTAAATCCACAAAGGAAAGTATAGTTGACTTGAATGTTCACAATGTGGATTCAAATTTCTTCTTCGACCGGCCATTTCCATCAAAAGCATTCCAAAGCTATAAACATCTGCCTTATGAGAAACTCCTCCAATATTCTTGTAGAATAATTCGGAGCCATATATCCTATTGTTCCTCTTGCTGCGGTTAAAGTTACAATACTATCATCAACATGATATAATCTTGCTAGTCCAAAATCTGAAATCTTTGGAATGAAGTTGTCATCAAGAAGAATGTTATGGGGCTTGATATCAAAATGCAATATTTGCATATCACATCCACGATGAAGGTAATCAATCCCACGAGCCACTCCTAACGATATCTCATATATCTTGTGATAACTCAATGAAATGCTTTCTTGTTTAGAAAAAATATATTTATCCAATGATCCCTTAGACATGAATTCATAGACAAGAGCTTGCTTTGTTCCTTCCACACAAAATCCAACAAGGTGTACCACATTAACATGGTGAATCCTGCCAATAGTTGCCACTTCACTGATGAAATCTTGGCCATTAGCTTTAGATTTACCCAACATTTTGATAGCAACATCATATCCACTCCTTAATTTCCCCTTGTATACAGTGCCGAAGCCTCCTTCACCTAACTTAATGCTGAAACCTTTGTAATTGTCTTCAAATCCTTATAGGAGTACCTTATTGGAATAAGGTTGTGAAGTCGTATGAAATCTTCGATGTTTTCGAACATTGACAAGTGCCTTCTACGGTATGTATAAATCAACAAAATGGACAAGAATATGATACCAATGGAAAATCTGACTATGATGTATGGCACAACACCTCTTCCAGTAATTATTCCCAATTTGATTGCAGCATTTGTTAGAATAAAATCCGTGCCGTTGTTGTGATCGTACGTTCCCTTCCTTGCTATTTGGAACAGTCCTGGAACAGTTTTAAATTTTTTTCCCCAATAAACATCATATAAATCGTTAGTGACAAGAACATGACTTCCTGAATATACATAGAAGTAATCTATTAGTATTATTTTCGGTCCTTAACAAAAGATTCACTCCGTAGTTCTATTTGAACTACAAAGTCGACATTATATATCTATAATATATTATAGATTGGAGGTAGTACTTTTTTCACTAAAGGATTTTACTTTGAGTAAAAAAGAAACCAGTGTAACCAACGGGAGTTGGTTCTAGATCACATCGTGTCAAATCAATAATGTAAAAATCATATAAAAGATTTAAAGGAATCAGTGTAAAAAACAAAACCAATAGTATTTTTTATAAATAAGTTGTATTGTGGACTTTTTACCTGGGTTCTTTCATAACTTGTACATAATAAGCACACGCGCGAGTTGAAGAACGTTTTAAAAAAATAATCTTTTATATTTTTAGAAAAAATCTTTAGAAGCCAACTAATTGTATACCAAATACTCCTACAATATAAGGCACTTCAACTATATCAAGGGAAACAAAAAATGACAGTTAAACCATTTAATACTCCCTCCGACCCTAATTATAAGACATATTTAACCGATTTTTGGGAGATTAAGGAGAGATGTTAAATTAGTTAATTTTACTTATTTTCCTAAAATGCCCTTATATAACTTTAAAATGACATAAGTAAAAGTGAATCAACAACCCCACCACATATCTCTCCGACCAATTTTCCTTTCTATATGCTTTCTAATTGAAATAATGGTTTTACTATATATATACATATATGTGTGTGTGTGTGTGTGTATACATATAGATTTATTTACACACACACATATATACACACACTCTCATATATCTCACTACTAGAAAAACTCAAAATTGTGACGGAATTTTGCGACGGAAATAAATCCGTCCCAAAATTAAGGATATTTGCGACAAATAATTATTCCGTCGCAAAAAGGCAAAATTGCGACGGATAAAATTGTCCGTCGCAATTTTTTTTTGTGACGGACAATTTGCGACGGATCACCATATTCGTCGCAAATTGCGACGGATCAGGTGATCCGTCGCAAAAAGGCGGACCGACGAGTCCTCCCTTTTGCGACGGATTACCTGATCCGTCGCAAATTTGAATGCGACGGGCCCATAGTCCGTCGCAAACTACTGTATTGTGGACATGACAAATATAAAGTTGTAGGAAAAGGAAGGAAAATGACCCGTCATGCGTTAAGCAAGATGTGGTACTTTCCTCTGGTGCCAAGACTTACAAGATTGTATGCATCGAACAAGCAATTTGCTCAAATGAGATGGCATCGGAGCATCGTAGGGATGAAAACTTTGTGACGCATCCATCACGATGCGGAAGCTTAAGCGTAAATTTGATGAGGTGAATCCTTTCTTTGCTATGGATCCCCGTAATGTTCGTCTTGGTCTATGTTCGGATGGGTTCGCTCCTTTCAACAATGCGGGTAGGACTTATTCGTGGTGGCCTGTCATTGTGACTCCGTACAACCTCCCACCTTCTATGTGCATGAGAAGAGAGTTTTTCTTCCTTAACGCGTTAATCCCTGGGCCATCCAACCCAAAAAAGAAGATAGATGTGTACCTAAGGCATTTGATAGACGAGTTGAAGATGTTGTGGAGTGAAGGGGTTCTTACGTATGATATATTATTAAGTCGGAATTTCACCATGCGCGCTGCCTTAATGTGGACGATAAATGATTTCCCTATATATGGGATGTTGAGTGGCTGGCAATCGTCGGGGAAGCTTGCATGCCTGGTATGTCTTGAACAGAACATGGGTTTTAGCTTGGAACACAGTCACAAGGTCAGTTGGTTTGATAGGCACCGGCGATTCCTACCCCCCGATCATCCGTGGAGGAGAAATAGGAAAGACTTCACGCGGAATGTTATCGAACGAGCAGAGCAACCCCGTCGTTTAAGTGGCGAAATATGGGACAGGGTCAAGTACATTCAAAGTGTCGAAGAGGAGGCTTTCCGGGAACTGAGGGATACGGCGTTGACCATCATTGGAACAAACGCAACATCTTAGGAACTACCATATTGGAAAGATCAATTGTTAAGACACAACCTCGATGTCATGCATATTGAGAGGAATGTGTTTTGCAATATTCATGTATACCGTGATGGACACCAAGGGCAAGACGAAGGACACAGTCCCAGCGCAAGACGGGATATAGAAGCGATTTGCAGAAGGCCTGCTTTGCATTTGGTTGGGAGTAGCACGGGACAGACTTCCAAACCTAGAGCGCCGTACACATTCAACAAATAACAGAATTTGGAATTGTTGCAATGGGTTAAAGATCTGAAACTTCCAGACGGTTATGCGTCAAACATGAAGAGATGTGTCGACATGCACGAGGCGAAGTTATTCGGCATGAAGAGTCATGATTGTCATGTTTTCTTCCATAGATTGTTGCATTTGGCCTTCAAAGCACTTCCGAAGCATATATGGTCTATTCTGACGGAATTTTCCATATTCTTTAGAGAAATTTGTGCTTCTGAGCTTAATGTTGAAAAGTTACGGCACCTGGAGGTGAGCATGCCCATAACGCTCACTACAAAAAAAATGACAATTAGTAGCGGTTAAAATGACCTATTTGTAACGGTTTTTGACGTGACAAACGACATTTGTAGCGGTTAGAGGAACCGCGACAAAATCGCCTGTGGCAAGCCGATTTGTAACGGTTAAAAAAAAAACGATACTACATACACATAAACCGCTACAACCTGCATTGCGGTTCAAGAAAACCGTCACTAAATCGTGGTGACGTGTGTTTCGAGACATTAGTCACGGTCAAGTAACCGTTACAAATCATCTTGTAGCGGTTCGATAACGGTTTCATAACCGCTACAAAATAATGTGTTGATAATTTTGCCACCATAAATTTTATTATTTTGAATATTTGTCGTGTTACTAAGCTCACAAACATTCCCGCCATTTTTCGCCAAAAAAATTTGCCGCCATCTGAATATTTGTAGCGGTTTACAACCGCTACAAATAGTCCCGCCACATGTGCTTTTGAATATTTGTAGCGGTTTGCAAACCGCTACTATAAACGCTACAATTTTATTTGAAATTGTGTAGCGATTATTACAACCGCTACAAATTCATTACGGTTTAAAAAAAAATTCATAACGCCATTTTATTTGAAATTTTGTAGCGATTATTGCAACCGCTACAAATTCATTACGGTTTAAAAAAAAAATTATTATTTATCGGCGTAATTCAGTAATTATTATTAATATATCTTTTTAACAAAAATAAAAGGTAGTAAATTATGAAATTTAAATATATAAGGTGCATGTATAGAAACAAAATAATAAGATTATGTAAGTAGAATAAGTGCTAAGAAATGAGGTGGTTAAAACAATACTGAATATTTAAAAATTATATGTACAAATCAATTGAATAATGTATATGAAAGAATAGGGAAAGTTGAAAGATATATCTCGTTCAAGCTGCAAAATAACAAAGTTTAATTAGTATCGAACTATAAATTAGTATGAGAAACATTAGAATTGATCTAGTTACGGTACTTACCGTTCAAACTCACAATGTTCAAACGTAAAAATATTTGAGATGACTGAGATAAAACGTGGGTAGAAAAGAAGTTGGGCGTATTAAATGAGGTTGGGTGGGGGTATTTATGGTGGGGTCTGCGTATCATTTTGTAGCGGTTGGTGTCTCACTTTTTGTAGCGGTTGTTATATTTAGTAGCGGTTTTGAGGGTTTTTGTAGCGGTTATTGTAGCGGTTGAGTTTGTCGCGGTTTTTAAGGGTTTGTAGCGGTTATATAACCGCTACAAAGTAATTCTTAGTTTTTAAAAAAAAAACTTAAAGGGTTTTTCCTAATTAATTTCGGATTTTTTAAAGTGTTTGTAGCGGTTATATAACCGCTACAAAGTAATTTCGAGGTTTTTTTTTAAAAAAACTTAATATTAAAAAGATTTCATATTACAGCATAGGCATTAAGTTTTCCTCTCAATCTTCTTCGACATCCCTACAAAGAAAGTTTACATAAAATGTTACGCGTGAGTTGAATACGTTTGAACACAATATAATTAAAACTTTAGTTAAATGTTTCAATTTCATAAAGCGTAAATTTAAAAACGTACTCAAACTATAGGTAAATTGTCATCGCAAATGCAGGATGAAGTCTTCGAAGGCGGCGGGCACCTGCGGCTCACAATCGTAGGCGACCTTATCACCATCGCCCATATCGTAAAGGTCCCGAGGCTTTAAGTGAACCACCATATTCCAATCCTTGTGCCTCTCATCGACGACATAATAAACTGATGGGCCTCTCGAGAGGCAAGAATATACGGCTCGTCATCTTCGGATGACCACTTGTGTATAGGCCGGGAGAAATTCACCGATGTGATGCCTAAGTCGTCTCAATGTGAGTCCCACGGACGTTGTGGTATTCGCCCACAAACACTTGAACAACGTCACGGTGAATAGGCCGTGTAACTTATCCTGACCACATCAAGCGCCTTTCCATAATACGGGACGTCACCGAACCGCATGTTGCCGTCTTCTGCTCGCATAACTCCTCGTCCCAAACGTGCCATATACACGAGTTTTGGGTCGGCAATCCACGATCTCGTGCGACGGTGCAAAACTTAAAACCATTGGCATTGTATGCACGTGAATCTTAGGCGTGGTCAAGCGGGCCCTCTGCGAGAGCTCGAATTACGGTGAGTGCGGGTTGTGGTCGTTCATTATTCTCCTCCTAAACCAACTCGGGAATTCTCTGTGAACCTTTCTATCAATTTCGGAGGATGTACGTGTGCGAATCCTCGGTTCACGCTTCACATAACTCCTGAATTCCTGCAATTGAACATGCAATGAAATGTGAGTATGTATAAAATGTAAGGAAATATATAGGATACGATATATATATATTTGTATGAAATCCTTCTGAAGGTACGGTTCAACTTTGGTGCGGTTAATCAAGACATGTCTATGTGCTTGGAACTTCTCAAGTGCCGTGAGTTTGAATTTCTCACTCCCGCTTGGCCGGTTTACCAACACGAGGGATTAACAACTCACTTGTCTCGGCTCGCTCAGCTCGGGCTCGGGACAATCGTCTACACGAGGCGGTCGGTTGAATGACGTTTCAATGTCATCAAGTACCTGGAACAAAAATACAAGACCTCATCCCGATATAACCTTCTGCTATTGAACCTTCAGGCCACGCCTTATTCCTCACGTAAGATTTAAGTTTCCCAAGAAACCTATAAAGTAGAACCATAAAAATAATAGCCGGATCAATGGTTAAACGTGCGACTAGGGAGTAATGGTAAAGTAATTATTTTTCAACAAGTACCTCTCAGCGGGATACATCCATCGATACGAGCCGGGCCGGCAAGCTTTGTTTCGTGAACAAGGTGTCTCTGTCGGGTGAACCATGGCCGTGAAAAATGACGGAGGAAAGATCATCTCCAAATGACACGGCGTAAGAATGATTTTCTCCTGCAGCTGGTCGAGCTCCTCCACTATCAAAACCTTCGAACACAGCTTAGAAAGAAAGTACAAAGCTCGACCAAAAGCGAGAGACACGTCGAGAGGCAGCGTATTTTCATGGCGGCGGAAGTAATCTGTTGCATAAGCACATGTGAGTCATGACTCTTCAGCCTGTAACCTTTCGAGCACTGCAAGTCAATACATCGTGATATGTTGCTTGAATACCGTCGGGAACTTTTATTTTCTTCAAGGTAGCGAAAAGATTTCCTTATTCGGTTTTGTCAGGGTGAACCTTGCCGGTTGAAATCTGTCATGCTCATCCGGCCACGCGTCTCCACGAACGCCCATCTCCGTAGATCTTTCTGGCTGCGAGATGATCTTTGGACTTTCTAGTTCGTTGAGAATCGTGTACAACACATTGTCGCACACATTCTTTTCAATGTGCATGACATCCAGACGTGTCGGAGCAAATTATCTTTCCAATACGGAAGAGCGAAGAAGACGCTCACCTTTCGCCATTGTTGGGGCGTAGAACACGAAGCCTGGCGGAGTCTTTGTTCCGGCCCTTGCCGGATCGTTCTTTTCCCAAACTCAACATCAACATCCACGAAGTTGCTCTATGATTTCTTCACCGAGATAAATTCCGAGGGTCCTCTTTTTCTGTTGCCCATTAAAGCGATTGCGTTGCAACCTAAACTGTGCGTACCATCGAGAAACCTCCGATGACCCATGAAGCACCACTTACGATTGTGGGAAGGCGCACCGAGTCGAGTCAAAATTGCAAGTGGGCACGCAAGGCCGGTATGCACATTCCACCAGATAATGTCTCGAGGCCGAGAAAGTCGCTTATCGTCCAAATCAAGGCCGCACGCAAGTTGAAAAGTGTCTTCTCGTGCGCGTCGTACGTCTCCACACGTACATTCCACAACTCCACCAACTCCTTGATCAGCGAGTGGAGATACACATCGATGTCATTTCCGGTGCCTTTTTCCACTGGAATGATCATGGACATAATGAAGGAGCTTTGTTTCATGCACATCCACGGGGCAAGTTGTAGGGTATCAACATAGCGGCCATATCTGTGTAGCTTGTGCTAACATTCCCAAATGGATTAAAACCGTCGGTCGCCAAAGCAAGACGGACATTTCTAGGAGTCCGCCGCGAAATCTGGAAGAAGGCGAGTCGAACGCTTTCCACGCTTCGGCATCACGTGGATGCACAGAGTTTACCATCTTCATTCTTATCATCTTCATGCCACCTCATATCTTAGTTTGTCTTAGACGACATAAACAATCTTTGCGGGCGAGGTTTTAAAGGAAAGTACCTTAGAATCTTCGCAGTTTCTTCTTCTGCTTCTTCCCTTTCCCGAGCAGTCTTGAACCTCGAAGTGTGACACTTCTTACAAGTCTCCCTCCGATCGTCCTCTCCCCGATAAAGCATACGATCGTTTGGGCGGGCATCTATTTTTCGTAGTTCAAGCCTAATCTGTTGATTATCTTCTTCGCCTCGTAGAAGGATGAGGGAATGTCCGCGTCTGGGAAAGCATCTCGAAGTAATTCCAGGAACATCGACATTGCCTTATCAGTGATCCCACACATGCACTTGATATGGTACAATTTGATAAGAAAAGATAACTTTGAGTATTTCTGACAACCTTGATACAAAGGACGATCGCTCTCATCCATGAGGCTGAAAAATTCCCGAGCTGCATCGTTCAGAAGAAAGCGAGTGCTGGACCTGCACCTCTTCTGTGAAGTTGTCGTCTTGAACACCAAAGCATCACGGACGGCTTCATTAACCGGATCATCTTGATGTACTTGATTTCCTACTTGTGAGGTTCGAGGAAGATGGAGCCCATATCCCATACCACGTTGCTCCCCATGAACCGCCCGAATGTATATGCTTCGGGAAAGGCTTTACAAGAAGATGTTCCAAAGCGAGAATCTCGTGTTTGCCACTTCTTAAACTTACATCGCACACAAGGACACACGATCTTCCCATTAATGCATGCGTGAGAAGGCGAAATCTAAGAAAGTGTTCAATCCCGCTAAATATACAGAGAACTACGCGGTTGCTTGATCCATGACTTATCCATATGTAACAAACAAATCTAGGATAGAAGATAAATGTGGATACAATGTTTAATTACATTCAACGCGAGAACTTGGGATCTTTAAACATGCATCGAATGTTTTGTAGCGGTTACATAACCGCTACAACAAACGTTGCAATTATAACGAACAATTTTGTAACGGTTATAAAACGCGACTACAACCGCTCACGAGTACAATTTGTCGCGGTTATCTTCATCACAACCGCTACAAAATGATGCCGTTGAATCTTGTAGCGGTTATCCAACCAGCGACAAAATAGGCGCCCTTTTTCAAATTTCAAATTTGTTGCGGTTTCCTCATTCGAACCGCTACAAAATTTAATTTAATTTTTAGTGTTTTGAAATAAAATTTTAGGAAATTATTTTGGATTATAATTAAAATATATAACTAAAGCACACGTTAAACAAGGATTAAAATTTTGTATTAAAAGTTTTAGGGTTTTCGATTAAAATTTAGTTAAATGAGTTATAGGTTTTGAAATAACGTATCAAATTTAACGGTAACAAATATATAACTAAAGCACATCTTAAACAAACCAAATATTTAAACCAAATTAAACTAATATCCAAGCTATATAGAATGGTGAAGTTTTCAAAATAAAAACTAACTATCAGGAACATGATCATCAAGTCCTGTCCTAGGGGGGTCTGTCTCAGGGGGGGTTGGTACACGTGGGGGGGATTCCTCAAAGATGAACGGAGGGGGAGGCTCGGGATCTGGAAACCGCTAGGGTCAAGGTGGACCGAGAGGAGGAGCCATGCTTCGGTACACCATGCTAGGCACCGGCGCCAAGGCCCATGCCCCAACACGGCCGGGATGCTCGACCGGGCCCACTGCGGCTTTCGGTGGGGCGGTAGGATTCACGAGACCCTGTGACTCGGGGTCTGCGGCAGCTTGTAGCTCGCCTCGGTCTTCTCAATCCGGGCACGACCCACGGCGTTCATGAACAATCATTAATAAAATAATTGACGATCAATTTTAATATACAACATTCATTATATTTTTCAATGTTTTTGTAACTTACTATTATCTCCTCTCGCTGCCTCGAGAGGTCGGCGTCCCATCACGGTGTGTCTATGGGTGCGTGTCCACAACTTCCCATAGTTCGTTTGTGTGTTCTCCTCCCGAGCCTTCTTCTTGCCGAAAGAATTAAAACAATATGTACTTTGTTATTGGAAAAACAAAACAATCGGTATGTTAAATAATAACATACCATCTCACTATATGGAGTCAAGAAACGTCTTGGTCCCCTGTAGTGTGATGGACCCTCTCTGTCGTGCCCCGCTTGTGTTTCTCTCGCGACAAAGCCTGATCGGAGGAGAGGAAACAAAACTTAATTTAAACTAAATTTAAATTATCACTTAAGTGAAACTATTAATTAATTTAAACCATATGTAATTAAATTATAATTAATTTAATAAAATGTACCTCGCCGAAATAGCACCTCTCCTATATTGACGAAAGCCGCCCACCGATGCGGGTCCACGAATGCTCGACTCTCGATCACCGACCTGCGAGAGGAATAGTGCCATCTCCATTCATCGATTGTAGAGACGATTCCTCCGGCTCTTCCACCCTTCCCCCACCTTCATCATAACGTACCTTTTGTGTTGTTCGCGAAGTTTAAACTTTTTCTGTATCATAAATTCATTATTAAAAATTAATAAATAAAGAAATAAATAAGGAAAGAAATAAACTAAAACTTATAACTATTAACATGTAAAATGTAATGAAACAATATTGACTACCTGCAGAACTCCGCTAAACGCCTTGTTCTTTGTGTCCTTCGTCACACTCTTCCAATCCTTAAAAAAAATCGGGAACCATGCCCAATTGCCGCCAAATTCAGACAAAAAACGGTTCATCAGGTGACCACCGGTGCCGATCGCCCGGTCGTGTGAGCTCGTTCCACGGACTACGACCCGATACCGGACATCTCCCGGGCAGTACCGAGTGAGTGGAAACATCCAAGCGTCCTCACTGGCGATGTTCCCATGTTTATCTCGCAATATTAGAAAAATTGAATTAAACCTACAAAATTTAAATTAATTTCTCCAAAAAAACCAATTAGATATACCTTCGACATCCACCGTAAATACATGAACGCGAAGACGCCGGTCGGGGTTCCCGTGGTCCCGCCGGGTTTCCCGGTCCATGAACCTGCCCACCTCCACTAGGGGAATGTTGATATGGATCTCCGCATTCTCGTCGTCTAAGTCGTTCAACGACAAACTTGCTTCTTGATCTCCCCCTACGGTCCCCACATTTGGAATTTCTTCATCGGCGAAGAGATTGGCAAACTCGTTCGGCTCCTGAGATGGCGGTGGTATATGTTGGGCCCCACGCCTCTCGTCTCGGCCTCCGCCCTACTACTACCCCCCTTAAACCGGTTTTGAAAGGGACACTGCTTTTCCTTTCCCTTCTCTCCTCCGTAAACCATGATGTTGAAAGGTAGAAGTTTAAAAGTAAAAGTTTAAAGATAGGGTGAAAGGTAAAACGGTGAAAACTCAAACCGTTGGAAGTGTGACTTTGAAAATGAGGATTTACCGTTAAAAAACCGAACATTTTGTAGCGGTTAACCTAATAAACCGTTACAAAATTTGAAATTTTTTAACGGTTCAACCATCACCGCCACATAAACCGCTACAAAATATCGTCGATCAGTAAAATTACGTAGCGGTTGTGTAATAACCGCTACAAAAACCGCATACAAAATAGTCGACCCTTGAAATTACGTAGCGGTTACATAGAAACCGCTACAATATGACCACATTTTGTCGCGGTTTTTGTGAACCATTACGAGAATGATTTTTCAAAAAATTCCAAACTAATTAGTTTGATTCAATTTTATGAATCAAACTAATTAGTTTGGTACAAATATTTAAAAACCAAACCTTCAATTCATTTATTTCTTTTCTTTAATTTTTTAAAATCATCTACAGTAATAAATTACACATAATGAAGTAACCAAGAATAGTCCAACATGTCCGTGGGGATTGGGACTCAATGTAGCCGCCGATCTCCCACGAAAAACTGGCTAAGTCATTTTCATCAGAGATATTTTCGTGAGACAAAGGTGGCTACAATGGAACCCAATCTCCGCCGCTGTTGGACTCTTCTTAAGAAGAGTAGAAGTATTCACGCCAAAGAAATGAGCAAACCTTGGCTTGTGGATCGAACGAATTGCCTCGCAAGGATGAGAGAGGCAAATATCCGCAGCCCTCATCACCCGAGATAAGAGATCGAGCTACCGATATATCGCATTCCTTGGACGACCAAGCGAGATAGTTCATTCGGTTACAAGTCGAAGATTTAGTAATTCCTTTAGTAGTTATAGTTGATGTACGGTATTTATAGTGTGAAAATTTGTAGCGGTTCCCTCGAAACCGCTACAAAATATAGATTTTGACGGTCCACTGGTCACTCTTCTGAGATACCGTGACAAAATTGTGACGTTGCTTTATTTGTAGCGGTTTTTGATGGGAACCGCTATAAAATCACCGCAACAAAGTTGGCGCCAATGTTGGCGCCACTTTTGTAGCGGTTCTACTCAAGAAACCGTTACAAAATCACAAAGACAACAATTCCGCTTATCATTGCGCGCCAAAGTGGCGCCAAATGCGGTGCGGTTTATTTTGAGTGAACCGCTACAAAGGTAGCCGAGGTCCATACCGTCATGGCTTCCGTTACTATTTAGTGGCGGTTATGGGATAAAACCGTTACAATTTGTTGTTTTGTAACGGTTTTTTTTAACCGCGACAATTTAACCGCGACAAAATAGGTTTTTTTTTTTTTTTGTAGTGGCTATGCAAGTTAGAGATGGTGTTTCCTCCTAGCTTGTTTGACTCAATGGAACATTTGCCCATTCACTTGGCCTACGAAGCAAAGGTAGGAGGCCCGCAACAATATAGATGGATGTATCCGTTTGAGAGGTAATATATATATTTCTATCGCGGAGTCGTGGGAAAACGTTCGAGGTCAACTCTTGACTAAGAGATAAGCGAGTAGCGAGTGGTACATTCTAAACAAGCTGTGAAGAGGCCGCCCGATATTTAAAGTAAGATTTCTTTTCTTTTTTGTTGTTACGTTAAGAATTCCAAGTATTAAGAGCATTTTTCTTCTTCTTACGCTTACTTCTCTAATTTGGTCCGATCGGCAAATCATTCAATGTCGGATCGAAAATTGACCAATTCACGAACTCGAGTTTCCAAAATGGCTTCGATCCTACTTCGTGGAAAATCCATCGATCCTAATGAAGTTGCGTGAGTTTGTCCTATGGAGCTGCAATTAGTATTACCCGTGCAAGAAATACATAATTAATGGGTATTTTTCAACTGTCGAGGCGAATGCAGGTATAATATGTTGTAATTATGGTGTATGTTGTCGAGGTGACAAAGTTGATGGGGTGGAGACTGACTACTACGGGAAGTTAGTTGACATAATTCAACTGAGTTACCCGTGGGACTAGGTAGTAACCCTTTTTAAATGTGAGTGGTTTGATAACAGTCCGCGTGGGACAAAAATGGACAAACATGGAAATATTGAGATCCACTGCACAAGGAGATATACGATTGGTCATGACCCATTCATCCTTGCTCAACAGGCGGAACAAGTTTACTATACATCATACCCCACATCCCGCTCAGGCTGAAGGGAGTTATTAAAACCAAAGCACGAAATATTATACCAAAGTCGAAAGAGCCGGAATCAAATGACGGTATGGCTGAACCGTTCTAAGCTGATGTGGAACATGTACTGCCTATAAACATCTTCGATGACGAAGTACCAAGCAATCTCTTTGATTCTGCTGCGGGGTTAGAATTAATTCCTATACAAATTGACGATGAGGAATCAGACGATGAGGCAGAAGTGATTTACTCTGATAGTGAATCGGAGTTCGACGACTATGAGACCTCAGAGGAAGACGTGCAAGCAAATGTTGATGAACAGGAATCATCCGATTGATTTTTGTTAGTTCTTTGTTTGTGATGATCTGTTATAGTACATACTTTGTTAATGCGCTACTGTCATATTAACTAAATATCTTATTGTTATATATTTTTTGAAATTATGTCTATAAGTGTTCGAGATGGAGCATCTAGGAGGACGTTCGTGTAGTGGACGGGGTAGTGGTCGAGCCCAACCCCGTCCTATCGGGAGGAGTAGGCGACGCCATCTGCTCCCTATGGAGGCGAGAGGGTCCAGCACTTCCCCGGAGGTGCCGCCATTTGATATGTCATCTTCACCGTCGGGATATTTTTCATCTTCACCATCGCTGTATATGTCATCGTCACCATCTACCCCCCACTGATCCACAGCAAGGGGGACCACAGGTTTATTTTATCATTTCTGATTGATTTACATATGTTTAGTTTCGTAAAATCATCTATGTACAAACATCTTCAATACTTCACATTCCTTCCTTAGCACAATGCGTCGCCTCAGAGAAGAAGGTAGTTCCTCCGATCCACCAACTGGGGCTCAAGAGATCCTTCGACGGGGAAGCTTTGGATCCATCCCGACGGCCGGGTAAGTCATGCCAAGTTACGAAACTAAATGTTACAATTTACTTTTCCAGTTGGTTTGTATGGTAATATTTGCATGATGTCCTCTCTCATCAGATTTGAGACTCATAATGAGGTAAGGGAGTTCATCTCGGCCCAATTATTCCGTAATTACAACCATCCTTGGGCCAAGTGGACAGACATTCCTAGCACTATTCGAGATGTTTGGTTCGATGAGTTCTTGGTAAGTTTTTTTTTTATGGTTATTTAATTAAGTACTTTTAAAATTTGGAGCACTAATTGTTCATTATTGATTTTCGCCGCGGTATATGACGTTGCTCGAACATCGTCAAGAACCGAAAGCAAATTATAATCATAAGGGAGGCGGTATTTGTCTCAAAAGCTTTATGGCTTGAGAAGGGCAAGAGGCAAGAAAGATTGGATTTCACAGGACACTGTAGACGAATTAATGCAGAATTGGGCCACAAATGAAAAGTTTCAAACCATGAGCGCGAAAAATAAGGAAAATGGTGCCAAAATGGACAGACCGTCATATGCTGTCGGCTGCATTCCAATTAGTGAGCATCGACGGAAAATTGTAAGTACACGTTATTTTCTATTTAGGTATTTGATATTTTATACTTTGAAGTAATTAATTAAGGTCATCATCTGCGTTTGCAGGTAGAGTCTGGGGAAGTTCCTGAAGGATCGATTGAGTGGGCTACCTTTGAGCGGACCCATTCCCGGCAGTCTGAAGGGAGTGAGAGACAATGGATTAGCCAAAAGGCGCAGCAAGTAGCGGTTAGACATTTATTGCCTTTATTACTTGTTTTATGCACCACCATATTTATTTCATTTTACATGTCTTATAAACTATGTATTTTTGTGCTTGTAGGAAAACTTTCTGAAAGTCGTCGCATGAGAGAGTCGCAGCTTGGGATCGACCCGCATCCTCTCGTCCGATAATGAGAGTCTGTTTCTTTGAGGCCGCAGCGGATTTAACAAGAAATGGAGAGTCTTTGGATACGGTGCCTCTGTTTGGCCGACCAAGCAACCAAAGCGCTCCTCATCCAAAGATCAAGGTGTTTCAGCAGTACACGTAATACATTTGATAATGATAATTTTCATTCTCTTGTCCATTCAAATGAAGTACAAATAATAAATGTATTTCATAATGTTTTTGCGAGATGAGTCAAGAAGATGAAGGCGTTGGTGGTGGAGCAAGCAACATAGATGAGTCAAAGAACGGGAGATGATGAGGCATGAGATGCTTCGAGAACGGGAGAGGATGGAGCAGGCGATGAATCAGGAACGGGAGAGGATGGAGCAGGCGATGGAGCAGGCGATGAATCAGGAACGAGAGAGGATGCGGCAGGAGATGAATCAGCAAGCGGAGATGATGAAGCAGATGCAGCTTCAACTCCTATCCCTAATGTCACATAAGGGTTCGGGGTCGGCTCTTGGTGATGATGATGATGATCACAATGCTGATGTTTAGACTACTTTTTAGTATTTGCTCCTTACAACATTATTATATATATTATGTTTTCTCTATGTAAACTCTTTTTATTATATTCATGATACTTTTGCAATTAATTTTCAAGAAAAAAAAAATAAAAAAAATGAAACAAATTAAAATTTAAAAAGATTCAAAAAAATTAAAAAAATATTTATATTTTTTTTAATTTTGCTATGGAAATGGTTTCCGTAGCAAATTCTGAGAATTTGCTACGGAATAGCATTCCGTAGCAATTTGCTACGGATTTTAAATTCCGTAGCAAAATTTGCTACGGATTTTCCAATTTCCGTAGCAATTGCTACGGGGTTTTTTGCTACGGATTTTTTCCGTAGCAAAAATCAATTTTTTTTGTAGTGTCTACACACATAGAGATATGTATATGTTTATATATGTGTGTGTGTGTTTGTATATGTACACACACATATATATATCTACACACATATATATTGACACACACAAACACAGATACACACACACACACACACACACATTTATATATCTACACACATATATATTGACACACACACACACATATATACACACACATTTATATATCTACACACATATATATTGACACACACAAACACATATATACATATATATGTACACACATATATATCTACACACATATATATCGACACACACAAACACAGATATACATATATATTTACACCCACATATATACATACAAATTACATATATACACAGATACATATATATAGACACACATATATAAATACATATATATGTTTATAGAAACACACATGTGTGTGCGCGTGTATTACAACCCACATACATATACTCACCAAAAACCAAACACATTTGAGAGAATAAAATAGGGGTATTTTAGGAAGAAATTGACAAAAACTAGAAAGTTGTCTTATAATTAGGACCAAAACCAACCCCCAAATATTGTCTTATAATTAGGACCGGAGAGAGTATATCATAAAATGTAATTTTTTTTCCACTTTTACCTTTTTTGATAAATGTGTTTAATTGCATAGGGAATGCTATTTTGTAGAGAAAGAGGGGATATAATGAGTGGGCAAAGTTAAAAAATGAGTATTAATCACAGGAACAAAACAGGAAAGTGAGCATTATTAATTAAACTAGAGGTGATTTAATAGTTTTTTCACTCTATTTAGACTTTGGTCCCTATGTTTTGATTGGTATTAATATTCCAGTATAGTTATAAAATTTCAAACAAATGGATCTCATGCTTTGAATTATATGTCAAATAAATGATTTTAGAAAAATAAACAAATATTAGTCTCAGAATTAGTATTAGTTTGAGAAGTAATAGTTGTAAATAGAATATCTTGGGTGAAACTTTATTTGACGTCTATACAGTATTACATCATGAGGATAATTTATTTAATTTTTTGAAATCATATGAACTAGGTTAACTTAATATAACTAAAACATAAGAATAAAATTGCAACTTCTCGCCAAAAAACGCAATAATCTAATTGTAAATTAGGGGAAACATTGGGGCCAAAAGAGAAATTTTGCCTACCAAAATCATATGTGGGAGACATATAAAGTTTATAGAATTTTGTTTATGGCATAAATAAGAAGTCAATCAAAACTAAAAAGGGTTATTTTGATAATGTCGTGGAATCATTTTAAAAGGATGAAGTGTTGAATTTACGTGTAGAATCATTTTAATTTGATGTATCTAAATAAAGTTAAAGATAGATATGTCACAAATTATAGGTAAAAAATAAATAGAAAATAAAATAGGAGTTAAATTTTAAACCCATAAATTATTTTTTAAGAAAAATGTAACGTAGATGAGATAAAACCTTACCTTTTTCCATTCCATAAAGATAATCTGCAAGAAAAGTTTACGAGAAAGTCAACAAAACAGTTGATAGATTACAAAATAAGTACGGATCAAAGAACCATGAAATAACAAAAAGTTATTTCACTAAAATACTCTAATATATCCCTCGTGTTTGGGCTCAACTGGCAAAGGGGTCGGACAATCTCACCAAAGGGAGGGGGTTCGATCCTAGAGTTGGTCAAGACGTTGGGGGAGGCATCCTAGCTCCTAGGTGCCTAGGTTAACGCCTGAGGGTAATAGACGGTTCGCCCTGCCCAACATCGGTATCACCTAGGAGGAAGGGAGATTTCACCCTTCCCTTGGATTATGGGTGAACCCAACCCCTTTCCTAAATTTTTTTTATCAAAAAAGAAAAAATCTAATATATATTTTATTTCTAACTGTGTAATATTTTATTTTTAAATTTATAAACGTTATTTTTATGAGAAGTGATCCATAGTTTTTTACATAATATTAGTAAATACCTAACTTTATAAATTAGTTAATCAGGCCTTGTATATATTTAGGATTAGAGGAAGTAAATGAAAGAGGAAAAATGTTATTTTTAATTCACAAAATATTAGGAATAAAAGTAGAAAAAAGTTAAATGTAAGATGAAACTTGTATTTTCAAATAGGATAATACCTAGGTCAAGTTCTTTATATATATCTATTTATATCAAGTCATCATGACCACATATCCTATTTTTCTTTCATGCCAATTTATTGTTAAATGATGATATATAAAAAAAATATGATAAATGATCATGTGTACATACATGATGGGAGAAGTTGACATAATGGACATACATACATATACATATGAAACTTAAGATAAGTATTCTCCTTTCGAATAATATTACTGATATTCACTTAATTTTTTTAATTGAAGTAGCATTTATTGGTAAAAATTTAGCATGCATAATTGCATATATTGCAAAGCTAAAGAGTCGTCACTAGGTTAATGAGTGGGTGGATGAAAAGGGTTTTAGCCTTTTTATAAATGTGCCTCCTAAGATTTAAAGTTGTGTTCTTTTTTTTATGAGCATGAAGCTACTTCCTACCTTAACAATAAAGAGCTTGTAGGTAAAAATTACACTTATTTAAATGTTAAAAAATGTTTACTTCACCCCAAAACACACTAAATTGAATTAAGACACCCCTAATAATAGTATTATGGGTATCAACACAAAATTGAATATATTCAGTCTCAAAGAAGAAATTGAATACATTCATTACCTTCTGCCAATATCCGCAGTTTTGAAATAAAAGTAAAATTACCTGCAACACGCAAAAAAAGTAACATGATATTAATTTAGAATTCTAAGATCACATGCAGATATTATCTGTGTTAAGTAAATCTGAGTTAACAAGGAAGTACCCAGTAAATATTTATTAACTAAAATTGACTTACTGCATTTTATTCTGTGTGTTATTCCCATGGGACTAGTACAGGTATTCGCAGGCTCAAGGCATGCGAGAATGAGAGTTTCAGGGTACAAAGAGCATGTATCAGCAGCACTTGGGCATTTAAAATCAGCACAAGCTCGTTGCCACCATGAAAGCTCAAATCCAAAGGAAAGCACGGAGTGAATCTCAGCGTACGACTTGATTCCTCCACCTACCATTGACTCCCAATCTGAGGCTATGGTGGCCACCGATTTCACTCGACACTGAGATTTTAACTGGTCAGCCGTCAAGTCACCAGCCACAGCATAAAGATGGCCTCCTCCTGCCCAATTCACGCACGAAGCTGTATCCAGGTACGCTGCGTCATCCCTCACTGCATCTCTGCAGTCTGCACTTCAGGTACACCATGTGCTTGAACATAATTGGGCGGTACATCAGAGCGGCGTTGTAGGGGTTACGCCTATCATAACCATCACCATCATAGGAGGAAAGGTTGTAGGTATCTGTGAAATTGGATTGGGATAACAGATAGCGAGGAAGGGAGGAGCAATTGCCCTTCTGAATTCCAGGATCTACGAGTCTGATTGTGTAGTTGTTGTAGTTTATTCTTAGTACTCTGTATGTTCCTGAATACAGATGAAGCAGAGTGATGTTGTTTTCGCAGGCTAGCTCGTAGATCGGATCGCCGCAGTCGGGCGGGTCATCTCGGAGTCGGAATGGATGTGAGATGTTTGTGATAATGCCGCAACGAGACGGAGCACAGGACTTGCTCTGCTCTACAGAACTCGCAAGGCCATACATTAGAACAAGAGTAAACAACACTGAATACCAACACCTTAACCCTTTCTCTCTGTCCATCGTTGAGAATGATGTGAAGGTGCTCCACCTCTGGTGTCTAAGCCTTTCTCTCTTGTCTAAGTAAACGCAGCTCAGCTCGGTATCCTTTTTCTTTTCTTCCTGCTCCACGCGTCTAAGGTATGACTTAATCGTATTGTTGTCCAAAGTTGATATCTCCCTTGGCCAGCTTTCTCTCTGAATATTCATGATATTTCCTTCCACCTTACTCTGCCTGCTGTATGATTTAACTGCTTACGTTAGGTTTTTTTTTTTTTTTTTTGGTCAAGTACGTTAGGTATGACTTAATAGTATTTCCCCCTCTCCCATGTTTACTAAATGCAAATTAAATAATTTTTTTATCTGGAAATTTTGACGAGATTGATCATTAAAGGAAAAATTACTATAAGGTTCTAATTAAAGGATTTCATCACCAAAATTTTTATAACAACTAAGAATATATAATAATAAATAATAGCAGATTTTTGCTGCTCATTTGAGACGTTGTTGTAATTCTCCCAAATAAAAAACTACGGTCAATTCAAAGCTGTTGCTTTCAGTAAGTAGCGCCATAGACGACGGCAAACAATTTGGGTCCACGATGATCACCTAATACTAAACATATATTGAAATCCGAATCCTAGTTCCATTTAGAACACACACAAAAAATATTTGGTTACAATGTTTTGTTATCGCAGAATTTTGTTGTTGGTGATAATCCAGCTATTGGTGCTCCTTCTGAAACAAGGGAATGGTCAGAACGAGCATGTGCCTAATGATACAATTGTTCCATTCCATCTCTATGACCATGGGAGGATGGTTGAGTTCCCCTCCATTCCTGCTCTTCAAGGAGTAAGTCTTAAAGTCTACGCCATAGACTATGAATCTGGCTACTTAGATGTAGAGGATCCAGAAGGTTGTCTTCCCAGACTCTTTCTACAACGTCGTCTCTACAATTCATCCATTTATCCTTTAGAGTTTTATGATATGACCGAATACAATGTTACTTTCTTCGATTGTTCTTCCCTTGGCTCGAGATACCTCAGAAACGAAGAACACTATTTAAATAATTTATTTGTCTGCCCGATTTTCGCTGTTTCTCCGGAAGAAAGTATCCTGAAGTGGGACCTAGCTTTCTGCACTAAGATGTTTCAGCTAGTTTCGCCAATTGACGCATTTTCCCTTCGTGAAAACCTCTTGTGGTTAAAATTGCCACAACCAAAATCTGATGTTGAAAAGCACAAAATCAGCAAGATTCCTGAGATTGTTTTACCAGGTGCTTTTGACAATCATTGACCCTGCTTTTCCTTTTTTTGCTCTTTTTTCCCTTTAAAATCGGTTTTGGAATGTTCCTCTGATTGAAAATTGGATGCTCAACTTATGTGCTTTTGTAACTTCAGGTTCAATTCTGCTGGTGGTGGTGTGCATTGCAGGCTTTTACATTATTCGCTACTTCAAAGACTCAGGAGAAGATCAGGTGAGATTGGAAAAGTTTTTGGAGGATTATAAGGTACATAAGCCTACAAGATTTTCTTATGCTGATCTGAAAAGAATCACAAATCATTTCAAGGATAAATTAGGTGAAGGAGCTCATGGAGAAGTTTTCAAAGGTAAGTTATCTAACGAAATCCAAGTGGCTGTAAAAGTACTCAATAATTCAGATAGTGATGGGCAAGACTTCATCAACGAAGTGGGGACTATGGGAAAAATTCATCACATCAATATTGTTCGTTTGCTAGGCTTTTGTGCGGATGGTTTTCATCGTGCTCTTGTTTATGACTTCTTTCCAAATGGTTCCCTCCAAAAGTTCATATCTTCACCTGACAACAAAGAAACTTTCCTTGGATGGCTAAAGTTACAACAGTTAGCCCTTGCCATAGCCAAAGGGATTGAATATCTCCATCAAGGCTGTGATTACCGTATTCTCCACTTTGACATCAATCCTCGTAATGTGTTATTAGATCACAATTTTACTCCCAAAATTTCTGATTTTGGTCTAGCTAAATTGTGTTCCAAAAATCAAAGTACGGTGTCAATGACTGCAGCGAGAGGAACTTTAGGCTACATTGCACCTGAAGTTTTCTCTCGAAACTTTGGGAATGTATCATATAAATCAGATATTTACAGTTATGGAATGTTACTATTAGAATTGGTTGGTGGAAGGAAAAATGTTGACACAAATCCAAAAACCTTACAAGTATTATACCCAGATTGGATCCATAATTTGATTGAAGGAGGTGACATAAGTATTTACATAGAAGATGAATGTGACATTAAAATTGCAAGGAAACTAGCAATTGTGGGACTTTGGTGCATTCAGTGGCATCCAATAAATCGTCCATCTATGAAGAGTGTGATGCAAATGTTGGAAGGAGAGGTTGATAAATTAAAGGTGCCTCCTGCTCCATTTGACTTTGCTACTTCGACCAATACAAGTGCCAATATTCCTATGAGACATCTAAATTTAGAACTAGAAGTGATTCATGAATTAGAATAAATACTTGCCTATGTATAAATGTGCGCGCGCGATTTTTACTTTTATTGAGAGTCTGTTTAGTATAGTAATATTTTAACTTTGTTATATTATTGTAGTGGATATTAATAAAATATACAAGTCTTGTTCTTATGAAGATTTGAAAATCAATATAATATGACTTTCGTTCGCGCAGGACTCTTGTAAAACAGAGTCAAGTAATTACAAAAAGCTCCATTCACGTTTTGTTTATAGAACTAAACAATCTATTTCAATCAAAACCATCCATTCGTTATAGGATATTCTCTCCTATCCAAAATATAAGATATCTTTAGAAGAATATAATAAAGGTTATTTATTATTTGTTTGGTACAAAGGATTTAGAGGGGAGAGAAAAATTTTGTGTGTTGGATTTTAAAAAATTGGAGAAGGTGGGTTACAAAATTTTAATAAAAATAAAATGTAAGATAAAAAGGTAAGAAAAATTAATTTAAAAATTTTAACCTCACTTCTCTAATATTATTTAAATCCAAATAACAAAAAATTTCCCTCATCTCACTTTCCCTCCCTTTCCTCATACTAAACAAGCCCTTAAACAATAATTAATGTTTAGTTTCCAATTTTATCTATATTGCAAAATACTACAAAATACTTTACTTCAGGTCCAATTTTTTATATCAACCTTTTGTAATGGCCTACAGTTGGGGGAAAATATTCAACTTAAAACATGAGTTAGCGGCTCCTTCTTAATTCCAATAAAGCAGTTAAAAAGTGTCTTATACTGAAAAAAAGTGTTTTAAACTTTGAAAGAGAGAAATATGCCTAAGGCAAAGAGAGTGAGCATATAGTATTCCCTCTTGATATTTTCTATAAGAGTCTAAAATTTAAATTATCTTGATTTTTTTTTTTTTTTATAAAAATTCACTTAGTGTTATTTAAACATTTTAATGTGTTTTTACAACTTTTCCCCATAATTAATTCTATTCTCTATCTTCTTATACTCCTACATTCTCTTGCATACTTTCTTTCACTACTAGTTTATTTCTCTATCTCGCTTTCCCATAAGAGCATAATTTGAAAACATAATTTATTTTGGGTTAAGGAGCAATTTTACACACGAGGTTTACTCTCGAGCTTTGACTACGAGCTTTTTGACGAAGCATACACAAGTGGTTACGTTTTGGGAGCCAAACCACATCAATGGCCATTAGTTGACCGTTAGTCAACCGTTAAGTTGGATGGAAATGAACAGATAACTTGGGTAAAATTACACTTTTGCCCTTAGTTTTAAATAAAATTACACTTTTGCCCTTTTAAAAAAAAAACTAAAAATACCCCCTCCCCTGGTGGGCCCCACCACCGCCCACCCCACCGTCGGCGATCGACCACCGCCGGCGGCGGTGGTCGGCCACCACAGCCGGCGGTGGTGGTGGCCGTTGGCGGTGGGGTGGCCGTTGGCGGTGGGGTGGCCGGTGGTGGGGCCCACCGGGGAGGGGGTATTTTTAGTTTTTTTTTTAAAAAAAAAAACTTAGGGCAAAAGTGTAATTTTACCCGAGTTACTGTTCATTTTCATCCAACTTAACGGTTGACTAACGGTCAACTAATGGCAAATGGTCTTTGGGCGCTCCCAAAACGTAACCACGCGTATACTTTTGCTCCAGAAAAAAGCTCGTGGTGCTGGGTGCTCCCGGGAGTAAAGCTCGTGTGTAAAATTACTCCTTATCCCATTTATTTTCTATATATTTTATTACTTTTAACCAATTATAATTGTTTCTATAAAAAGTGTAATTCAATTATCAGGCTCTTCTAAAAATAATCAGGGAGCAAATAACACAATTCCAAACTCCAAAAAGAGCAAGAAATTTGTTTTCATTGTCATTTTCTAATGATATGGCATTTTAATTAGCGTGCTTGCTTTGATCCTTGGGGTCTATTATAGGGGACAACCGAACAAGTTATACATTCACATGGAAAACATAACACATGCTGTTGTCGGCATCATTTACTTTTCATTGCACTCTAATCGTTATTTTCTTTTCTTTTTTTTCTCTTAACCTGTTTATGTAAGCTGTGAGGGAGGTTCAATTTTGTAGAAAAGTCTTGTTCCCAAATATACACGCAATTATAAAGGGGTGCATCATTAATTGCAATTTCTATGACTTTTTGAATATAACTTATAGTACTCTGTGTGCTATTTTTTTATAAGAGCTTAAAATTTATATTATCTTAGTCTTTTTTATAAGAGTTCTATAACAATAATTTGAAAATTTAATGAGTTTTTAAAATTTTTACCATTCATTAATTACATGTATTTGATTAATTAAAATGTTTGTGATACTTATATTTACTTTATTTCTCTTTGAACAACTTATAAATATTTTTTAAAACCTAACGAAATGTCATAAATTCCTTAACTTGTGAATGGACTTGAATCAAAGAGGAAGTGTTAACCACACACACATATACACACACACACCTTTGAGAAATATTTATCCTCGCTAGACCCTGGGGGGATATTCTTTTCTATTTTTAAAGTTATTTTTGTGGGATGTTTCCTACATCACTACAAAAAAAACTGGTTTTTGCGGCGGAAAAATTCCGTCGCAAAAAAGCTATTTTCCGTCGCAAAACTAGTTTGCGACGGAATTTTGCGGCGGAATAAGGTCCGTCACAAAAATAGACCTCGCAAATCATTTTTCCGTCGCAAAAATGATTTTTTCCCTCGTAAATCATGAAATTTAACTTTTCCCTCGCAAATTTTCAGGATTTTGCGAGGGAAAATTTTTCCCTCGCAAATCCTTGAAATTTGCGAGGGAACAATGTTCCCTCGCAAATTCCAATTTATTTTTTTAAGAAAAAATAAAATAATTACAAAAAGAAATACTAAAAATTAGAAAATAAAAAAACTTGTATATCAAAGCCAAAGTAGATCCCTCTACATACCAGAGATATATACAGAGAAGTTGTGCTTCACACTTATGCATTCAAAAAGGAAAAAAATAATTCATGGTTCGAATTCTAATATCGTACACCGAGAATAATTCATGGTTCCATTTCTAATATCGTACATAGAAGTTGTGCCTGCGCTTTACAAGAAGTTGAGAAAGAACATCCTTTTTAAGCCTTTGAATCATCACTGTTGCCTTAATCAAATTGTGCAATTCTTCATGATTACTTGCACCTAGGTATTGTCCAAATAATCCCTGGAAGACCAATAAAATAACAAGCACACTATACTACAAAAAAGGATAGCTAAGCTTCTTTCTTTTTTCTCATCTCAAAATATATTAACCAGCATATGTTTATTTTGCATTCAAAGCACGCAAAAGTCTGACCAATGCATAAAAATAAACTTAATAGCATTGCCCATGAGTTTGCTCGCATTGGAGGAGGAAAATCAGAATATATATTAAAAAATAATAATATATTTAAAAAAAAAAAAAAAAGAGGAGCTCACATCAAGGATTCCCTTCAATAACTTGGCGGGGAAGTCAACATTTTGGGAATTTGAAATCCTCTCAAACTCTTTGAATTTTGATTCCAACTGAGAAATAAAACAGTCAAGGCCAGGTTAAATCACTCTTCAGATTTTAAGCCAGATGGCAAAGCCATAAGGGGTAACCTTACCTCATTTTTGAGATCTTTGGGAAGACGAGTCACCAAAACAGCCAGGCACTCTTGCCATTGAAGGAAAGGCAATTCAGGACTATCAAGGCAATAGAGTAAACTTTGCATAACACAGTATCTGACCATCAAATTTAATAAATAGGCAAGCATATCAAAGACAATGTTACATGCGAGAAGTTATAAAGCCAAGACAGGATCACTTACGTGAAGCTAAAAATGCATTAGTGTCAAAAAGTCAAAATTCATTATTAAGACATCAAGGTCAAGAAGACACTCACTTCCTCAATATTATGCTCATAGCCGCCAGAATCATGCGTGCCGCATTTAAACTTGCGGCACATTTCGATGAACTTTGCCGAAATTGCAGTTGGAGGACCCAAAACCGGGAGGCTCCCATGAAAAGGTTACGCTTTTCTTACGGTGAAGGATCGTCTAAGTCGGCCTTGCTATAAGTTCACTGACCTAAAAAGAAAATGCTTTCTTAAACTTCATAGTAGTTCAAACACATATTTTTGTTATGGGGTGGTAAATACTGCATTGCTTGACCTTCGATCATTTTAAGATGATTCCGAAGCGAGTGAGAGAAGAGGCATACACATCTTCATGACCTCAACCTCTGCATATGGTGAGTCTGCATCAATATGACTATCATCTCGTAACCAAATATCTCGGAAGCTTGCACGGTGTCTCGCAACTAGTTTCGATGGATCATGATCATTCGCAAGTAAATAAGGTTTTGAGGTCAACCTCATTTCAAACAAATTGCGAGACCTTTGGGTAGAAATGAACTCATTTAACACGAAGCAAGCAAGTTCTTCCATCTATTAGAAGACGAGTTCCAGTTGCCTCTTCCTCTGCATATATCACATGACTTGTTTCCATCCAACGCAATAAGTGAAACAATGATCAAGAAATTGAATATCGATTAAAAATCAAGGACCGGTTTACGGTGAAGAACTATAGTATCGATTACTTGTTAGACTAACCATTTTTCATATATCTTACAATCATTGTTAAAAATACGAGAGAAATAAGAGACTCGTAACCATGTACCTCTCTAGACTGAGAAATAAGAAACAAAATCTTATTTGGGACAATACATGCGTTAGCTTATTTACTCTGATATATTTCATAATAAAAATAACCATTCTAGGAACTCCTTCAAACCTCCGATAGGCTTTTTTTTAATATCCGGAAATTTATGAGATAAAAGCTTCATTAAATGACCTTAGCTGCATAAGTAAACTAATGAGGAACAAATGAGTAAGTAAAAAAAAATCAAATCCGAGCAACAAAACTACTACCCACTTCAACATCATGCAGTGACACTGTTCCATCTTCAAGTCCAACAGCTATTGCTTTACCATCAGGACGCCAACACAAGGATGTTATGCACCTTCCTACAGGAAGAAAGGCACCAATCTATCATACAAGCTAGCAGTTGTAGCAAAAGTTGATATACAACAAAGATTTCAAACTCCAAATAGAAAATTAGGGCAACGACAAACCAAGTGCTTGATGTTCTATGCAATTTTCTACAGTTTGCAATTTATTGGAACCATCACAATAATAGAAGCGAATTGCATCAAGGATTAGTTCTAGATGGAAGAATATTTAAGGAACACCTTAGAAGCCTAACACTCTGGTCTTCAACATCAATTTCATATCTTAGGCAAATAACATACTAGACCCAAATTGGTGCGAATTGCAAAAATATACGAACCCATAAATCAAGGATTCGTTCACCACGCAAGAAATCCAAGTGAAAAAAGCAAGCATATAAATCCGGTTGAAGGGGTACTCCTGCTCCTGGAGTAGACAAAGAGAAGAGTTTCAGTTATTGTTTTTTTTTTTTAAAAAAAAAAAGAAACAGAGAAGGAGAGGAAAGGCTGAAAAGTGAAGATGGGGGCAAGAAAGAAAAAGACAGCGAGTGGGGACTAGCGCCCAAGTAACGAACCCGTGAACCTTCTCCGATCTGCGATCTCCACCGAAAAAAAGCTCTTGGTGGGACAAATTTAAGAAATGAACAGGACAAATAAAAGAAATCCTACTGAAATTCTCTCCGTAGGTTGATTCACCCCGCTACACTGACGACCTTCTCCGATCTAGGACAAACCTCCACCAGCCACCACAAACACAAGATACGCCGGAGTAGGGGAGAAGAGCGCCGGACTGAGGGGGAGGACTAGACGAAGGTCGCCGGACTCGCGGTGGCCTGACGGAGAAGAGGCGGCGGATCTAAGGCCGATCGAACGGGAGAGACGCGGACTTGATGAAGAGTTGAAGGAAATGGCGGAATGACAGGAGACACGAATTGGGGGATAAACATTAGGGCTTTTTGCGGCGGACAGAATAATCCCTCGCAAACTTACACCGTTTTGCGAGGGAAAGAGGATCCCTCGCAAAAAATCACTCTTTTTGCAAGGGGCATACTAAATCCCTCACAAAACCAGGGCCCTTTTGCGAGGGAACTCTAAAAATAAAGAGTCTGGCGCCATTTTGCGAGGGAATTTGGTTTTCCTCGCAAAAATGACCTTTTTGCGAGGGAATTATGGTTCCCTCGCAAACTATCTTAAATTTGCGACAGAAATTTTATCCCTCGCAAAGTCCGTCGCAAAAATTGATTTTTCTTATAGTGATATAGTTTCTCTCAAAGTTTTTGGAGATTTTATCGGCTCTATCTCTAATCAAGGTTATTAAATCCGGGCCGGATTGGCCAATTTAGATCAGAAACTTACGAACCGGTAGGTAAACTGGTCCGGTCTGGGCATTAACCCGATTCACCTTTTTTTTTAATCAATTTTTTTAATTTTTTTTATAATTTTATATTAATAAACTTGAAATCTTTATTTTCTCACCGATTTAGCTTTAGCTTAACTCCGATTTAATTGTGATTGACCCATTATCCCGACTTATTCAGTAACAACTCCGATTTTAATAGCCTTGTCTCTAACTGAATTTGTGACCTTTTCAGAGGATGGGTATTCTTCGCGCAATGTGAGAAGAAGACTTTTCTACAAAATTAGCCCCCATAATTATATAACTAATTATAAATAGACGACAGTACCTTTGATAATTAGAAGTGAAAAAAAAAAACAATTACGAGGATTATAAGGTTAGGGTGCACCCAGTCATTGGAGGATCTAAGCGGGGAAGGGGAACCAGAATGAGTCAATGGGGGACCACCATATGTGTCTTGTCACCTACTTATCTCATTTGGTTCTTGACTTCTTGGGTCAAACTTTTGCTAAGTCACCCAAAAAAAAAAAAAATCAATATTAACAGTAAAAGTAAAGGTTCTGTTAGATTTATGAAAGTGGACCATTTTAATTACTTCAGGAAGGATTGCACCAGTAGTTATTTTAGGGCGCCAATAATGTAGGATGCACCCTATACTATATAGATCGGGAGGAGAATCACACGTGTTCATAGAAAAGTATATTCATTTTGCCTTTTCCAAAAAAATAATAATAATTGTGTCCTATCATACATTTTTATTTGTAATCATTAGAGCCGGGAAAATAGCCAAGTCCGTTGGACCAGTCAGGTTTAAGATTTTTGTATTATAAGTGAAAGGCCTAAGAGGGCTGGCCCGGTAGAGCCCTATGTTTTTTTTAAAAAAAAATATTTATGATAATAATATTATTGATTTTTGGGAGAATTACACTCAGGTCCCAAGGAAGGAAAAAAATTATAAAAAAGTCCCTTGAAATCATAAAATTACAAAAAAGTCCCAAGAGAATTTTTGTTGTAAATACATACATTTCGTGTTGTAAATACATACAAATATTTACAACGGAAAATTATATATTTACAAGGAAAAGTATATATTTACAACAACACGAAAAGTAATTTTCATTCCGTACAAATAATATCAAAAAGTCTCAAACCATTTACAACGGAAAAGTATATATTTACAATAACATTTAAACACCCTGACCATTTACAATGTAAAAAGTATGTATTTACAACAGAAAAAGTATGTATTTATAACAACATTTAAAAAATTCTATACAAATAATATCAAAAAAGTTCCAAACCATTTACAACAGGAAATGTATGTATTTACAACAAAAATTTCCTTGGGACTTCTGGGTAATTTTATGATTTCAAGGGACTTTTTTGTAATTTTTTTTCTTCCTTGGGACCTGAATGTAATTCTCCCTTGATTTTTTATACATTGCTAATAATGTTGTAAATATTTAATTGTTATTATCTTTTTTAGAATTAAGTTTCATAAGAACATCTTTTATTAAAAATCCTAAAATTAAAAAACTTATAAAATATATTTCTTATTTCATAAATATTCTTACTAATTTTGTATTATTATTATTTTTACTTTATTTACTAGTGATTTTTTGTTCATATCTTGTGTTGTTTATTTTGTCAACTACTTACACTTTTCAAGACATATTTATAAGAATTATTTTTAATTTTTTAAGTCTTCTCATTAATTATTTGTAATTATTGTATTTGGACAACAATTTACCTTTGATTATAACTTAGTGACCATGTTTGTTTGTTGCATGATGCATGTTGTTTAAACCTTAATTTTGACAACATTTATTTTTTAAATTAGAAATTTAATTGATGTAATTTACTAATTATATTTCTTTAAAAAAATGTAGGAAAAATAGTTAAAATTTAGAAAATGACTTCCACCCCTATGGGGCCGACCCTAGCCCGTACACTAATGGGCCGAACTTTAAAAAACATTTGTTTTTTTTTATCCTAGGCCTAAAAAGGCCAACCCTTTTAATTAAGCTTTGCTCTTGATTGTCAACTTTAGTTATTATTTAATGTCGTGACTATTCAATGCAATCTAATCAACAAATGTTGTTGTTAGCATTATTTAGGGCTTGTTTGGTATGAGGGGAGGGATGGAAAAATAGACGAGTGAAAAATTTTAGGGGTTAGATTTAAAAAGATAAAAAAAATTGGGGTTGAAAGTTTTTAATTAAATTTTCTTACTTTTTAATTTTATATCGTCTCTTTATTAAATTTTTGTAACCCCTCTTCTCTCATTTTTTAAAATTCAACCCATAAGAGTTTTCCCTCCCCTTCCTTCCAAATCTCTCATATCAAACACACCCTTAATGTTGTGACTTTTCATTGCATTCTACTCTTGTTACTTTCATTTTTTTCCCCTTAACTTGTTTATGTAAGCTGTGAGGGAGGTTCAATTATAAAGAGGTGCATCATTAATTGCGATTTCTATGACTTCTTGAATATAACTTATATAGCATTGTTGTCAAACTCGCGAGTTGACTCTCCGAGTTTACCGTTTTTACGTTCCTACCTTATTAAATTGAGTTAAGTCTCTAGTAAAATTATATTAGCTGTAAACTCAGATAAACTCACGAGTTTACACACCGAATTTACCGTTTTTACGTTTGTAGCTTATAAAATTGTGTTAATTTTTTTCAATTTTGTCATCCTCAACGGCTTTATATATGAATTTTATAGAAATTTCTTTATTAAATATAATAAATTATGAATGTTAATATATTTAATTTCAATTATTTAGATTTAAAATATATTTAAATCAAATTATTGTCATTTTTATATTAATTATTTAATTTTATACTGTTAATACATATTTAATGATAAAAGTAAACTCTTACGAGTATACCGATTCGAGTTTACGATACGAGTTTATGTCACTGTCACGAGTTTGCTTAGACTTGTGAGTTTGACAACCTTGTTATATAGTACTCCGTTTGATGCTTTTTATATAAGCTTAAAATTTATGTTGTTTTAGATGTTTTTATAAGACCAGGTGTCAGAATATTTAATGAGTTCTTCTAATTATTATCCCTTGTTAATTTAATGTATTGCATTAATTAAAATGTTGGTGATACTTATATTTCTCTATTTAACTTGTACATCCTCATAAATAAGGGTATATTTGAAAACAAAATTTTATTTTAGACATATTTATTAATTTTAATATTTTTTTTAAACCACATAATTCGGTCATTGGATTCTTATAAATATGATTAGAGGGAGTACTAGTAATTATGACTAAATTTGGATTATTATTATTTTTTTAGACAAATCTAATGATCTTACCAAATCCCCATGATTTTGATGTGGTAGCTAGAGGTAAATAAGGATATGGGACTGCACCTGTACCTACATTTATAATTGAAATGCCTTGTAGCTCAGATTTTGCTTCTAAAGCAAATAATTGATTAGTAATTAATATGCAAATTGATCGAAAAATGTTTTTATCACTTCATAATAAAGAAGTATGGGGTATGATCATAACTAATACAACTTCTGCAAAATCTGATAATTAGGACCAAATGCAAGCAGTGAATTCTTTTCTTTCCTCTATTTTTTTTTTGGTCTCCTTTTATCATATTTCTATCAATTTTTTTTTTTTTTACTTTATTATCCAACTTGTTTTATAATTCTAATGGGTTCATTTAACTTGGTCGAGTTTCCAATCAAACTTCAACATCACGTGGAAAATTGGAGAAAGCTGTTTTCCATATCGTTGTCTACAGTGATTTTTGAGTTCACAGTATATGCTTAAACTTATATGTTTATTAGGTATTTATACCTCTAATTAGAGGTATAAGAATATTTTTAAAATTTTTTCATATACTGTATTTATTTAGATTTAAATTATATGCTGCTTTCTGATATATATATATATATATATATTTTTTTTTTGCACTCAATATCTCAAATTAATTAATTTCCAGTTCTGCATTTGTCTGTAACACTAGTTGTAATACCCTAAAAATCACACTTAGGGTAAATATCAAAAATTGGGAAATATACCTATTGAAAATAGGTGAATATGAGGTCTCGAGCACCTTGTATTGAGTTTATCTTGTTGTCAGGGTAATTTCCCTTGAAATTAGATAAATTGCAATTAGGTCCCTAAAATGTTGAAAATTGCATATAGGTCCCTAAAATACATTATGGGTTATAAATACCCTGTGAAAGCTATAAAAGAAGCAAGTAAAAATCTATTTGAAATAGGGAATGATATTTCCCCTAATTTAGGTAATTTATTAAATTACTACCTTGAAGCAATAAAGGAAGAATACTCAAAAAGTAAGAAAATGACTGTAATACCCCCGTAAATGCTAAGATAATGCAGGAGATATGAAAACAAAGATGTCAATACAAAAGTTATGAGGTAATGAGGCATCCTAAGTAAGAAAATTATCAACTATCGATAAGGAAGTAATTAGGAAATTATTGGCTAATTACTTAAGCTTAAGCAGAGGAAATTCATGAATAATTATGTAAAGCTTAAAAAATTAGTGGAAAGTGGTTGAAAATTAGTAAAAGTATATTTACTAATTAATTGGAAATTTTTGAGAAAAATAGTTGAGTTTAGGTATTTTTAAGCCTAAATGCAAGAATGGACCAATGGGAAAATTCTGTAAAAATTATGTAAAAATAATTATTTAATTAATTAAATAATTAATCAAAATAAATAAAAAAAGAAATAAAAAAAAAATGGGCAGAAAAAAAAAAGAAAAAAAAATAGATAACTTAGTTGGTAAGTTTGTATTATTATTATATTATATAATTAATTAAAGTTATATTATTTTATAATATAATTAATTGTAGTGAATAGTAATGGAATAAATAGGAAACGGACCCTATCTAGAGATCTAGGAATGGGATTTCCAAAGTCAGGGTAAAATATTGATCAGTGGAATTTTATCTTCCGTTAGACTCTTACTAAGTTAATTCTAAGCCGTTTGTGCTTTTTCCTAATAAGACGAAATAGGAAATTCTGAGAAAATGCCAGATAGCCAAGAGGACGAAAAGGTTATGTTGTGACATTTGGAAAAGAATTTGGAATTTTCATGGACATATTTGGAATCAGTGAATTTTTCTCTAGAGATTGATGATTCCGAAACGAGTTTCAGAACCGACCGTGCGGACACGTTTTCGAGGAACTTCAGACCGACAGCTTGGAGCCCTATATGGAACCAAAATTTAGGTTAACTTGGACATTTCTAGTAAGTGAGAACTTGTCTTCAAAGTTGTAAATCCAGAATTTTGAGATTCCTCCGAGATTACGCGATTCGAGCACCGATCGGAACTTATCGGTAGAAACTTCTCAAACAAGTAGATGACATCACCACCATGACATCATGGCTTTAAATGATGATGTCAGCTGCCAAGTGGCCCGGTGAGGATCGTGACATGTGGCAAAGTGCGATCCTGGCCCGATATCCGATATGAAAAAGTAGTGAATAGTGTCACATTTTCTTCTATAAATAGCCAAGTTTCCTCTTCATTTCTCACACCATTTTGAAGAGCAAAACCGATTCTAGAGAGAGGATTTTAGAGAGAGAAGCTCTGGGGGAAATATGCAGCGAAGCTCTGGGTAAGTTTTTCGGTACTTAAGCTTTCGTAGTTCTTTCGGTAGTTAGAGTAGAAATGCTATTTTAGTCTTTAATCTTCCAAGTATGATTAGATATCATATGTTAGGGGTATTTTAGTCATTATTTCGAAAATATTGGTAGGGTCGAAGTTCTGGCAAAATTTTGGAAGATTAGAGTTAACGTAGCGAAGCTCTGGCGAAATTCCGCCGATTAGGGGCATCAGGGGCAAAATGGTAATTTTTACCTAAAATGCCCGTTGTTATATTGATAGGATATCCCTGATTATGTTTTGACCTACTGTCGAACCGCTGTCTGACGTGCTGGTTTCCGTTTTCCGTCAAAAGTACGGTTTTTCTTAAAACGTGCTAGAATAACATCAACGAAGGTACGTTCGCGTACGGTAACACTAACTCTGATATTTATTGTATGCATATATGTGATATGTGTATTGTATGTGATAGCTGATAGCTTTGTTGTATGTGTATGTACGTTCGCGTACTGTAACACTAACGCTGATGTTTTTATATGCATATATGTGATATGTGTATTGTGTGGTATGTTTATATACTGTTGGGGTACGTACGTTTCGCGTACTGTAACACTAATATGATGTTTATGGTATGCATGTATGTACTAGGTGTATTGTATGTGATAGCTTATAGCTCTGTGGTATGTCTATGTGCTGTTTATATGTTCATGTTTGCTATGGGCGATATATCTGATATGTATGCATGCTTTTGGGCGATGAGTGCACATATACCGTTGTTGATATGATTGTCCGTGGTCCATATGTTGTGTCTCAGTAAATATGAGGTTAACCGCTACCCGAGATCCGTGCGGATCTCACCCTTAATATAGCATCAGCTCCCGAGGACCGAGGAGAGAGACAAGCACTCGCGTAGATGTTCCTATCAAGACTTCCTTTCGATATTTCGGCAGAAGCCTTCCCTTTTGTTATTATCTATTTTTGAAATACTCGGTTATTGTACCGTAGTTGTAACCAGCCAAACTTACGGCAGTTTATAAATACATATCAGTTACTCAATCGCTCCGGTGCTCTACTCTGATGATTTTGAAAAGATGTTTGATGAAAAAAAAAATTTATACTGCTTTTGAAAAGTCGGGATGTTACACTAGTATTATGAAAATTAATTAATTTGAGTTACTGGATGCAAAAAAAAATCTCAGAAAGCAACATATAATTTAAATCTAAATAAATACAATATAAAAAAATATGTTTATACCTCTAATTAGAGGTATAAGCACCTAATAAGCATATGATGTGGGCTCGTGATTTTTTTCCAACCTACAATAACTTTCCAAGATTCATCTCTTTCTATTTATATTGTGTATGTCTAGAGATTTTTCTTAAAATTTTTTTTTTTAAAAAAATCAAGTTCTACAACTCAAGTTCTCAATAAGAGCTGAAGAGGCTGAAAATTCATCAAATTAGTTTTCTCTTTTTTCTGAAAAATTAAAAAATTACAAACAATATTGCTGAAATTGAAAACATTTCATTTCATTCACATTTGACTTGTTATATTCACGCCAAATTATTTGGCATGGTACTCCCATTGATTTTGCCAAAGAATTTCTCTACAGATTCTGTGAAGGGGTTTAAATTTCTCATGTTGCATGAGAATGAAAAGATTCCTACACACACATGAAATTGTGGGACCCATATATATATATAATACTAATTATATATATGTGTGGGTCCCACTATTTCATGTGTATGTGACATGAGAATACATTTCTCCTACAACATGAGAAGTGTTTTTCCCTTCTGTGAAACATGGGAAGCAAAAATATTGGGCTGATTTATCACAGCTCATTTCAAGATATCAGGTCTACAAACCAAATCATAAAAATGAATTAATCTGAATTATCAGTTGATAAAATAGTGTAATATTTTATTTAGGTTGAAAATTAAATTTTCTGGAGAGTATTTTGATATTAAATGGAAAAGAAATTTAGGTTCAAAACAAGATTTTGAAAGCCGAATTTGAGAGTAGTTTATTTTCAAATAAATTTGTAAGTTATTGTACTAAGTGCAAATAATGCAGGTTATAATGGCTGTATAGAAAAAATGCAGATTATAATGCTCTAGTCTCAAAAGGAGATTTTTAGGAGGGGGGGGATCTCAAAATTAAGAAGCTACCAACAAGATTGATAGATGTAGATGTGTTGTTAATGACAAATAGTTTTGTAAAGAGTGTATTTGGTTTGAGGGAGGAGAGAGAAAATTATTATCTCATTTTGATTAAATTAACCATAAAAAATTTTCAATATTTCATAGTTACATTCTCAATTTTTTTCAATTAATGACAATTTGGTAAAAACATTCCCCTCAAACCAAACACATTATAACTATTATCCTTTCCCAAAATCAATACTATGCTGGATAATTTGGCGTGAATGACAATTCAAATATGTAATGAAATGTTTTCAATTCCAACAATTTCGTTTGCAATTTCCTTTGAATGAAAAATGAAAACTTACATGAATTTTCAGCCTCTACTTATGAATATGTCTTTTTTTAAAGGAAAAACCTACATTTAAACTTAACAAAAAAGTTAGAAAGAGATCAGAAGTATCTTCAAAGTTATTATAGTGTGTAAAAACACATCACGTACACTAGACAACGACATGGAAGAGAATTATCTGTGATTTTTCACATGATATTGATATTTGATTGAAAATTCAACCGAAATTAAATGAACATGTTAGGACTTAAGATTGTGGAACAAGTTGGATAACCAAGTCATAAAGAAAAAATGATACAAGAGAATAAAAGAAAAAGAAAGAAAGAATTTTGGATCAGGTTGCATATTACTAATACTACTCAATTATTAGCTTTAGAAACATAATCACAGCCACAAATACTTATTAATATTAAGACTTGATCGAACAGTTGAGATATAAATAAAGATAGATAAGAAGATAGTGCATTGAAAGGTCACAACATTAAATGATGAGCAATAAAAGTGTACCTTGCTTTCTAAGTTGATTGATAACTTGTCTCCTATGATAATCATAGGCCCCATGAATTAAAGCCTCTTATTGAAGTGCCACAGCACTAGAAAGTGACAATTGAAAACAAATTTCTGGCTCCCTTTGGATCAGGGGCGGAGGCACACTAGTGTCTATGTGGGCAAATGCAAACATAAAAATTTTTAAAAATATATATTTTGTAAAGGACTTTTGTTACAAGTTAGCTGGTTAGAGTAAGTTGTTATAACCTTCCACATTCATGTACAAGGTCTTGGGTTCAAACATTAGTTTATCCTTTTGGTTTTTTTTTTCCTTCATTGTTCTCACTCACCCCAGATCCCCCTCTTTTCAATCTCACTTCTCAGTTCTCACTCACCCCCGATCCCCCTCTTTTCAATATCATTCTCCTAAACCTACGCCGTCGACGTCTTCCAGCTCCTCCGAGGTAATTTTTGAAATTTCATTATTCTCAGTTCTCACTCACCGATCCCCCTCTTTTCAATTTCATTAGGGTTCTCTGATTCTGATTCAATTTCCTCGTCGTCTTCTCACTCCATTGTGGAAATTTCTATCGGCGTCAACTCACCGCTCTCACCCACGGTGCTCTCGACTCCCAAACCTCCGTCGTCGGCGTCTTCCAACTCCTCCAAGGTAATTTGTGAAATCATAATCATCTTGAAACTTCCCATTGTATCGCAAAGGAGTGATTAATTATGAAGATAATTTGTTCTTGTTGGAAGGAGAAATTTCCTTTGTAATAAGAATTAGTCCTCCTTGCAAAATTTCATTCTGCCCCCCCCCCTCCCCGGGGGGGCCTTTTGCTATCTTTTATCTCTTTAATTATGTGTTCAAAATGTTGAGCAGAACCCTTGGTCTTCTGGATATCATGAGTTCTTTTCTTGTTTTCCTATAATAAATTGCTTTTCACAAGCATCAAATTTCATGTGTATTTAAACTAAAGCACTCTAATGCCATGCTGGACATTAGACTGATGTGTATCTAGCAACACATTGAGATTTTTGAATTTTTGGTTTTCTTTACTTTTGTCCATTTTCTCTAACTGAGCATATGGCCTTGGAAAGTTTGTGAATTTTCAATTTAGGCAAACTACTGATTCTAAATCTTATTGCCTGTGAAAACAATTATGCAAATCATGAAAGAGTTTTTTATTGTTTCGGTGCTATAACTCCATTTATGTGCTTCATTCGAAAAGGTTATGCATCAGAATTGATAACATTTTTGTTTTTCAGGACATAATAATTTTATTAGGTATGGCAGTTTCTTTGTATGACACTGCCGAATACTCAATGGAGAAATGACTTTTGAGGTCCCTTTCTACTCTTTCCCTTCAACTTCATGTGCATATTTGATGAAACATATAGTTGATGAATGATATATAGGTAGGACCGTAGGATTCAGCAACATTAGTATGGTCAAGAATGTAACTACTTTTTGGTAGCTCTCTAGAGATTTTAAGACCAGATATTTCTTTACCAAGAACTGGTTTGAAGTCATTCGTTCAATAGCTAGTACTCACTATCCAAACTCAGATTCCAAGATATAATTTCTTGACTTTATGGATTGATTTCATTTATATGGTATTTGGTACCAACTGTTTGTGATGAAACTGAAATGGAGTTGATAGTTTTATTATAATGAGGTTCTTACCAACTTTTTTTTTATTGTCATGCTTGTACTCTGGTCAATGTGAAAGTAACGTAAGATAGGTTGTGCTTGTGATAAGGGTTGTTTCGAAGATAAGTTCCTGGAGATTGCAGTAAACAGGCAGATTCTTCACCTTCCCCTGCTACACTAGGGAAAAATTTGGTTTTGCTTTGCTATCTAGGGAAAAATGTCAACAACACAATCTTATTTCAAACGTCTAAAACCTACAAATACAGAACCCGAATCTCAAAGTAAGCAACTTTCAAACAGTATTTCAATTCCAACAGTCCAAGAATCCTCCCAACCACCACAAGCATCTCAATTTCAAAGTTTTCAATCACCACCTTTAGCAAAAGTTAATATAGAAAATCTTGAACTAGATCCGAGAAAAATACCATCAATTTATTCAATTTAATGCATTTAAAAGTTTCCTTTTAAAAAAAAAAAATCGGGGGCGCTACCCTCGAACCCCCCACTAATTGTGTATCCACAAACTCTAAAACTTGGCTCCGCCACTGCTTTGGATTACGCGAATATCGGCAGAAAGCACTGGGAAATTTTGTTTGATATTTACTATATACTCCTCTGGCTATTAGTCCTCCGAAAGCTAAATGTAGGTGTCAGAAATAGTGGGGTTCGTAATGTTGTACAGGGCTTGTAAGACAATTTTTTTGGTTACTGCAGTATATTGAGGCATATATTGTAGAGTTAATTTCATGGTTTGTGAAATCAGACCGGACCGGCCGGTTTAGACCGAGAACCGGTCAACCGGCCGTGAAACCGGTCCGGTTTAGGGTTAAACCAGTATAACCCGGTAAACCCGGTCTGACCTGGTGAAACCGGTGTGACCCGGACGGGTTAAACCGGACTGACCCGTTTTTTTTTTAAGTTTTTTTTTGGTTTTTTTTTTTTTTATTTTGCCTCCCACTACCGTTTATTTCTTCACGTGAAACCGTGAAAGAGTTTTGTTCATCTCGATTTAGAGCTTCGTTCCATTGTGCATGTTTATTATTGTTGAATGTTTTATTTTATTTTTAGTTCTTTGTTCTTCGTGTTCTGCTGGTGCTCTAATGTTTGTTTTTTCACTTTTGGATGTCATATTGGTTTGATTTGGGTTTGTTTTTGGTTTTCCTGAAGCTGTCGTGTTGCTCTATTTTTGGTTGGCTCTGCTTATTTTTGAATATTGGATTTGATTTGCCTATTGGTTTTTGTTGTGCTCGTTTGGTTTGGATTTCTGAAGGTTTGGTTTGCTCGGTTGGTGAGATTCTGGTCTGTGAGGTTCTGTGTTTGATTATTTTCCTGAAGCTATGTTAATAGAGGGAAATATTAATAATGAAGGTGCCCAGAATACTACCACTCCTAATCCCGAGTCTAGCAATCCTCCCATACATTCTGGTGTTAAAAAATATCCTGCTTGAGAATATTTTTTCATCATATACTTGTTTTTGATATTTTGCACCATGAATATATTGTCTCAAATGTAGGTTGTAAAGAAAATTGTTAGGAATATCTGAATATGTCACAAGTATTGAAGTATATGGTTATTTTGCTACTGATATAAAATATTGAAATGATATATAGTATGTCAAATTTAGGTTGGCGTGATGAGAAATTAATTATTTTCTAATTTTTATACCTCACCTGGCCCGACTCCGGTTGACTTCGGCCGACTCCTATTCGACCCACTAACCCTTAACCCAGTACCCCGACCGGTTCAGTGACCGGTCCGGGTTTCAGAACCTTGGTTACTTTTCGGTTTTTTTCTTTTTCTTTTTTGATATTATAGAAGGCAAAATGCTAGAATTACATAAAGAAAATTAAGACACAGGCAAAATAAATCTCAAACACTCTTGATCTACCCAAGTCCTTAAATGAATAGCACAATCCTCAAATAAGGGCAGAGCCAGAAATTCCCATTTTTGCTAGAGCTTTCACAATCTTGTTGATTTCTCGTGGAATATGGCAGAAAATTAACTATCAGTCTTTATGCTTCATATCCTTAATCTGTTCCAACAGAAGGTCGCCAGATTGATAACTTTCATCCAAAATTCTACCCACTAGCTCCAAAGAATCAGATTCAATAATAACCCGTTTTAAACCCAGATCCCATGCTAAACGCAGGCCTTCAAAAATGGCCCATTCCTCAGCTAAGATTGCACTACACACACCCACATGTTTCTTAAAACCAGCAACCCATTGACTACGACTATCTCTTATGATACCCCACAGCCAGCCAAAGATGAAGAAAGAACCATAGCACCATCAACATTTACTTTGTGCCAACCGAAAGGCGGCTTAAGCCACCGCCTCATGTCTAATTGGATATTAAAAGAGTCTGGAAAAGTGCCGACAGGAACCATATGCTCTACCAGAGCATAATTACGCCAAATATGCAAAACCATAGCAGCTGGGTTTGGAGGTTTTACACAGGATCTGTCAAATATAAATGCATTTCGCCAACCCCACAATTTCCAAATTGCTACACCAAAAACCAGAGGCCAGTAAGCTCCAACCCTCAACCCTAAGTTATTTTTCAAATTCAAAGGCCAACCAGTCCCTAAGAGGGGAAGCAAAGAATGAAGAAACGTACCTTGGACTCATGGGCGGACCCATGTTGTAGATTGAGGGGCAAGTGCCCCCCTTGAATTTGATATTTTTATTTTTTATTAATATATGTTTGAATGATTGCCCACCCTTAATACATCAAGACTGTACTTCGTAATTGGATGAGAGATGAATGATTGTTTAGTGTCTTCTATTGAAAAAGATGTATTTGATAGCATTGATAATAAGACAACTATGATAGAATTTCAAAAAATAAAGCCTAGAAAGATAACATTGTAATTATTTTTGTTGTAATATACTTTTGTTATTAAAATATATGTACTTAAACTTATTGAGTGCCCACCCTTCATTGTAATTTATGTAGCTGCATTTCTAATAGCACTTAGTCTTACTTTTCTAAATGACAGGTTTGTAAAATAATTGCATCTCTTATTACATCATCATCATTCACTTGATTTCAAGAACATTTTTTTTATATTCTTTTTTTTCTTATTTATATTCTTTTGCTTTTTAATGCATTTTCCTTAAAAAAAAAAAATCAGATGTGCTTCCCCCGAACCCCCACAATGGGCCCCCTTCAGTAATTTTCTAGATCCAACCCTACTTGGATTGATGAGTTGCATCCACATGTTTTTTGCATACCCACAGTCTCACATAATATGAAGAGAATCTTCTACTTCTGCATGGCAAAAATCACACAAAAGCTAAGGAATTTGACCAATAACTCCTCCAAGCATTAGTAGGTAGTTTGTGAAGAGTTAGCATCCACATAAAAACCTTTAACTCTCTGCCCTTTCCCTTAAGATTCAAATGTTGAGGGTTCTCTTCAATTAAGAAATAAGCACTTCTAAGGGAGAATTGCCCACTACTAGTCGCTCCCCAAACCAAGAAGTCATTACCTGCCTCAAGTCTCGGTGGCAAACATGCAACCAATCTGCTAATGATCATTGGGTCAACAATGGACGCCAATTTGTCCCAATCCCAAGTACCATTAAGAACCCAATTGCTAGCGAGGATTGCTCTTCTTCCATAGAAAGTTGTTTTATGACTTGTAAAACTATTCGATCAAGTCTTAATAAGTTACTTTTCGGTTTTACTGTGGTCATTGGGTAGTATAAATAGGTTGGGCTCAGATTGTTTTATGAGGACCTTCCTTGTATATTTCATTTTCAATTAATGAAATCCATTTTCGTACCAGAGGTTATATATGTGTTGATGAGTATGGGTTTGGGGGCTTTTCATGGTACTAGAGAAGGTTGGTCTTCTTCCAAGAAAGTCCAAGATCCAGCCCACATATACAAGACCGACCCAGAACCTGACTGGCCCAAGGTTAGTGAGAAGAGAGGGCTCTGAAAATTGAACCTAACTTAATAAAGGTGCATTATATTGTTTGATCAATTATAATATTTAAAATTATAACACAGATGTAAGAATCCAAAAACTAATTACCTATTTTAACATCCAATGTCTGATATCAACTGAACTAATTATAATATTTAAAATTATAATACAGATGTCTGAAAATTGAACCTAATTTAATAAAGGTGCATTATGCATTATATTGGGCCAATGATAATTTAGTTATTTGCTTTCTATGTTTTGGTTTGTAGGCCTAATTTTTGAATAAGCTTATACTTTTGCTTCCCATGTTTGTCAAAATCTACTAAGATTTTTTTCTTTTTTAAAGGAAAGCTTAGGTGAGTTTACTGAGTTGGGTGTCAGAGTATGTCTCTAAATTTAAATAGTGCATACAAACAATTAGAGCTGGCAATCAGGGCCGGCCCGGCCCTCCAGGGCCGGCCCGTGAAGGGCCAGGGCCTAACAGGGCCGGCCCTCCAGGGCCCGAGGTAAGAAAATACATGTTTTCCAAAGCCCGACCCGAGAGCACCAGGGCCAGGGCCGGCCCTCCAGGGCCCGGAAATTACTATTCCAAATTTTAATTAATTTTCCTATGTTTTTTTAAAGAAATATAATTAGTAAATTACATCACAAATCATCCAACAAATAAACACAATACTAATTCATAATCAAAAGCAAACTATGTTCACAAATAACTCACATAAAACATAAGAAACATATCACTAAGCGACATTAGTACGATGACTATTATTGTAACAAATAATTTAATGCTAAACATAAGAGTAATTTTATTTACAACAAATAATAAACCAAATCATAAAATTAGAGTATATTTATTATGTATTTGTAGTTAAATGGATAAATAACTCTATAACAAAGACAAAAATATATAAATTAATAAATTAAAAAGAAAAAGCTACAGTGAAAAGGGCTCGCAGGCCGCCCGAGGCCTCCGTGGCCGGCCCGTTTAAGCCCGAGGCCCTCTGTGGCCGGCCTCTACAGGGCCAATTTCAAATATCTCGCCTATTTTTCAAGCCCGGCCCTTGCAGGCTGGGGCCTAAACGGCTACTCGATGGGCTCGGCCCGATTTGCCGGCTCTACAAACAATGTAGTCTCACCAACTACAGTGAAAAGGGCCTGCAGGGCTGGCCCGAGGCCCTCCAGGGCTGGCCCGTTTAAGCCCGAGGCCCTCCAGGGCTGGCCCTACAGGGCCAATTTCAAATATCTCGTCTATTTTTCAAGCCTACCCTTGCAGGCCAGGCCTAAACTGGCGGCTGATGGGCTCTACCGATTTGCCGGCTCTACAAACAATGTAGTCTCACCAATCAGGTCATGTGTTCGAACCGGGCACTTATCCCTCTATTGTACCAAAAATGTCTTCATATAGGCAACATGATTTATAAGCCAATTTATTATCAAATAGACCTATTTTTATTGGCTATTAATCAATACCATGCAAGATAAAATGATAGAAAGAGTATAGAAGGGGGCAAAAAAAACCAGAGGAAGAAAATTGAGTTAGAAATTTGTAGATTTAAAAAGAGTATATACCCTTTTTGGTCCCTGACAAAAAACACGGAGCCCATTTTGGTCCCTTACAAAAAAATCGACCATTATTCGTCCTTTTTTAGGGATTAAAAATAACCTTTTGAAAATTTGTGAGGGATCAAAATGTCAACCAAATGACCCTTATTCGTCCTTTTTATGGACTAAAAATGACCTTTTTTTAAGGGTCCAAAATGGGATCCGTGTTTTTTGTTAGGGACCAGAAATGGTATTTACTCATTTAAAAATTGAGTTAGGAAGAGATGGTATAATCTTGAAGAAAATCATAATTAGATAACTATATCAAAAATAAAATTAAGAAAATTAAAACTCTTAAATTCTTCAAAACAAAATTTGGGATTTAACATGATAAAGGTTAAATTAGTAAATAAAATGTATTTTAATATATTCTTTAATTAAAAACAATCATCTTTTTAGCCTATTTTTAATAGAGTTAACTGCTTAGAGTTAAGTGTATATTTTTAAAATAAAGAGGAGGTTCGTGTAGTGTAATTGAAGCAATAATTTCCACATTGCATGTATAATAATCATCCTCTAAAATATATGTGATATTTGAAAAATCGGGTGTTGGGCAAATAATTTAGATAATTACTTTTATGAATTGATTTGTAGGCCTAATTTTGAAATGAGTTGGTAAATCAACCCAATATTTTTGCTTCCTATTATCCTTTCCCAAAATCAATACTATGCCAGATAATTTGGCGTGAATGACATTTCAAATGTGAAATAACGTGTTTTCAATTCCAACAATTTTGTTCGTAATTTCCTTTGGAATGAAAAATGAAAACTTATATGAATTTTCAGCCTCTACTTATGAATATGTTCTTTTTATAAAAAAAGAAAAACCTATATATAAAATTACAAAATAAGTTAGAAAGAGATGAGAAGTATCTTCAAATGTTATAATAGTGTGTAAAAACCCATCACATATACGAGACAACGACATGGTAAAGAATTGTCTCTGATTTTTCATATAATATTGATATTTGATTGAAAATTCAACCGAAATTAAATGTGTACTTTAGGACTTAGGATTATAAAACAAGTTGGATGACCAAGTCATAAAGAAAAAAAAAATGATACAAGACAATAAAAGAGGGTTAGAAAAAGAAAGATTTTTTAACAATTTGCAAATTAATAACTAATCAATTATTTTCTTTAGAAACATAATCTAAGCTAAAGACTTGTTAAAACTTGATCCAATTGTTTAGATATTAAGTGGAGAGGGAAGTCAGTGGTAACATTCTTTTCCCTCTTCTCACCAAGTACCCTAGCAATGAACCCATAATCATTGATAACTAGAAATATTGAGTAAATTCACTTCAATTACATATTCAAATCTGGGACAAATATTGAATCTTATAATTACATATTCACAGGCAGTAAGTTGTTACTTATCCAAATTCTTCGCTAACTCAAGATACTATGGTTGGAACATATTGGATATAAAGTTCACATGTACTCATTGAATTTTGAATGATACATCACTATCTTGACTTTAAACTCTCAACTATTAGATGAAATCAAATAACCCAAACTGTACGAAGAACAAAATTGGGAGAAACGCACCTCCATACACAAGATCAACCTAGAACCCTACATGTATATTTTGAAACTTATATATGGAGCACTTAGCTTGGATCATATTGGATATAAAATTCACATGTACTCATTGAATTTTGAATGATACATCAATATCTTGACTTTAAATTCTCAACTATTAGATGGAATCAAATAACCCAAACTGTACAGAGTACTCATTGAGTTTTGAATGATACATCAATATCTTGACTTTAAATTCTCAACTATTAGATGGAATCAAATAACCCAAACTGTAGAGAGAACAAAATTTGGAGAAACGCACCCACATACACAAGATCAACCTAGAACCCTACATGTATATTTTGAAACTTATATATGGAGCACTTAGCTTGGATCATATTGGATATAAAGTTCACATGTACTCATTGAGTTTTGAATGATACATCCCTATCTTGACTTTAAACTCTCAACTATTAGATGGAATCAAATAACCCAAACTGCATTTAAGAACAAAATTGGGAGAAACGCACCCCCATACACAAGATCAACCTAGAACCCTACATGTATATTTTGAAACTTATATATGGAGCACTTAGCTTGGATCATATTCGATATAAACTTCACATGTACTCATTGAATTTTGAATGATACATCAATATCTTGACTTTAAATTCTCAACTATTAGATGGAATCAAACAACCCAAACTGTACAGAGAACAAAATTTGGAGAAACGCACCCACATACACAAGATCAACCTAGAACCCTACATGTATATTTTGAAACTTATATATGGAGCACTTAGCTTGGATCATATTGGATATAAAGTTCACATGTACTCATTGAGTTTTGAATGATACATCCCTATCTTGACTTTAAATTCTCAACTATTAGATGGAATCAAATAACCCAAACCGTACGAAGAACAAAATTGGGAGAAACGCGCCCACATACACAAGATCAACGTAGAACGCTACATGTATATTTTGAAACTTATATATGGAGCACTTAGCTTGGATCATATTGGATATAAAGTTCACATGTACTCATTGAATTTTGAATGATACATCACTATCTTGACTTTAAACTCTCAACTATTAGATGAAATCAAATAACCCAAACTGTACGAAGAACAAAATTGGGAGAAACGCACCTCCATACACAAGATCAACCTAGAACCCTACATGTATATTTTGAAACTTATATATGGAGCACTTAGCTTGGATCATATTGGATATAAAGTTCACATGTACTCATTGAGTTTTGAATGATACATCCCTATCTTGACTTTAAATTCTCAACTATTAGATGGAATCAAATAACCCAAACTGTACGAAGAACAAAATTGGGAGAAACGCGCCCACATACACAAGATCAACATAGAACGCTACATGTATATTTTGAAACTTATATATGGAGCACTTAGCTTGGATCATATTGGATATAAAGTTCACATGTACTCATTGAATTTTGAATGATACATCACTATCTTGACTTTAAACTCTCAACTATTAGATGAAATCAAATAACCCAAACTGTACGAAGAACAAAATTGGGAGAAACGCACCCACATACACAAGATCAACCTAGAACCCTACATGTATATTTTGAAACTTATATATGGAGCACTTAGCTTGGATCATATTGGATATAAAGTTCACATGTACTCATTGAGTTTTGAATGATACATCCCTATCTTGACTTTAAACTCTCAACTATTAGATGGAATCAAATAACCCAAACTGTACGAAGAACAAAATTGGGAGAAACGCACCCCCATACACAAGATCAACCTAGAACCCTACATGTATATTTTGAAACTTATATATGGAGCACTTAGCTTGGATCATATTCGATATAAACTTCACATGTACTCATTGAATTTTGAATGATACATCAATATCTTGACTTTAAATTCTCAACTATTAGATGGAATCAAATAACCCAAACTGTACAGAGAACAAAATTTGGAGAAACGCACCCACATACACAAGATCAACCTAGAACCCTACATGTATATTTTGAAACTTATATATGGAGCACTTAGCTTGGATCATATTGGATATTAAATTCACATGTACTCATTGAATTTTGAATGATACATCACTATCTTGACTTTAAATTCTCAACTATTAGATGGAATCAAATAACCCAAACTGTACGAAGAACAAAATTGGGAGAAACGCGCCCACATACACAAGATCAACGTAGAACGCTACATGTATATTTTGAAACTTATGTATGGAGCACTTAGCTTGGATCATATTGGATATAAAGTTCACATGTACTCATTGAATTTTGAATGATACATCACTATCTTGACTTTAAACTCTCAACTATTAGATGAAATCAAATAACCCAAACCTCACGACGAAGAACAAAATTGGGAGAAACGCACCTCCATACACAAGATCAACCTAGAACCCTACATGTATATTTTGAAACTTATATATGGAGCACTTAGCTTGGATCATATCGATATAAAGTTCACATGTACTCATTGAGTTTTGAATGATACATCCCTATCTTGACTTTAAATTCTCAACTATTATATGGAATCAAATAACCCAAACTGCATTTAAGAACAAAATTGGGAGAAACGCGCCCACATACACAAGATCAACATAGAACGCTACATGTATATTTTGAAACTTATATATGGAGCACTTAGCTTGGATCATATTGGATATAAAGTTCACATGTACTCATTGAATTTTGAATGATACATCACTATCTTGCTTTAAACTCTCAACAATTAGATGAAATCAAATAACCCAAACTGTACGAAGAACAAAATTGGAAGAAACGCACCTCCATACACAAGATCAACCTAGAACCCTACATGTATATTTTGAAACTATATATAGGAGCACTTAGCTTGGATCATATGGATATAAAATTCACATGTACTCATTGAATTTTGAATGATACATCAATATCTTGACTTTAAATTCTCAACTATTAGATGGAATCAAATAACCCAAATCAGATGGAGAACAAAACTTGGAGAAACGCACCCACATACAAAAGATCAACCTAGAACCCTACATGTATATTTTGAAACTTATATATGGAGCACTTAGCTTGGATCATATTGGATATAAAGTTCACATGTACTCATTGAGTTTTGAATGATACATCCCTATCTTGACTTTAAAGTCTCAACTATTAGATGGAATCAAATAACCCAAACTATACGAAGACCAAAATTGGGAGAAACGCGCCCACATACACAAGATCAACGTAGAACGCTACATGTATATTTTGAAACTTATATATGGAGCACTTAGCTTGGATCATATTGGATATAAAATTCACATGTACTCATTGAATTTTGAATGATACATCAATATCTTGACTTTAAATTCTCAACTATTAGTTGGAATCAAATAACCCAAACTGTAGAGAGAACAAAATTGGGAGAAACGCGCCCACATACACAAGATCAACATAGAACGCTACATGTATATTTTGAAACTTATATATGGAGCACTTAGCTTGGATCATATTGGATATAAAGTTCACATGTACTCATTGAATTTTGAATGATACATCACTATCTTGACTTTAAACTCTCAACTATTAGATGAAATCAAATAACCCAAACTGTACAAAGAACAAAATTGGGAGAAACGCACCTCCATACACAAGATCAACCTAGAACCCTACATGTATATTTTGAAACTTATATATGGAGCACTTAGCTTGGATCATATTGGATATTAAATTCACATGTACTCATTGAATTTTGAATGATACATCACTATCTTGACTTTAAATTCTCAACTATTAGATGGAATCAAATAACCCAAACTGTACGAAGAACAAAATTGGGAGAAACGCGCCACATACACAAGATCAACGTAGAACGCTACATGTATATTTTGAAACTTATATATGGAGCACTTAGCTTGGATCATATTGGATATAAAGTTCACATGTACTCATTGAATTTTGAATGATACATCACTATCTTGACTTTGAACTCTCAACTATTAGATGGAATCAAATAACCCAAACTGTACGAAGAACAAAATTGGGAGAAACGCGCCCACATACACAAGATCAACGTAGAACGCTACATGTATATTTTGAAACTTATATATGGAGCACTTAGCTTGGATCATATTGGATATAAAGTTCACATGTACTCATTGAGTTTTGAATGATACATCCCTATCTTGACTTTAAATTCTCAACTATTAGATGGAATCAAATAACCCAAACTGCACGAAGAACAAATTGGGAGAAAGGCACTCCATACACAAGATCAACCTAGAACCTTACATGTATATTTTGAAACTTATATATGGAGCACTTAGCTTGGATCATATTGGATATAAAGTTCACATTTAAGAACAAAATTGGAGAAACGCGCCCACATACACAAGATCAACATAGAACGCTACATGTATATTTTGAAACTTATATATGGAGCACTTAGCTTGGATCATATTGATATAAAGTTCACATGTACTCAATGAATTTTGAATGATACATCACTATCTTTACTTTAAACTCTCAACTATTAGATGAAATCAAATAACCCAAACTCCATACAAGAACAAAATTGGGAGAAACGCACTCCATACACAAGATCAACCTAGAAACCCTACATGTATATTTTGAAACTTATATATGGAGCACTTAGCTGGATCATATTGGATATAAAATTCACATGTACTCATTGAATTTTGAATGATACATCAATATCTTGACTTTAAATTCTCAACTATTAGATGGAATCAAATAACCCAAACTGTACAGAGAACAAAATTTGGAGAAACGCACCCACATACAAAAGATCAACCTTGAACCCTACTTGTATATTTTGAAACTTATATATGGAGCACTTAGCTTGGATCATATTCGATATAAAGTTCACATGTACTCATTGAGTTTTGAATGATACATCCCTATCTTGACTTTAAATTCTCAACTATTAGATGGAATCAAATAACCCAAACTGTACGCAGACCAAAATTGGGAGAAACGCGCCCACATACACAAGATCAACGTAGAACGCTACATGTATATTTTGAAACTTATATATGGAGCACTTAGCTTGGAACATATTGGATATAAAGTTCACATGTACTCATTGAATTTTGAATGATACATCACTATCTTGACTTTAAACTCTCAACTATTAGATGGAATCAAATAACCCAAACTGTACGAAGAACAAAATTGGGAGAAACGCACCCTCATACACAAGATCAACCTAGAACCCTACATGTATATTTTGAAACTTATATATGGAGCACTTAGCTTGGATCATATTGGATATAAAATTCACATGTACTCATTGACTTTTGAATGATACATCAATATCTTGACTTTAAATTCTCAACTATTAGATGGAAACAAATAACCCAAACCGCAGCAGAGAACAAAATTTGGAGAAACGCACCCACATACACAAGATCAACCTAGAACCCTACATGTATATTTTGAAACTTATATATGGAGCACTTAGCTTGGATCATATTGGATATAAAGTTCACATGTACTCATTGAGTTTTGAATGATACATCCCTATCTTGACTTTAAACTCTCAACTATTAGATGAAATCAAATAACCCAAACTGTACGAAGAACAAAATTGGGAGAAATGCACCCCCATACACAAGATCAACCTAGAACCCTACATTTATATTTTGAAACTTATATATGGAGCACTTAGCTTGGATCATATTGGATATAAAATTCACATGTACTCATTGAATTTTGAATGATACATCAATATCTTGACATTAAATTCTCAACTATTAGATGGAATCAAATAACCCAAATCGTACAGAACAAAATTTGGAGAAACGCACCCACATACACAAGATCAACCTAGAACCCTACATGTATATTTTGAAACTTATATATGGAGCACTTAGCTTGGATCATATTGGATATAAAGTTCACATGTACTCATTGAGTTTTGAATGATACATCCCTATCTTGACTTTAAACTCTCAACTATTAGATGAAATCAAATAACCCAAATTGTACGAAGAACAAAATTGGGAGAAATGCACCCCCATACACAAGATCAACCTAGAACCCTACATTTATATTTTGAAACTTATATATGGAGCACTTAGCTTGGATCATATTGGATATAAAATTCACATGTACTCATTGAATTTTGAATGATACATCAATATCTTGACATTAAATTCTCAACTATTAGATGGAATCAAATAACCCAAACTGTACAGAGAACAAAATTTGGAGAAACGCACCCACATACACAAGATCAACCTAGAACCCTACATGTATATTTTGAAACTTATATATGGAGCACTTAGCTTGGATCATATTGGATATAAAGTTCACATGTACTCATTGAGTTTTGAATGATACATCCCTATCTTGACTTTAAATTCTCAACTATTAGATGGAATCAAATAACCCAAACTGTACGAAGAACAAAATTGGGAGAAACGCGCCCACATACACAAGATCAACATAGAACGCTACATGTATATTTTGAAACTTATATATGGAGCACTTAGCTTGGATCATATTGGATATAAAGTTCACATGTACTCAATGAATTTTGAATGATACATCACTATCTTTACTTTAAACTCTCAACTATTAGATGAAATCAAATAACCCAAACTGTACGAAGAACAAAATTGGGAGAAACGCACCTCCATACACAAGATCAACCTAGAAACCCTACATGTATATTTTGAAACTTATATATGGAGCACTTAGCTTGGATCATATTGGATATAAAATTCACATGTACTCATTGAATTTTGAATGATACATCAATATCTTGACTTTAAATTCTCAACTATTAGATGGAATCAAATAACCCAAACCGTACAGAACAAAATTTGGAGAAACGCACCCACATACAAAAGATCAACCTTGAACCCTACTTGTATATTTTGAAACTTATATATGGAGCACTTAGCTTGGATCATATTGATATAAAGTTCACATGTACTCATTGAGTTTTGAATGATACATCCCTATCTTGACTTTAAATTCTCAACTATTAGATGGAATCAAATAACCCAAACTGTACGCAGACCAAAATTGGGAGAAACGCGCCACATACACAAGATCAACGTAGAACGCTACATGTATATTTTGAAACTTATATATGGAGCACTTAGCTTGGAACATATTGGATATAAAGTTCACATGTACTCATTGAATTTTGAATGATACATCACTATCTTGACTTTAAACTCTCAACTATTAGATGGAATCAAATAACCCAAACTGTACGAAGAACAAAATTGGGAGAAACGCACCCTCATACACAAGATCAACCTAGAACCCTACATGTATATTTTGAAACTTATATATGGAGCACTTAGCTTGGATCATATTGGATATAAAATTCACATGTACTCATTGACTTTTGAATGATACATCAATATCTTGACTTTAAATTCTCAACTATTAGATGGAAACAAATAACCCAAACTGTACAGAGAACAAAATTTGGAGAAACGCACCCACATACACAAGATCAACCTAGAACCCTACATGTATATTTTGAAACTTATATATGGAGCACTTTAGCTTGGATCATATTGGATATAAAGTTCACATGTACTCATTGAGTTTTGAATGATACATCCCTATCTTGACTTTAAACTCTCAACTATTAGATGAAATCAAATAACCCAAACTGTACGAAGAACAAAATTGGGAGAAATGCACCCCCATACACAAGATCAACCTAGAACCCTACATTTATATTTTGAAACTTATATATGGAGCACTTAGCTTGGATCATATTGGATATAAAATTCACATGTACTCATTGAATTTTGAATGATACATCAATATCTTGACATTAAATTCTCAACTATTAGATGGAATCAAATAACCCAAACCGTGTACAGAACAAAATTTGGAGAAACGCACCCACATACACAAGATCAACCTAGAACCCTACATGTATATTTTGAAACTTATATATGGAGCACTTAGCTTGGATCATATTGGATATAAAGTTCACATGTACTCATTGAGTTTTGAATGATACATCCCTATCTTGACTTTAAACTCTCAACTATTAGATGAAATCAAATAACCCAAACTGTACGAAGAACAAAATTGGGAGAAACGCACCTCCATACACAAGATCAACCTAGAACCCTACATGTATATTTTGAAACTTATATATGGAGCACTTAGCTTGGATCATATTGGATATAAAGTTCACATGTACTCATTGAATTTTGAATGTTACATCACTATCTTGACTTTAAACTCTCAACTATTAGATGAAATCAAATAACCCAAACTGCATTTAAGAACAAAATTGGGAGAAACGCACTCCATACACAAGATCAACCTAGAAGGATCATATTGGATATAAAATTCACATGTACTCATTGAATTTTGAATGATACATCAATATCTTGACTTTAAATTCTCAACTATTAGATGGAATCAAATAACCCAAACTGTACAGAGAACAAAATTTGGAGAAACGTACCCACATACACAAGATCAACCTAGAACCCTACATGTATATTTTGAAACTTATATATGGAGCACTTAGCTTGGATCATATTGGATATAAAGTTCACATGTACTCATTGAGTTTTGAATGATACATCCCTATCTTGACTTTAAATTCTCAACTATTAGATGGAATCAAATAACCCAAACTGTACGAAGAACAAAATTGGGAGAAACGTGCCCACATACACAAGATCAACGTAGAACGCTACATGTACATTTTGAAACTTATATATGGAGCACTTAGCTTGGATCTTATTGGATATAAAGTTCACATGTACTCATTGAATTTTGAATGATACATCACTATCTTGACTTTAAACTCTCAACTATTAGATGAAATCAAATAACCCAAACTGTATGGAGAACAAAATTGGGAGAAACGCACCTCCATACACAAGATCAACCTAGAACCCTACATGTATATTTCGAAACTTATATATGGAGCACTTAGCTTGGATCATATTGGATATAAAGTTCACATGTATTCATTGAATTTTGAATGATACATCACTATCTTGACTTTAAATTCTCAACTATTAGATGGAATCAAATAACCCAAACTGTACAGAGAAGAAAATGGGGAGAAACACATACATATACATACGTAAACATTCATAAGGTTGTCAAACTCGCGAGTTTATACAAATTTGTGTCAATGACGTAAACTCATATGTGAACTCAAATGGTAACCTTATAAGAATTTATTTTTATTATTAAATAGGTATTACTAGTGTATAATTAAATAATTAAATTTATAAAAATGATAATAATTTGATTGAAATATATTTTAAATCCAAAGAATTAAAATTAAATCCATCAACATTCATCATTTATCATATTTAAGAACGAATTTTCTATAAAACTTATATATAAAGCTGCTAAACATTATCAAATCAAAAAATTTAACACAAGTTTAAAAATAAGTTAACACAATTTTGTAAGGTAGAAACGTAAAAATGATAAATTTATTGTATATACTTGTAAGTTTAACTGAGTTTACAATTGGCTTGAATTTAATATTGATTCGACTAGTTTTTGTAAGTTAGAAACGTAAAAAGTAAATTTGAAGAGTTAAGTCACGAGTTTGACCACAATATATATATGTGTGTGTGTGTGTGTGTGTATGTATGTATGTATGTATGTATGTATGTATGTATGCATGTATTAGAGCTGGGAATCAAGGCCGGCCCATGAAGGGCCAGGGCCTGAGGTAAGAAAAACATTTATTTTTCAAAGCCCGGCCCGAGAGCACCAAGGCGCCCTCCAGGGCCCGGAAATTACTATTCCAAATTTTAATTAATTTTCCTCTGATTTTTTTAAAGAAATATAATTAGTTAATTATACCACGAATCATCCAACAAATAAGCACAATCACTAATTCATAATCAAAAGCAAACTATGTTCACAAATAACTCACATAAAACATAAGAAATATATCACTAAGCGACATTAGTACGATGACTATTATTGTAACAAATAATTTAATAAATTAGAGTATAATTATTATGTATTTGTAGTTAAATGGATAAATAACTCTATAAAAAATAAAAAAATATATATATAAATTAATAAATTAAAAAAGCAAAAAAGAAAAAGCTACAGTGAAAAGGGCCTACAGGGCTGGCCCGAGGCGCTCCAAGGCCGGCCCGTTTAAGCTCGAGGCCCTTTAGGGCTGGCTCTACAGGGCCAATTTCAAATATCTCGTCCATTTTTCAAGCCCGGCCCTTGACGGGCCAGGGCCTAAACGGGTTCGGCCCGATTTCCCGGCTCTAGTATGTATGTGTGTGTGTAATATATCACTCTCACACGCAAATACGCAATCCCTATGAATCTGACACACGCGCTTATATACTTTATAGCAACAGCCACGCATTTCACATGGCGCACTCACACCTCCCTCTACAAGCCATTGACTTGCTTTTCGGTTTACTCCAAAATGTACCGCGCGTGCTGCCGGGCAAAGAAAAAAAAGTCCTCCCTATGAATGAAAAAACGCCATGGTTCTCATTCTCAACGGAATTTGATCTCGGTGGGATTTCATTTCTCTCTGTACTGTGCTTTTCATTTGCTTCCGTCTCTTCCACACACTAATTTAGGGTGTCTTTGGGATTGTATATGATGGGAAAATAAGTCTATCAGATAGGGAAAAAGCCTATCAAGAGGAAAAACCTGATAATTGAGTGTTTGGGATGACATCGCTATTTGATGGGTTTCAGACCTTGAAACCACTTTTCTTGTGAAGACATATCTCCTTGTTTCAAACCTTGAAACCGCTTCTACTATCGCTATTCCAAACACAAATCACATAAAAAAAAAAAAATCCATCAGAAAAAAAAATCCATCAAGAAAAGTCCATCAGAAACAAAAGTCACATCTACCACCGTTATCCCAAATGGTCGAGTTCACATTAGTTGCACATGTGAGGGATGTACACCTTATATACTTATTGGGTTGTGCACATTTTTTAATTTTTTAATTTATTTAAATTAAATTATATATTGCGTCCTAAAATATTTATTTGTATCAAGTATCTCAAATTAATTAATTTTTAGGATACTAGTGTTATAGGAAAATATTTTTGAATGCAGGATTGAAAATCAATTAATTTAAGATATTGAGTGAAAAAAATATTTCAGGATACAACATATAATTTAATCTAAATAAATAAATAAATGTGCTCACCCAAAACTAAAAGGATAAGCACATAAAGTGTATGTGAGGGATGTGCATCTAATGTGAACCCTAGTAATATCACAACGAAATTCCCACTGGCGGGGCATTGGTTGTCTTTGTCTTGGTTGACCCACTCTAATCCACTTAGTATTGGCTTTAAAAGATTTCACTACATTCTCCGTCACTATCTTGAGCCCGTTTAGGTTAGCGGTGGGAGCAATGATTTATTTTTTATTTGACTTTTGCAGAATCTCGATAGAAAAAAAGTCAGGTCGTAAATGTAATTTGTATTTAGATTGCCCGTTTGGTTTTTGCAGAAGTGACTTTTTTATAAACTGATGAGTGTTTGGATTATTATTTCAAAAGTCAATTAAGATGAAAAATGATTGAAAATGATATGAATTTGATTGAATACTATATATAATAAAAATTATTAAGAAAATTTATTTAAAAAAAAGAAAAATATGTTTCGATAAAAAAATATAAATACTAAAATCATTTAATTAAATGTATTCATTAATTCAATAAATAAATATAAAATTTAAATTTAAAATAATGACAATTGAAAATACGTAATTGTTTAGTGAAATTTGACTAAAGATAAAAAGGATGGAAAAAAAAAAGGACAGAAAACTTTTGACAAGCATGAAATAACGAGGACAGGAACGTGAAGGGTAAAAAAAAGGGAGAATCTGTACCAAGGCCCAATTAAGACTCAAAATTATAAAAAGGGCCCCAACCACTTTCAGCTACCACAAATGGCCCTAGGGCCCTGATGGATATTTTGTCAGAAAACGAAATTACATTGGTGTCCTTAGTAAATAAACCATAAACTTATCTCCTCCTTCTTCTTTTCTTCTTCATCGTCTGTGTGGTGCAAATTTGGGTTGCTGTGAGTTCAGTCAGCCACCAATCAGATTTCTTTTCCTTCTTCCATTGCCGGACTTCACACCCTTCGTTCCTCCCTATATTTCCGCCATTATTAAGGGAGATTTGGCACTACACCTTCATTGTTCCTCTTTATTGCTGGTGTTATTTGAATCTTCTTTTCAGGTTAGCATTGTTTTCTCCTTCCTTGTTTCTGGTGTGTGTTTGAATTTGTCATGGCTAAGCTCGAGGTCATTTATGCGTTCTTCCATTCTTATTCCCCTGTTCAGGTCGTTGTGCTTTGCTTTGTGGGTGTAGAACACCTCTCATCCGATTTATTAAGCGTAGGGTAAGGATTGGAGTTTTTTTCTTTCTTGCTACCGATAGTTCAAAGTGGGAGAAATTTGGGGTTTTATGTAGTTCAAGCATTGAAGATGGAGATACATTTGAGTAGGTATTTTCCATAAATTTTTATTTGATGTTACAAGAGGAACAATAAAGATTTGGTGCTGATTTTCCTCTGGTCTAGATTGATTTGGATGAAGAACTAAGCTATGAAGCATAGTAAATTATGTTGTTATGTTGACAATTGTTGGGCAAAGAGGTTTTGATGGTATAAAGTCTGATGAAAACATGTGGTAATTGTTGCACATGAGGTGTTTGTTAAAAGGTTTGAGAGGAAATTATAACCATGTGAGTTGTTAATTGGAACTAAAGTCATGTGAGGTAATCATAGTGTATGCATTTAAATAATTTTCATGTTATATTATAGGGAGGCAAGTTCTTTCTTCATAACTTAAGAGTATTATAGATTAAGAACTAGAAATGGAATCTATTTGTATATATGTTTGAAAAGAGTTGGAAAAGTAAATTGAATTTGACTGTTATGTTAGGTAAGAGGGTAATTGGTTTGAGGTAGTGAATGGAAGGGAGGTAGAATTGTTTGGATGATTGCTTGGCTCCCTAACTTAAACATTGTCATGAGCTGAAATTTGGAAGCTTCAGAACATTATAATGAGATAGAGTCCTTCTCTACCTTGTCTTGGAAGTACTTGGACTTCCTTCTGGATTTTATTGTTGCTTGCATTATTTCTATTTCAAAACTTCTAAAGTACATTTTGGGCTTCTTTTGATATACTATTGAGAGTTATTACACATTCAATTTTGCAAAACCTGCAGAGATGTCAACATATTTGGATCTTTATTACTGTCAAATGGCTTCAAATCTTCTATCTCTTTTGTGAAGACAATTTTAATTAATTCATTTTTGCAATAAAAGTTGTTTCATCCTGTATGGTATTCAGCCTTATTTCCTTATGAACACAACAAAAATAACAAGCCTTATCCCACTAAGTGAAGTTAGTTACACGGATCATATTACACCATTGTGCTCTATTGACAACCAATTATTTCCATAAACTATTCACCACTTTTTCTTAGGAGGGAGGGATGGTGGTGATTATTAAAAAAAGGAATAAAGAACATGGATGCTTAAACACCCACCACATTTTATAGGTTTGTATATTGTATCGTTATCTTTCAAGCGATGTTTCCTTAGTTGTATCAATTCTCTAGCTAACCGATGTTTGCCTTTGTGTGTAAACAGTACTTGAATAGATTACACAATTGGATAGAGATGCAATGTTGTCCATCATTGAGGAGTCTCAGAAGAAGATGAGACATTAGGCAAAGATAGTTGTTAGGACACATTGTAGTTGATCACTTGTTGTGTACACGTGCATATGTATTTATGACAAATTTGTATTCATGAGAATGACCTTCAACATTTGTATTTCTGTAAATTGTCTACTGATGCTAACTTGACCATTTGAATTCAATGACAAGAGGAAATTTTTCCTTCTTTTATGATATTTGTTCATGATATGAGAAAAACAAATGCAGCTGGAAACGCCCCCTGATATTGTTGTTAAAGCCCCCTGATATTGTTGTTAATACCCCCTGTTATTGTTGTAAATGACCCCTGATATTGTTGTAAATGACCCCTGATATTGTTGTAAATGACCCCTGTTATTGTTGTAAATGACCCCTGATAAAGTTTCCAGTAAATGACCCTTGATATTGTTTGTAAATGACCCCTGTTATTGTTGTAAATGACCCCTCATTATTGTTGTAAATGACCCCCGAAATTGTTGTAAACTCATTCACCAATAACTCGCTTTCTTTGAAGATTAAACTTAATATTGAGACTAAGATTAATTTTTGTGGCTAATTGTTAGTTACCTTAGGCAAACTGAAGATGATTGATAAGATTAATTAAACATTGTTGTTTATTCCAGAATTGGAGATATTGGATGATTTACAACAATAACAGGGGTCATTTACAACAATATCAGGGGTCATTTACAACAATATCAGGGGTCATTTACAACAATAACAGGGGTCATTTACAACAATATCAGGGGTCATTTACAACAATAACAGGGGTCATTTACAACAATATCAGGGGTCATTTACAACAATAACAGGGGTCATTTACAACAATATCAGGGATCATTTACAACAATAACAGGGGTCATTTACAACAATATGAGGGTTCCCATTTTCCTGCTTCTGCACATACAACTAACAATGACCAAAGATGAAGGAAACAATTGTCATTCTCATTCATATTCAAATATCATGTTACTTACATCAGAATTAGTACCTACTAACAACAAATTAAAATCAGCACCCAATATCAGTATACATTAACAACTATATCATATCTGTTACAATTGTTTCAATACAAATGCACCTTTGTCCTAAACAAATTGTTCACAACTTTCTCCTAAATACAAATTGACGTTTGCACAAAACTAATAGACTAAACATGTGCCCAAAATACAATCAGTATGTACGCTATTTGACTACACAACCAATCCTTTTACTTCTCCTTCTCCTTTGTCCTCGGTTGAAAAGTTCTTCGTTAAACAAATTGTATCCAGACAACCCTTGGGGCCATTGGTCCATTTTTGATCTTGTTTGCTTTTGTTTTTTAACTCCTTTTTCCTTCTCCCTCTTGTTTACCTGGAAAAAAAAAAATTCAACACAAAATCAAATTTTGCACAACTTTGTCATAAATACATATTCAAGTGTACGCAACAATTGATCTACTAAAAAGCACGGGAAACAAACATGAACATGTATCGCACAAGTTTGTCTCCAATAGGATACCAGCGCATTTCACTAAAGTTGTCAACACTATTGATTGAAAAGAACAATGATACAAACAAATGTGAGAGAAACAAAAAGAAAATGGATGTAGCTTTGGCTCCACCATTCGTGTCTTTCGTAATCTTTGCACGATCTGACCATTCACAAATAATTCAGAAACAAACAAATTAGTGTAAAGACTCAAGTAATTAGAGGTATTGGGATAAAAAAAGGCCTTCATTAATTAGAGTATTGGTTCCAAGTGAATTTAGCTAGCCATTTATAGCTTCTCCAATCTAACCTCTCCATCCTAAAACCACCAAGCTCAATCGCTTGGTTTAGCCGAATGAACCTGTCTTAAATGACCGATTGAAAACACAACTATATTTTCCTTTTCTCTACCGTATATTTTAATTTTGAAGCACATATTTGGCTATAATTATTCTAAAGTTATTTTGATGTGCGTAAATATATAACTTGAAAATAGAGAAGCACAAGAAAGTGGCATGACTTAAAACTATATATCATAACTGATTAACATAAGAGAATCATTTATCCTATGAGAAAATATATCGTTGCGCTTAATAAAATGATTGCAACTTAATAGAAATATCTGGTAAATTGGAAAAGTTGTTTTCATAAAGTTAAAATTTTCATTGTGATAAGAAATGGAAAACTTAAAGCTATTGGGGCGGGCTGACGAATAAACAACGGGTTTGAACTACCCAATTAAATTGACTCATTTTTAGAGGATGATATGCATCACATGATTTTCGTCAAGACTTGAGAGGGGAATGCTCAGCTAACAAACAAATGTAACACCACCAAACATAATGAACACTTATCTAAATTAAGCCTCGCAAAAAGACTCTCCCCTTACAAATATAACATTTTAAGTGCAACAAATGTTAGTTTGAGTCATCAAATTTCATTATGAGCATCTGATATACTCATTGAAAGAAGAATAGCAAACAATCATGGTGAATTGACTTTTGACCGAAGTTTGGTAACTCCCAGCTAAACCAACCGGATATTCATATCTGTTTAACAGTGAAATGTAAATCTTCAATGTTACATAAATTTGTGACACATTTCCTTCTTTCTTTCGAGAGGGTTCACTAATTGTGCACCCTTATAATCCAGAATATAGCTACAAGCGAAGCGAGTTCTAAAGATTGAGAAAATTTAAGATGAAAAGTACTTAGCTTACCTTTGGTGCTAAACTTCAAGGAAGCAACTCGAACTATAGTGTTCATTGGTGCAAGGGGAACAAGAAAAATCTCCATAAGCTTTGACATTAGGAAACCTTGAGGGGATTGAATAACTAAAGTACATAACTCTGAGTTTTAAGTTTGCTCTATCAGGTATTATGGGTTCAAAAACAGCATGTGCAGAGAAACCAAAGAATTAGCCTATGGAGAAGAAAACATCGATTCAAATGAGTGAGACGAAATGAAGATAGAGATGGAAACGGGACTGAATTAAAATACACAATGAAGCCACAGCGAGTCAAGGAAATTGCGATGAGGATTCGGAGTTGAAAGGAAGAAGAAAACCCCAGTTGGTTCGTTGAGACGTAGCAAGAACCACAGAGAGCCAGAAGGCAAAGAAGTTGGGGCAACCCCAAAAAAATTGAGAGCGATGAAGCAAAGGGATTATCGAGAATGATAAAAAGACTCCGAGTGTGAGGGAACGAACTGGTGAGATATCCAAGGCAGTATATCAGACTTTCCACACAGGGCATCAATGTAATTTTGTTTTTCAACTTAATACCACAAAGGGCCCTGAGGCCCTTTCTGACATGGGCATGTTTTTTGGGCCTTATTTGAGATTTTATTGCTTAAATGGGCCCTGAGGAGGATTTTCCCTAAAAAAAATGGTGTGATAGTAACGTGATGCGAGGCCATTCCTTGAGTGAGCTTTTGGAATGAT
>JAMWYP010000665.1:0-83521 GCA_025563575.1 Acacia pycnantha | reverse complement strand
TCAAACTTTTATACCGAAAGCAGATTGGTACAGCTTGACTCGAATATATCGGTACTCATTTTCAAAATATGCTCTTTAAAAGGCGTAGAGCACTAACTCAGTTCTCAAACCAAGTGGCCGAGGTAAATGTATATCATGGGAGCCTCAAGAGTTCAAGGCGGCGATTGGCTTACCCATAGATTAGCCTTGCCTTAAATTCACCAATTGTTTGTATATAACATAGTTAGATCTATGCCGGGACAAGAACTATGATACCATAAGTGTAACAACCCAATTTCCAAAAGCGGTATAAATTTTTTTTAAAACATCCTTTCAAAATGATCGAGTAGAGCATGGGGAAACGATTGAGTAAGCGGATATGTACATATAAAATGCCGTAAGTGCAAAAATTTGGATACAACGGAGGTACAAAAACCGTGTGGTTCAAAGGTATAATACAACGAAAGAAATCTTCATTTGGATCTTCTCACGTTGGCTGCTTGCTTCTCTTCTCGGCTCTCGGTCCTCTCCAGGACCACGAAGCTATAGGCTGATATCCAATTTACCCCATTGGATCTCGGAGTAACAGTTAACCTCATGCTTATAAACAGTATATATCCAACGGTATTGCAAATTTCACAAGGCATTGATCCAAGCGATTACAACAACACTTAAACATAATAGTGATCTAAATGCGATACCTTAATCACGGTGTGTCTATAGTACGGTTCCATAGACACGGAGTATCTAAGTGCGGTTCCATAGACACGTAGTATCTAAATGCGGTTCCATAGACACGTGGTATCTAAGTACGGTTCCATAGACACGAAGTATCTAAATGCGGTTCCATAGGGCCTGGAGGTATCTAGAAGTACGGTTTCCATAGATCCACGGAGTATCTAAGTACGATTCCTTAGACACGGAGCAAATAGCATTTAGACAAGAATGGCGAGGTAAGTGTCTATAATGGGGGCCTGTTGGACTTCCACGGCGACTAATTGGCTTACCCATGGACTAGCCTTGCCTTCGACACCAAACTATTAAATAATATATTATCACATATATAATAATTCAATAATAATCGGATTAGTGTTACTGATGCGAAAATTACCTTCGTTGGCAACGTTAGGTAATACGAAAGAAACGTACTTTCTACGGAGAAACGTCCAAAAAGTCTTCAAGGCGGCCGTCGGGCGTATGACGGCGACGAAATCCAGCTTTTCAGATATCCTATGAGAATAATGTCACTTCTATTAGTAATTTGACATTATAAACGGCATTTTAGGTAAAAATTACCATTTTGCCTTCTACCCCTACTTGGCGGAATTTCGCCGGTAGCCAGCTTCATAGGCTATTTTCTTCCCAAAATTTTGCCTTGACACTTGACGCCATCATGATTTTCGAAAATAAAGACTAAAATAGCCCTCCCATATAATATCAAAACATAAAAATAAAGACTACTCTAGCATTACTAACTTTATTGAACTAAAGACTAAAAACTAAAAGGCAAGAAAGACTTACCCGTTGAAGACTTCGGCGAGAACTTCCCCGAGCTTCTCTCTCTACTTCTTCACTCTCTCTAATTTTCGGCCAAAGGGCAAGAAAATGGTGTGAAAATTTCTCAAGGGAGCATGCTATTTATAGACTTTTTGGAGGGACAAGGTTGAGATTATGCAAGTTGTTTGCACTATTCATGTCAAGAATTGCACACAATTTTTGCCCTTGCCTTTTCCCCTCTTGGCCGGACCTCCATGATGATGTGGCAGCCAAGTTGGCTCAAAATGGTGACTAGGCTTGCTTTATGCTCTAGTCTAAGCAGATTTCCCAGATCGGTACCAATTCGCGTGATTTAGGAGGAATTCTCAAAATTACGGATTTACAACTCTTTGAAGACATGTTCTCACTTAGTAGAAATGTCCAAGTCAACCTTTATTTTGATTCCATATAGGCCTCCAACGGCCCGGTTGAAGTTTCCTCGGCGATGTGCGAACGCGTCCGATGTCGAATTCGTTTTCGGAGATATCAATCTCTTGGAAATAATTCGATTCCAAATATGTCTAAATAAATTCAAACTCATTCCTAAATATTGAGTTAGAATTTATTTTCTTCATTTCCAAAAATATGCCTATATGCATTTTCCCCTATTTTGTTTTATTAGGAAAATGCACAAACGGCCTCGGAATTAATTTCCGGAAGAGGTCACTTAAAGGTAAAAACTCACTGATCAATATTTTACCTTGACCTTGGGAATCCCATTTCTAGATCTCTAGATAGGATCCGTTTCCTAATTTCTAAATTACTATTCACCCTTTTTTACTTTAATTAATTATAATAGCAAGTTGCAAAATTCTTTTGTACATATATTATTATTATTTTTTTCTCTTTTCCATTTCATTATTTATTTATTTTTTTCTGCCCTCTATTTTCGTTTTTATTTATTTATTATATATATTTTTTTTTATTATTAATTATTTAATTAATTAAATAATTATTTTCACATAATTTTTCACAAAATTTTCCTATTAGTCCATTCTTGCATTTAGGCTTAAAAATACATAAACTCAACTATTTTTCTCCAAAACTTCCAATTAATTAGTAAATATATTTTCACTAATTTTAAACCAATTACCACTAATTTTGAGTTTTACATAATTATTTCATAATTTCTTTTGCTTCGACTTAAGTAATTAACTAGAAATTACTTAATCACTTTATTATCATTAGTTGATAATTTTCTTAATTAGAATGTCCCATTACCTCATAATTATAACATTGACATTTGTTTCCACAGTAATTACTTTCGGTATTTTAGAATACAGTGAGGGCATTATAGTCATTACAATACTTTTGAATATCTTTATTCAATTTCTCCAAGTTTGTAATTTATTAAATTACCCTAATTAGAGATAACATACTCTCATTATTCAAATAATTATTTCAACGACTTTTAGGATTTTCACATTTTTCCTAAATATCTATGTCCCTTAGGGGGCATTTTGGTCATTGGCACTTTGGCCCTTAATTTCTCTAATTTCCAAGAGATTTTTCCTTAGAAAATAAGATAATTATATCTTATTATTTGATATCCCATATTCACCTACTTTTTATAGGTATAATCTTACCAAATTATGATACGTATTTTTGGGGTATTACAATTTGGAAATGGAGGAATGATACTATCTACAATGCACAAGATGAGAGTGTTAAGTATCGGCCCAGGATTGTCTTTCAATTTTTGGAAGACATTAGAGAGGCAACTAGAAAAGTAGGGGTTAGTAGATTCGGAAACTACAAATGTACCCCATGTTAGTTGGGATTTTCCACAGGCCCCACCGTTGTGAAACTCAATTGTGATGGGGCCTCTAAAGGCCAAGCTTCTTTGAGGTGGCGGCATGTGGGGGTTTGTTGCGGGACTGTTACGGAAAATGGCTCGGAGGTTTCTGCATGCGACTTGGAAGGTGCTCCAGCAACTATCCAGCTGAGTTGTGGGGAGTTTAAGGGGGGCTAGAGATGGCATGGGAGGCGGGTTGGAGGCATGTAGTGGTTGAAAGTAGTCAAATAGTCATCACATTACTTTCCATCCAGGTAATGCAGCTCGTGAGTCCCATCTGGTGGCTAAGATACGAGCGTTTATTCGACGATCATGGGATATCAGGTTCCGTCATGTCCTCAGGGAAGGAAATCAATGTGCGGATTGGCTGGCAAGCATGGTTCTATCTCACATGGAGATCCCTGATGAAGCTCATTTTCGACCCTATTCTTGGCCTTTATCGAGTTACTTTTAGGCGCGTAATGGCGTATCTCATATTAGGAGGGGTTTGGGACATTAGTCCCGTTTGTGGTTTCCTTTGTCTCATTGTTTTTATTTGTTTGGAATTCTTGTTATCAAAAAAAAAAAAAAAAAACTTTGGAGGGCCCTATAGGGTAGGCCTTATAGGAGCTTTGAAAACAGATGTTTTCCTTACCACAGGCCTTATAGGGCCAGCCCTGTTAGGCACTGACCCTTCAAGGATTGGGCCGGCCCTGATCCATAGCTCTAACCACAATCCAAGTAGCCCAGTACTTGTAGTTTTGCTGGGTCTTTACACACTAGTTTAGAATTTACAGTTTACGTCAATTAAGTTGTAAAGTTCAAATTTGTTTTCTGAACTTATTATGCTTTTAAAATTATGCGTAATTTTATCCTTTTTATTTGATGTTTTATCTCCAAGCTTAAGTTTGAGTTATTATTAAAATTAATTATATTACGGTGGATTCAAAAAATTTAAGTTGTACGAGCAATATTATATACCATCATAATCGTTAACCAAATAATTTTATTAACATTATATCTGGATTATAAAAATATTTTCTTTTTATTTATGTACCAAAATATTATATATTTGTTAGGTGCTCGATTTTTTTCACAACTATGAGCCTATAAATAAATATTAATTAAATTTATAATAAAAAAACATAGCACCCAAATTTTATTTCAAAATTCAAATTAATCTAGACCATAGGCATCAACACATGTAAAAGTAATTAATATATCCGATCGCCATAGAATCATTCAGAACGGATTATTCATATATGAAAAAGAATGAAGGAAAACCCCTTTATACTGCTACAATCTGATTTCCTGTATTTATAAGATTTTAAATACTAAATTGGGACCAGAGATTTATTGAACGGGTTTGGATGGAGAGCATTTTTCTAATTTTCTTCTCAAAATCTCATCTCCACATTCAAATAAAACAAAATGGTTCAGATTTAGTATTTCTTAAAACTATACTATTTGATAATTTAATTTTTTTAAATTTCGTTTATGATGTTCTTATGAATTATGTAGATAAGATTTTAACAGTTTAAATTTATTAATTATTTTCCTTAAAATAATATTTTTATAAAATAGAAAATTTGAACCATCTATTTTTTTTTTTTTTTTTAATGTGATGGTGGAGATGAAATTCCAACTAGAAAAAGGAGGATTATGAAAGAGCCCAAATCCGGATTGGATTGTGAAGAGTTCCTGATTTATCACTCCTGTGATAAGATTTCAATCGTTTATATTTAATCTAAATGGTCCAAATTTAAATTTTTTGATTTGTGTTTTTTTAAATGGTAAATTCATTTTTACGAGAGTATAGTTTTAAGATGAGCTTTATTTTAAAACTTACATATATTAAAATTAAAATTTGTTTAAAATATAAAAATTAAATTAATGTAGCACATAAATACATCCTCAAATTTTTTTTTCTCAAACATAAATACATCCTCATTAATGTAGGCATTAAGGCTTTAATTAATTGACATAAAGAACGTGGAAATATTCGAATTGAACTAAAACTTGCCATAACAACGAAAAATCCCATAAAAAATTGAAACCATAAACAAGGCCAATAAATCTAAAAAGTAACTGGAAACACATAGAATAGAAATCTAGCTATAGATTGTATCCTAATTTGAGTATTGTTGGAACTTGGACCCAATTGAAGATAGCTATTTATGAAACAGGGTCCGAGCTGTCAATACTATTTTTATCATTCAACTGATGATCATTAAGATGAACCAAAAATTCATCATCACCATCATCCCTAATGACGTGTGTTGCTTCTGGATTTATGATTCCATTATAATAAGTACTTAAATAAGAAGAAGAACCCGGAGCTAGGTTTCGATCTAGTTGTTGCGCACCAGTATTACTTGCATAGGAAGTACTCATAGCTTGGATTCCTTCATTATTAGCACCTCTGGTAGTAACATATCGATCAAGCTGACACATACTAGAATTCTGGTTTTGGTGTGGGTGCAGTATATTACTTCAACTCCAATTTCAACTCCAATCGGTGGTCGTCGCTGCAGCATACTACTTACAAATGGGTTACGAACCTGTGGGTTAACTCGAGTAGTAGTAACATAAGTACCTGAAGCTGGAATTCTAGAAGAATCCGGCCTAAGATTTAGCTCTTCTATAGAAGAAGTCAGGTTATTGCTTCCATTCCCCACAAGAGATGAGGGTACGGTTGACAATGGAGCCCCATGACCTGAAATTATAAAGAATTAATTAGGAAAATAAAACTTCTGATCACTAAACTTCTTCCTCAATTATTGGTTCAATTCCTGCTCAATTATTGCTTGCTTCAATTGCTAAAGGAATTATTCCCTCCATTTTCTTGACCTAAAACAAGTTAATCCTTACCTCTGAAACAAAGGAAACATATAATTTCGTACCGAGTCAAAAGTTCAAGAAATCAATCAATAACTAAGAGAGGGTTCATAATCATATAATCTTACCAAAGTTGTTGAAGTTTTGTTCAGATGGTTGAATTTGCGTTTGCATGGGCAGGTCGGCAAGGGAATGATTATAAATGTAGGGTTCGAAAAGGGAAATTTGGGGATGCAGCTCCCCGTCTTTTTCTTCGATCTCTCAATTTCTGAAAGTAGAATTACAGAAGAAACCATTATTATTAAATAATGGGTGGCATATAAAATATATAATAATAATGATGAAGAAGAAGAGAGGTAATCATGATACACTGTAAGTGACTTCCAACATTTTCTCTCGTCAGTTTAGACCCATGCATATTTAACACTATTTTTTCAAAAATAGGTTTTGGCTTCGCACCTGAGACACAAACAAATAAAAAAAAAAACAATTTATTGATTTCAAAAAAAAAAACTTTTATTTAATGATGGAGACCAATATTTTAAGGATGAAAGATCATATTAACGCAAAAAAACACAAGAAGAAGAAGAAGGAAGATGGAAGCATACCATCAGGACCGCCAAGTTCGTCAACAGCATCAAGAAAACATTTTTGGAGGAAACCACTCCACATACGACTCGCGCGTTTTCTCGGAGGAGATTTTGTGCCATGATTCAAAAACTTCGTCTTCATTAGCGAGGAAGAGAAGAAGAACAACCTTGATCCTGATTCTGTAATACTAAGGGTACTGATCTATTTTGCTGTATGCAATCGCCGTGGTACACACATGGCTGTTATTCAAGTAAGTCTCAGACGTCCCATGTTGTTCCCTCCTCATATGTTCCACATCACATAAGTGAGTCTCAGGCGTCACATTATTGTCATTGGACAAGTGAGTCTCATATGCCTTGTGTTGTTCCTTCATCCTACAAACATGTCTCCATAAATTTACAATCTCATCCTTAACCTCACTCACTGGCTTCCACAAAACACTACATGCACCGCTTCTATATGCTTTCAGGATCTCATCACTTGATGTTCCTCTCTCACTTATTGCTGCATAAAATAGAAACAGTATAATGTAAATTCCCTCGTAACATATACTCCATTCGTCTCTAAATTTAAGTTTTAAATACTGTTTTTGTTTTTCAAAAAGGTAGTTAAAAGTAGGGAAGATGTTACTCTCGGAATCCTTTTTCTCCATTTCTTCTCATAATCCTATCTCATAACTGTTTTTGTTTTCAAAAAGATAGTTAAAAAAAAATGAATGGTTCAGATTTAATATTTTCTAAAAACTATTATTATAGTATTTTATAGTTCAACTTAAAATCTTGGTTGTGTTAAGTTATGAACTGTGTATATCATATTTTAATAGTTTAAATTTATTCATTTATGTTTAAAATAATAGTTTTATAAAATATGAAATCTAAACCATCTATTTCTTTTCATCTATTTCTTTTAATAGAGGGTGAGATGGGATTTAAGGGATTCCGAGAGGGTCCAAACCCTAAAAGCAGCTAGTTCAAATCAATAAATATGTAAGTAAAATATATTTTTTCCAACTATGCCCTCCCTCATATATAAATTAAACCTCATCCACCGGTCAATAAATATGCAATGTATATATACAGTCAACAAGGGTAAAATTGAAAAAAAAAATGTAGTAAATGTTGAGACAAAACTGAAACTAAACTTATATTTTGAAAAAGACCTGTTCTTAAATTGAAACTTATATTACGATTCATATACAAAGAACTTAATTAGCCACTTACCAACGAGGGCAATATTTGAGTACGAGCGTTGTACTTCTCTGATGAACGGGTAGCCATCTTTGTATCTCGACCCGACTTTACTGAAAACCAAGTGATAAGAATTTTTTCCTTCCTTTTGTAGGTCTTGTAGGTGTTTTAGGGCATCAATAGGTTCGTGAACCGTAGAAATGTCATAATAAGGTCCTGGGAGATATTTCTGAACTTTAGTTAGGGTAGTTTTATCAACGCCCACTAAGAGTAGCTTCAAGCCGTCAGGGAAATATTCAGTAAAGAAAGGAGGAGGAATATGAAGACAATGACGACAATGACCGGCTGCAGGTTGCTGCATCTTGTCCTATCAAATTAAGTCTGTAATATATGCGTAATGTAATATAATCTCGGAGTGGATCAGCAGAGAAACACAGGTGAAAATACGTACTAGGATGGAACTGAGAAGCCATTATATAGGTAGAAAAAGATAGATTTATCACCTAATATCCTTAAATAATATATCTCTTACTGAAATCTAAGATTTTGGATATAGGAAAATCTAGGGAGGATATCCTTAATTATATTAGTATATCTCTTAATTTTATAATCAGCTAGTCTTATATATGATATTCATACAATTTTAGCTTTCATCTAATCGTCTCCATAATATTAATCATGAATATTAATAAATTCCTCTACAATATTCTCTTTCTTCATTATTGGGTTAGGATACAAAATTACCCTTTATGTTTACCATAAAGTTTACTCGAATGCAAAAAAATATATAAACTTTATAAAATAGGGAAAAAATGACAAAACCATTAATTTAAGCAAAGTAGGAAACATCTCGTTATTTTATATTTGTGTGGCCTGTAACATCCCATTTTCTAAAGCGGAATTTTTTTTTTTTTTTTTGCAATCAATCAGAGATGAGCAATGGAGCGTAAGAGTAACTGATCATAATATAACATGAACCATAGTGTAATAAAGTATTGATTACGGTGATCCTAAGGTTCGGAAAGTAATCGACGAGAAAGGAAAGAAAGCGATAAGATAAAGATGACTTCTTCCAAAGTCACTCCTGCTGCTTTCCCGGACATCAATTCGCGGTCCTCCGGACCACGAAGCTACGGTGAGATTCAATTCACCGCATTGAATCTCGAGTAGCAGTTAACCTTATGCTCAAATAAAACAGTATATAGACAATAGATATTCATGACATAACGGCAACATCTCATCGGAAGTGTGACACGGACGAACATAAGCATGGAGCAATATGTAAGGTCCTACACAACAACATTGTGACACGAGACAGTACATAAGCATAAAGCGGTACGTAAAGTCCTACACAAATATAGCTCGCACATTAACTCGTGCCACGAACACGTGTCCTCGGCGCTAGGAAAACTCAAAGCGGTATTATCATGTCTTATAACCCGTACAAATTTGTATGTAAACGGCGACCCTAAGCGAGCCCCGGTATATGAACGTATCTATGACATATATGTATATGAGAACTATAGGATTAGTGTTACGTACGCGTCGTACCTTCGTTTGATGTACGTAGTTGTTTACGGCGGAAGCGTACTTTCGACGGAAAACGGCGGTTTGTCCGACGGCACGTTGGACGGCGTAACGGCAACAAATTAGGATTTCGGATATCCTATGAGAATAATGTCACTTCCATTAGTAATTTGACATTATAACGGCATTTTAGGTAAAAATTACCATTTTGCCCCTATACCCCTACTTGGCGGAATTTCGCGGCGCTTAGCTACGTAGGCTATTTTCTTCCCAAAATTTCGCGAACTTCGACGCATTTATGATTTTTGAAAATAAAGACTAAAATAGCCCTCCCATATGATACCCAATCATACTCAAAATTTAAAGGCTATTACTACCCTAACCTTTAATAGAGCTATAAAAACTACAACTTTTCAGCGACTCGATCCCTACTATGTTTACACCTCTGCATATTTTTCAACGCAAACAAGGCTCTAAAACATTTGTAGGAATCTTGTCACCTACTTTCTAAATCTAACTAACAATTCTACTAACTACTAAACTAAAAACTAAAGACCGAAAGACTTACCCGTTGAAGACTTTAGGACAATTCTACAGGGCTTATTGCACACTTCCCCGAGGCTCCTTTCTCTTCTTTCTCAACCAAAAATTTCGGCCAAGAGAAGGAAGAAAAGGTGTGAGAATTATGAAGGAGGGGGGGGTATTTATAGGAAAAAAACAAGGGCCTTGTTTGGCAATTTCAAGGCTTTGTTTGGCATTTTGGGTTATAAAAAACCCATTTTCCCCGATCGGTACCCGATTCGCGTGATTTCGGAGAATTCACAAAATTCTGGATTTACAACTCTGAAGACATGTTCTCACTTAGTAGAAATGTCCAAGTTAACCTAAATTTTGATTCCATATAGGTCTCCAACAGTCCAGGTTGAAGTTCCTCGAAAACGTGTCGAACGCGTCCCAGGTGTCGGGTTCGTTTTCGGAGATATCAATCTCTTGAAATAATTCACTGATTCCAAATATGTCTAAATAAATTCAAACCCATTCCTAAATGTTGAGTTAGAATTTATTTTCCTCTTTTCCAAAATTATGCCTATATGCATTTTTCCTATTTTGTTTTATTAGGAAAATGCACAAACGGCTCGGAATTAACTCCGGAAGAGTCTAATGGAAGGTAAAATTCCACTGATCAATAATCTACTTTGATATTGATAATCCCATTCCTAGATCTCTAGATAGGGTCCGTTTCCTAATTTAAATATTACTATTCACATATTTTAACTTTAATTAATTATACTATATTTTAATGTCAACTTGCATATGTTCATATATATTCATTTTTCATTTTTTTTTCTTATTTGGCCCAAAATTTCGTTGCCCCATTAATTAATTTAATAAATATTTATTTTAATTTATTTAATTATTTAATGATTTATTTATTTAATTTTTCCAAAATTTCACAAAATTACCTAATTGGTCCATTCTTGTATTTAGGTCTAAAAATACCTAAACTCAACTATTTTTCATAAAAATTTCCAATTAATTAGTAAATACATATTTACTAATTTTAAAACAAAAACCACCAATTTTAGGGTTTCATATAATTACTTGTGAATTTCCTTCACTTATGCTTAAGTAATTAGCCCAATATTACTTAATTACTTAATTATCATCACTTGATAATTTTCTTAATTACAATGTCTCATTATCTTCATATTATTGCATTAACCTTAGTATTTCCATGCCTCTTACATTATTCTATAATTTGTAAGGGTATTTTGGTCTTTTATTACTTTTGGCACATTCTTGTACAATTTCTCCAATTTCATAATTTATTAAATTACCGTAATTAGAGATATTATACTCTCCTAATTCACCTGGTCACTTTTCTAACTTTTGGTATTTTTCCATAATTTCCTAAGTTGATTACCCTTTACGGGGTATTTTAGTCATTTGGCACTTTGGCCCTTAAACTCCCTAATTTCTTGCGAGAAATTCTACTTAGAAAATAGACTGTAATTATACAAGATCGGAGATTGAAATTTCACTTATCGAAATATCCAACTTTTATTTATAATATTCCGGATAAATATCCAGGGTATTACATTTCCCCCCCTTACACAAAATTTCGCCCTCGAAATTTAATCTATACTAACTAAACTTCGGGCCATGAACTCTGGGTACTTCTCCTTCATGTCACTCTCGGTTTCCCAAGTTGCCTCTTCGGGTGTTAAACCCTTCCGAGACCACCTTCACTATCGAAATAGTCTTATTTACGAGCCGTTTCTCCTTATGATCAATGATCAGTTCTGGCTCAACTATGAAGGTATTATCATGCCGTACTTCAACGTCTTCGTACTCAATGACATGACCTTGGTCGGTTGGTATTTCTTCGGTTGTGACACGTGGAAACGTCGTGGAAGATTACTCGGAGTTCGGGGTAAAGCTATCGATAAGCTACTTCTCACGCTTAGCCAAAATCTCAAAGGGTCCCACGTATCGTGGACTCGGTTTCTTCCTCTTAAGCGTTACGCCGACACCGATTCTTCGGAGATAACTTTAGGAATACATGGTCGCCGACATAGAGCGTTAAGGTCTCCTCCTTTGTCCGCATAGCTCTTCGTCTACTATGTGCGGCTAGGAGTCTCTTCTTGATCAACGCGATCTGCTCGGAGGTTTGTTCAAGCATATCCGGCCCAAGTAATTGCTTTTCGGATGAATCATCCCGCATAATGGTGATTGACACTTCCGCCCATACAATGCCTCGAACGGGGCCATTTGTATACTAGCATGATAAGCTGTTGTTATATGCAAACTCGGCTAGCGAAAGATGTTGATCCCAACTTCCTTTGAAATCAAGGGCACATGCTCGCGGCATATCCTCCAGCGTCGAATCGTCCTTTCAGATTGACCGTCGGTTTGAGGGTGATAAGCCGAATCGAACCTCGGCTTAGTCCCCATACCTTCGTGTAACGCTTGCCGAAACGGGATTTGAAACGCGTGTCCGATCGAGAGACAATGCTCTTAGGAATACCATGCAATCTCACTATCTCTTTGATATAAATCCCCGCCAATCGTTCGGAGAATAGTGGATGCGATGGGAATGAAGTGTGCGACTTGGTTAATCTGTCAACAACTACCCAAATCGTATCATGATTCTGATTTTGGGCAGACCTACCACAAAATCCATGGTTATGTTCTCCCATTTCCATTCCGGCGGCTCTAGTCCTTGCAAAAGACCGGGGGTCGACGGTGTTCAATCTTCACCTTCGACGAGGTCAAGCACTTGGCCACGTACTCTGTAACGTCTTTCTTCATTAGGGCCACCAAAGTTCGGACTTCATACTCTGGTACATCTTGACCATGCACGGATGTAGAGTGTATTTACTCTTGTGAGCCTCATCCATTATCTTCCGCCTTAATTCATCAGCGGCGGTACATAGATTCGCTCCTTGTACCTGACCAAACCACTAAGTGATAGGTCATGGTCTTGGGTCTCACCTCGAGAGATTTTCTCACGTATCTCTTTTGCCCAATCATCTTCTTCTTGAGCTTTCTCAACTTCATCTCTCGGATCATACTCCCCTTGACTAACAAGAAGAGTTGCAAGATAGGCATCAGTGGTGCATGAAGACCCATGCGGACTTGATTGGATAGATTCGGATCTCGAAATCTTCCAACAATTTCTGTTCTTGTATCATCATATATGCCACCTGCACCGTCTTCTGCTAAGAGCATCGGCAACGACGTTTGCTTTACCGGATGATATTTGATCTCCAGGGTGTAGTCTTTAATCAGCTCCATCCAACGACGTTGTCTCATGTTGAGTTCTCGTTGATCGAACAAGTATTTCAAACTTTTGTGATCACAATACACTTCTACGGTTACACCGTACAAGTAATGCCTCCATATCTTCAAAGCGAACACGATAGCGCCGGCTCTAGATCGTGTGTAGGATAGTTCAACTCGTGAGGCTTCGGTGACGAGAGGCATAAGCCACCACTCGCCTGTTGCATCGGGACACATCCCAACCCTTGCCCACCGGCATCACTTGTAAACAACATACTTTTCATCCGGATGCGGGATGATTAACACGAGTGTTGTAGTCAATCTCTCTCTCGGTTTAAAAGCTCTCCTCACGAGTCATCTCCCCATACATAGGGTTGATTCTTCCTCGTAAGCTTTGTCAATGGAAGGGCTAGACGAAATCCGTATGAATCTGCGGTAGTATCCCGCCGAGACCAAGAAAACTACGGATCTCGTCACGAGTCTCGGCCGTTTCCAGGTCCGAGCTGCATCTACCTTGCTTGGATCAGCTGCAACTCCGTCGCTAGATATAACATGGCCCAGAAATTTCACTTAGGCGGCCAAAATTCGCATTTGCTCGGTTTAGCATAGAGTTGCTTCTCCCGAGTATGCTCAACACCTTTCGCAGATGTTCTTCGTGCTCTTCTTTGCTCTTGGAATAGATGAGAATGTCATCAATAAACACCACCACAAACTGGTCTAGGTGTTGTCGGAAGATACGGTTCATGTAATCCATGAATACCGCAGGTGCATTTGTTAATCCGAAGAGCATCACAAGAAATTCATAATGCCGTACACAGTCTGAAAGCTTTGTCTTGGAAATATCACCATCTTTAACTCGCAACTGATGATATCCCGAGCATATCAATTTTGGAGAAGACAGTGGAACCAGATAAGCGATCCAAAAGATCATCAATCAGGGAAGTGGGTACTTGTTTTTGACCGTTACTTTGTTCAATTCACGGTAGTCAATGCGAGTCGGAAGCTTCCATCCTTCTTCTTTACAAAAGCACTTGGGGCTCCCCACGGTGATACTGGCTGGGTCGAATGAACCCCTTCTTCAAAAGCTCTTCTAGCTGCTTCTTCAACTCCTGCATCTCGTTAGGAGCCATACGATACGGCGCCTTTGATATTGACCCTTTGCCAGGCATCAAGTCAATATTGAACTCCACTTCTCGGATAGGAGGTAACTCGGTGAGATCCTCCGGAAATACATCGGGAAAATCATTCACCACGGGGATATCACGGAGTGAAAGATCAGCTCCGCTTTGACAGAAAAGAATACCATGAAAGCATGACATCCTTGCTTCACGCATCGATCAGCTTTTGTAGCGGAGAGAAAGTTCAGGCTCACTTCAACCTTATCTCCGGCAAATGATATCTCCTTTTTGCCACGATCGATCATCGCACCGTTGGCCGTCAGCCGATTTAGGCCGAGTATGACGTCGATGCCGTGAAGAGGTAGACGGATAAGGTCCACTTTAGAAACTCGTCCATCCACGTTAGCGGTACAGTTCATACACGCGTCAGAAGCTAAAGATTTTACACCCAATGGTGTAGATACTACAAGGTCAAAAGGTAAACTATAGGCATGCATTCCTAGGCGATTTGCACAAGGATTGGTTCCAAGTCAAAATATATATATTCTTATTATGATATTTGTACAAACGTATTGACCTAACAGTCGGTCACATCCTAGTACAAGCCAAAATATGTTACAAGGTTTTATTCCAACGTACTTTACAACCCCTCGGGTTTTCTAGATACACCCTATACTATACCAGCTTCTACTAGTCCTTCCACAGCTCTCTTCAACTGTTGATCCCCACTCGCCTCGACCTCGGCCTCTACCTCGGCCCCTACCTCTTGGTGCTCCAGCACCTCTCAGTATTGCCATGTTCTAGCTTTTCCTTTATCTAAATAACGGATATATGTGTTAGAAAAATAACACAATATGTGGCATCATATATATTTTCATCTTAGATGTAATGTACATGCTAACGTATATTACATCATCCAGCTGGTTTATGACCAGTGGTTACATTGTATGTCCCCACGTTGTCGTCATCGGATGAATGATCGAGCCAACGGGTTTCTCGGTTCTACGGGCATACTAGCCATTGACTCTACCCTAAGTCAGGATCATATTTCGGTTTGGGGTCATTAGAAATATCAGGGTTTCGTCTTCGTCCCGCCGTCTCTGGAATTACGGATCTACGCGCGTTACGTCCTATTATTACGGGATAGAAGATCTACGAATGTTCGTTTACGTCCATCACTACCTATTACACCGAGTGTCATATCGGTACTCATTTTCAAAAATGCTCAAAGTTTAAAAGACTTAAGAATCTAACTCAGTTATCCGAACGAATGGCCGGGTAAGTGTCTACCATGGGGGCCTCACCGGTTTAGCGGTGGCGATTGGCACACCCACGTAGACTAGCCTTGCCTTCGGCACCAAACCGTTCGTGGTAACATAGTTAAACACTTGCCGAAAAGATTGCTCGATACCATAAAGTGTAACATCCCATTTTCTAAAGCGGAAATTTTTTTTTTTTTGCAATCAATCACAAATAAAACAGTATATAGACAATAGATATTCATGACATAACGGCAACATCTCATCGAAGTGTGACACAGACAGAATATAAGCATGGAGCAATATGTAAGGTCCTACACAACAACATTGTGACACGAGACGGTACATAAGCGTTAAGCAGTATGTAAAGTCCTACACAAATATAGCCTGCACATTAACTGTGCCACGATCACGTGTCCTCAGCGCTAGGAAAACTCAAAGCGGTATTATCATGTCTTATAACCCGTACAAGGTGTATGTAAACGGCGACCCTAAGCGAGCCGGTATATGAACGTATCTATGACATATCTGTATATGAGAACTATAGGATTAGTGTTACAGTACGCGTCCGTACCTTCGTTTGATGTACGTAGTTGTTTCTGGCGGAAACTGTACTTTCTGACGGAAAACAGCGGTTTGTCCGACAGCGGCACGTTGGACGCGTAACGGCAACAAATTAGGATTTCGGATATCCTATGAGAATAATGTCACTTCCATTAGTAATTTGACATTATAAGCGGCATTTTAGGTAAAAATTACCATTTTGCCCTATACCCCTACTTGGCGGAATTTCGCCGGCGCTTAGCTACGTAAGCTATTTTCTTCCCAAAATTTCGCCAGAACTTCGACGCATTTATGATTTTTGAAAATAAAGACTAAAATAGCCCTCCCATATGATACCCAATCATACTCAAAATTTAAAGGCTATTACTACCCCTAACCTTTAATAGAGCTATAAAAACTACAACTTTTCAGCGACTCGATCCCTACTATGTTTACATCTCTGCATATTTTTTCAACGCAAACAAGGCTCTAAAACATTTGTAGGAATCTTGTCACCTACTTTCTAAATCTAACTAACAATTCTACTAACTACTAAACTAAAAACTAAAGACCGAAAGACTTACCCGTTGAAGACTTTAGGACAATTCTACAGGGCTTCGCTGCACAATTCCCCCAGAGCTCCTTTCTCTTCTTTCTCAACCAAAAATTTCGGCCAAGAGAAGGAAGAAAAGGTGTGAGAATTATGAAGGAGGGGGGGGTATTTATAGGAAAAAACAAGGGCCTTGTTTGGCAAATTTAAGGCTTTGTTTGGCATTTTGGGTTATAAAACCCATTTCCCCGATCGGTACCCGATTCGCGTGATTTCGGAGAATTCACAAAATTCTGGATTTACAACTCTGAAGACATGTTCTCACTTAGTAGAAATGTCCAAGTTAACCTAAATTTTGATTCCATATAGGTCTCCAACAGTCCAGTTGAAGTTCCTCGAAAACGTGTCCGAACGCGTCCGGTGTCGGAATTCGTTTTCGGAGATATCAATCTCTTCGAAATAATTCACTGATTCCAAATATGTCTAAATAAATTCAAACCCATTCCTAAATGTTGAGTTAGAATTTATTTTCCTCTTTTCCAAAATTATGCCTATATGCATTTTCCCTATTTTGTTTTATTAGGAAAATGCACAAACGGCCTCGGAATTAACTTCCGGAAGAGTCTAATGGAAGGTAAAATTCCACTGATCAATAATCTACTTTGATATTGATAATCCCATTCCTAGATCTCTAGATAGGGTCCGTTTCCTAATTTAAAAATTACTATTCATACTTTTCAACTTTAATTAATTATACTATATTTTAATGTCAACTTGCATATGTACATATATATTCATTTTTCATTTTTTTTTCTTCTTATTTGGCCCAAAATTTCGTTGCCCCATTAATTAATTTAATAAATATTTTTTTTTTAATTTACTTAATTATTTAATGATTTATTTAATTAATTTTTCCAAAAATTTCACAAAATTACCTAATTGGTCCATTCTTGTATTTAGGTCTAAAAATACCTAAACTCAACTATTTTTCATAAAAATTTCCAATTAATTAGTAAATACATATTTACTAATTTTAAAACAAAAACCACCAATTTTAGGGTTTCATATAATTACTTGTGAATTTCCTTCACTCATGCTTAAGTAATTAGCCCAATATTACTTAATTACTTAATTATCATCACTTGATAATTTTCTTATTTACAATGTCTCATCATCTTCATATTATTGCATTATCCTTAGTATTTCCATGCCTCTTACATTATTCTATAATTTGTAAGGGTATTTTGGTCTTTTATTACTTTTGGCACATTCTCGTACAATTTCTCCAATTTCATAATTTATTAAATTACCGTAATTAGAGATATTATACTCTCCTAATTCACTGGTCATTTTATTGCCTTTTGGTATTTTTCCATAATTTCCTAAGTTGATTACCCTTTACGGGGGTATTTTAGTCATTTGGCACTTTGGCCCTTAAACTCCCTAATTTCTTGCAGAAATTCTACTTAGAAAATAGACTGTAATTATACAAGATCGGAGATTGAAATTTCACTTATCAGAAATATCCAACTTTTATTTATAATATTCCAGATAAATATCCGGGTATTACATGGCCCAAGAGGAAACCTCTTCTCTTCCCTTGTTCCCCACTTCCCTCCACTCCTTTATTTTCACTATTAGATTAATTCTGAATTGTTGAGATTAATTAACATCCTATAAAAATATTATTTTAATATCAAATAGCAAAAAATGTGTATACATAAATTTAAATCATTAAAATTTGATCTAGATAATTCATATTTTTATACTTATATTAAAATAGTTTATATATTTTGTAGAAGATATCATATCTTATCCGTTCAAAGTTTATCCAACAGTGATAAGTGAAGGGGGGAGGTTGCCTCCCCAAATCAGTCCAAGTGTCACATGCTCTCTCATCCACTCTCTCTCCCTCTCAACCTTCCCCCTCTCTCTTTTCTCTCCATCGTACCCTTATGCTATGTTTAGATGGGGAGAAAAGTGAGGAGAAAACTCTCTATGTTTCTTCTCACCTCCTCAAGCCAGCACCTCACTCCCTCCTAAATCAACAAAGCTTGAAGAAGCGTGGGTTCTGCAAATGGGAGCAATGCGGATATTTCTAGAATGCATCTTTCTCGTTGATATTCATAGAGAAATCTTCCTTTTGATCTTCGAATTATTGTTCTTCAACACTCCATTTTTCAATTCAGCTTTGATTCTTTGACTAAATATATGAATATATTATCTTTGTCACTTTGATACCAAAATACTGAGCAAACTTACGATTTCATCAGCTTTACATCATGATATCGCTCCCATGCTTTTAGCAATTAATTGACAATATTCTTCTAATGTTTTCCCATTTGAATTTCTCAGTTTGTCCAGCATCCTTCCCTAGAGGTTTCTGTTTTGCTCCTGGCCTTTGAATTTCTGCAATCCTGTTTGCACAAGCTCTAGCAAATGTTGAAAACAAAAAGAAATCTCCAACTAATGAAAATTTGCCATTTTTATTTATTTATTCAACAGCCATTTTCTCTCTCTCACTTTCAATACCAAGTAAGGCAAAGAAAATATCGTGAGTGATTTGGCAGATTTTGATTCCTATATATCCACTCATAATGTGGTACTTCATTATATATAAAATCCATCTATATAAATATTACCATCTACATTATTCAGAAAGCCTTATGCTTTGGAAGAAGCTTGTATAGTTTGGGAAGGGGTTTTGATTCATCAAAAGAAGAATCTACTTCAACTGATATGGCCTTAGGTACAGCCATACATAATATAGAAACCACACTCGGAAAGGGTGGACAATTAGCTAGGGCAATAGGTGTTGTAGCGAAACTGATTGCAAAAGAAAGGAAATCAGCCACGATAAAATTACCTTATGGAGAGGTCCGTTTGATATCCAAAAACTTCACAGCAATAATTGGACAAGTGGGGAATGCTGGGGTAAATCAGAAAAGTTTGGGAAGAGCCGGATCTAAATGTTAGCTAGGTAAGCATCCTCTAGTAAGAGGAGTAGTTATGAACCTTGTAGATCATCCCCATGGGGTCGTGAAGGGAGGGCTCCAATTGGTAGGAAAAAAAACCTTCAACTCCTTGGGGTTATCCTACACTTGGAAGAAGAAGTAGAAAAAGGAAGAAATATAGTATTAATTTGATTTTCCATCGTCATGGTAAATAGTAGAGTAGAGAAAATAGAATTGAATTTGTTTCTTCGTCTTTACCACACACAAAAAAAAAAGAGTAATGAACTATGACATGTTCACTAAAAAAAAAATCCTTTTGTAGCGAATCATTTTAAGAAAAATAAATAAACAGAAAAGAAGAAAAATAAATAATAGTAATTTGGCCTAGAGCATCTACCATTAGACCAACAATGATTGGTCATATGATTGCTATTTGTAATGGAAAATAACATTTACCTATTTATATAGTAGATCATATGGTAGGACATAAATTGGGAGAACTTTCACCTACTATAAACTTCTGGGAGCATGGAAAAATTATAATAGATCTCGTTGTTAATTTAACGACTAAGAAATAAAATAATTCATTAAAATGACAATATCATTTATATATTAATATTCTTATCGATATAATAAAGTTGAACCAATGTTTCACTCTTAGTGATATTAATATATAGTCAATGATTAAGTTCAGGAAGATGAATAAAGATATTAGCCCGGAACAATCAAAATTTGAATTTGACCATTCCCACAATTATTACTGCTACATCACAGCCTCCTTTTAACGCTTGGTTGGAAAAAAATCCTCTAACTTTTCCCCAAGTTGAAACTATGTCAGACCAAAGAATTAGGGTTAACTTGCAACCAACACCTGTTAAGATACATCTAGTGCCCTAAAGTATTTTGTGGTACATCTAACTCTGAAGTATTCTTTCAGGTATGTCATCACCCTAAAGTTCTTTTTTGTGCAATTTTAAACTTAATAATTTACATAATTTTGGTACTAATATGTTAGATGTATAAAAAAATAGTTTATGGTACTGGTCGCACTTAAAAAATACATCATGATGCTAGGTGCGCCACAAAAAGACTTTAGGACACTAGATGCATATGAAAAAATACTTCAGGCTGCCACGTTAATAACCCAATAAATTATTTCCTGTTTCTATATTGAGAAATCAATCCTGCTAATCTCTAAAAGGAGCAAGTATATCACCTTGGTATTTGCATGAATTACGATGAGCAGTCTTCGCTAGCTCATTAATGAATATAGCAGGTAAACACCCCACAAGACGATAAACCAACAAACTGTACTTTTTTAGCTAATGTATATACTTAAGTAATTTATTTAGCTTCTTTAATTTTTTAAAATTATTTGTTAATTGAGTTTTATATCAAGGAACAGAGATAGTATATTATAGATGTAGATCTTCTTGTAGAATTGTATGTTTATTCAATCAAACAGTTAATATATAATGCCCTAATAAAGAACCAAATGACAACCTATTTTTAATTGGTAAATCACTTTTTTGGTTAAGGTGTAGGTACAAGTTAAGGGGTTAAACACAAGTTACACCTTTTTTTTTTTTTTTTTTACCAAATAGATTTATGAAATTCAATAAATATTCACACACAACTCCGAATCAATGTCGGGTTTAGGAAGATATGTCAACTTTTAAATATATATATATATATATATATATATATATATATATATATATATATATATATATAAAGTTAATTTCATGTATGTTCACTAAAACAAATCACGTGTATGAATAAAATGTTCATACTAAATTTAAAATAATTTTGTTGTTGTTGTTTATTATCTTTTTAAGATAAACAATATTAAACTAAAAAATAATGCAAATTGTATTATACTTTTGTAAAATACTAACTTTTCTTCCCCATGGGGAGGGCATTTAAACTTACTAGGAATAAGTCTTATTCATGATGCTCATCAAGTTGAAGTTCAAATTAAAGATGGGATCCGAAAACAATTATTCACTGTAAGAAATTAAAACAAATACTTATTAAGAATTATAAGCGTTTTGCACCTCAAATCGGAACCAACCGAGTTTCTTTTTTTGATATGAAAATGGTGGCAAGTGTGCAACCACTCCGGGTTCTGCAGTGGCAAGGACGACCCTCCCAACAGTGGTAGCTCCATACAAGGCGGATTACGAGTGGTTTTACCGCAGCTCGAACCCTAGACATTTTAAGGGAATCCAGCGCCACATTCCGCTGGACCAACCACATGTTGGTGAACCAACTGAGTTTCTATCCAATCCTGCTAAACTCAAATGAAAAAGCAAAACACTGTTGAACAAAATCAAAAATTACTAAATATGAGTTAAAAATGTTTCACCATACTTTCTTGAATGTGCATTCCTGAAAATTTTATTTTTATATATAGAAAGCATTATCAGTATATGATTTCCTTTTTTTTTTTTTTACATAAGAAAAAGATCATTATCCATATATGATAAGGGTTAACCTTGTATCAATAACAATAAAGTATGAGACTAAGGTCTTATATTTGAAATAGACGACTAAAAAGAACCCCCTCTCAGAAGAAAATTAACCTTGTATCAATAACAATAAAGTATGAGACTAAGGTCTTATATTTGAAATAGACAACTAAAAAGAACCACCTCTCAGAAGAAAAATAACAAGAGCTTTGAGCAGATAATAAGATTTACAAGGTTAATTAAAGGACTGGTACATCCTAAATCAATGACCGAAGGGAAAGAGTAGAAGGAAATGAGGAAGAGCCATTTTTCAAATTAAGGAAAAAAAAAAAAATGATACCAGAGAAAATAAACCATTTAATTTTCCCGTGCCATTCATATTCAAGCTTATACGTACCTTTCATGTTCATGGCTAGGCTTGTGTAGTTATTGATGAAGAGGCTTTTATCATCATTATTGACGAAGAGGCTTTTATCATCATCATCATTGTTGGAATATAGACTTAAATTCAATTCAATAAAAGTCCATGAGTTAGACATGGTACCGGATTTCCCATTCCCTTTTTCCCAGCGTGATCTAACCATATTTTTATATGATTTTTCATGATTAAATTGGGATTTTTAATGCATTTTCTGGGACATTATTGCATGATTAAGCACTAAGTTGAGTTAATGACATTTGTATTGAAAAAGTGAAATTAGGGGAAAAATGGTCATTATTTATTAATTATTCATGCAAATGATTTCTTGGACTCTTGATGCTACATTGTGTTTAATCTTGCATGGTAGGTCTTTAAGAAGAGAATGGAGATTTTTAGGGTCAGAATCAATGTTTTGAAGACTGGGGAAAATTACAAGAAAGGGCCCAACAATTTCTGAAAATTGGAAATCAATGAAGAAAAGGGCAAGAGACAACTTACAGAAAAAGACCCAGTTGTTTTGGGAAATCTCATTTCTGCCCCAAAAAGATTTTAAAAATTCTCACTTTTAAAACTCTGCGTTTTGACCAGGGACATTTTTTGAAACCTAGCAGGACGCGAAACAGAACGAAAGGGAATGGAGATAGAAAAACAGAAGGGGGGCGGCCGCAAAGAGAAGGGGGGAGAACACGCAGAGCTTCGATCCGGACCTTCACCATCACTCCATCGTCGCGGCGACTCCACAAGGCCAACCACCACCCTTTAGCTGTGAGACCGAGCGGGAAACGATTTGGGACCTTGGACCTTCATCGATTCAGCACCATCTCCTCCTTCCGTCGCCGGCGAGCTCACCGTCATACCCACCTTCATCTTCGTCACTTAGCACCGGAGGGAACAGAGACGCGTGAGACCTGGGCAGCGGAGGAATGAATTGATATATCCAGATTCCGATGACTTTTCCAGATTCCGGCGACTTATTCCCAGTTTCCGGCGAGTTCTCAGATTGCAATGAGTGGCTGATTTTTGCTACTTGGAGATGGAAATTAACTTGAGTTCAGAGCTTCAAAGGGGAGTTAATTTGTCCATTCTATTAGTCCGTTTTATATATTTAGATTGCCTAGTTTTAGGAATTATTGTGTATAAATTCTGGCCCGAGATTAATGTTTATTGTCTTTATTAGTTTTACAATTGTGATTGGATTGAATTTTGTAGCTTGTTGGATTTATATATATATATATATATATATATATATATATATATATATATATATATATATATATATAATAGTATGATTGAATTGGATTAATTGAGTGGCGTGGTATCGCATTCATATGAAGAGGAACCAAGTTGCATTAATTTAATCCTAATCACACACTAAGTGGTTTTAAACAATATCTCAAGAGATAGTAGTTAGCTACGGTAGTAGGAGCTGCTATTAATTGGGAATATTGGACTTAAGTGGTATCTTGGGGTTTTTCATCTAGACTTAGTGAAAATTTACTCCTATATTTAATTGAACTATGATAGTCATATTCCATTCCCAAGAGCATTCATACTCATTTTCATACTCCATTCAAATTTATAAAGAAAATACCAAAAAAAATAGTTAGGATTTAATTAAATTGCATTCTTATTTTAGTTTATTAGTTTGAAAAGCAAAATCCATTCTCCCCTTGTTTTTTACTGCATTAGCATGTCATTTAGATTACCTAGGAATCAATAAAAGGCTCCTCGAGAGAGAACGATCCTAGGTTTGCCTATACGCAATCCTTGGTTTATTTGTTATTGTGGACCCCAAGGCTAAAGACGAAAAGGCCCTCATCACAGCGCTTCTGGATTTCTTCTAAACTAGCAACGACATCGTTGCTTGGTATCGCACATCCGCCGTTTGATCTTTGATCGTGTCCATCACGAAAAGAAGTGTTCTTACTCTGCAAGATCTGTCTCCACCATTCGATTGTCGTTGTTAAATAAAAAAAGAAAGAAAAAATAAAAATCTGCAACAAAGGAAGTATTGTGCCGATTATCGAGCTTCCAATAAAGAATGGCTATTCTTGACCCACGAAGACCGATTTCCGTCTGAGATTTTCCTTAGCTTTGTTGATCTGGTACGTTCTTGAAGATTCTCAGCTTGGAAACCTAGATCCTGTTCAGCATCGGATTTCTCTTCTTACCCACGACTCTGATTCTTGGATTCGACAACAAGACTCGAGCGATCAATTACCGAGATTCAAGATCTTCTCAGTTTCTTCGCTGGGATTTTACTCCGTCGTGCCATCTTCTTCTCCGGGGACGATTGCATGTGCTCCGGCTTGTCAATATTCTGTTTATTGATTTCCATATCTGCGTAACTCTAATCAGTGGTACGCACCTTATTACGCCAAATACGCACGCGAGATGTTACTCAGAGAGACGTGGATTCTGCATCTCCGGCGGCAATTCTGTACTGGAGGTTCTTTGTTCCTCATCTCTGATTCTTTGTTTATCCCCAGTTCACGCCTGCAATTCTGAGTTGTTCCCATGGCGGACACAATACCTAAGTCCAAAGGTAACCTTCCCTTTAATGACCCTTTATATCTCCATCCTTTTGATGCACATGCCACCACCCTCGACTCTGCCGTCCTCACTGGCTCTGATAATCTTTATCTTTATTTTGGCTCAGGACCTCTTTCTATATCTATATATATATATCTATATATATATATACTCCCTCTGGTCCCTATTATAAGGCACCAACCACCAACATTTTTTGGTCCTTATTATAAGGCACCAACTTACTTTAACTAACTCATTTATTACTATTTTTTCATTATGCCCTCATTTTTAACTAACTCATTTAAACCTACATCATTAAAGTAGGGGTAAAGTTGGAAACATTTATTACTTTTAGACCTCATTAATGACTTAACCTCCATTCCTTGGTCCGCGAGAAATGATAGTTGGTGCCTTATAATAAGGAACAGAGGGAGTATATTTGTAGTGTACAGACTTGACTTCAATTCAATAAAAGTCCTTGAGTTTGATAATTATTTTACCTTGAAGACCTTGTAAATGATGATACACTAACACAAAAGGTATACTGTATCATAGTTTATGAGAGATTTCAGAGTTTTACATTGGGAGTTGAGATTAAATGGAGATATGTATACGTACGGAACTAGTTTCCATTTCCATGCTCATCGCGATGATCATTGTGATCTAATTATAATGGTGTAAAATAATGCTGAGTTTGCAACTTGTGACGGTGACATAAACTCGTATTATAAACTCATAAGAGTTTATTTTTAAATTAAATATAAAAATGACAGAAATTTGAAATAAATATATTTTAAATCCAAATAATTGAGATACTAAATGTTAAGGTGCAACATTTTGAAGTAGGTGCATCTGGTATCATAAACTAATTTGTAGTGCAATTTAAGCCATGTTATTTTAAGAATGGAGCAATTTCACCCATCTTTAATTGCTCGTAACATTTCTACAGACTATTTCTCTCTTTTGACCTCCCATGTAGGCCTAAACGAACATGTAGAGCTACTCTTCTGATCCTTAATGTAGGATTTGATTTGAGAGTTGAACTTAGTCCTATATGTAAGACTTATATATTTCTCATATATTTGTAAATATTTTCCAAAGTTACTCCTATTGATGTTCCCTCAGTTATAATCAAGTAAAAGATGGAGGGAATTAAGGAATATGATCAAGCCATTTTAGATGAGAAAACATGTCACATTAACTTATTTAACTAAATTGGTTAAATTGGTCTTACATTAAGTAAAAGATGGAGTAATGTTTTCCCAAAGTATCCTTATTAATTTGCACACATTAAAGAGTCTATCCAAGGGTAATTATGATGAAATATGTTAGTTAATATACTCAAATTAGCCAACTAGCACTTATATTAAAGACGAGAAGCAATAGTTCGCCCACCAAAGCACAAATTAACTTGATCCAACTCATTTTGTTACAATTTTTCCTTCTTCATAACAAGCCAATGAAACTCTTTTCTAGTAGCATCACCAGTTCATCATTGGATTCTCTTAGAAACAATGCCACCACTTATGCTCGTACTATCTATTGATTCTTGTTTACCTCATAATTAAATTGATTCTTATTGATTGGCCGGTTGTTGATGGACCAAAATGGTTCCATTCTTCTTCTTCTTCTTCTTCAGTTGAATACGTCTGATGACCAAAAATGGATTGAGGAAGCAGCGTGACATTTTTCAACGAGGAAGAAGACCGGTGGAAGGTATGAATGGGTACGAACAAGAGGAGGAGGAAATAAACGAAGGGATGACAAAGATTAAACCAGAAGAGAAAGAGGAAAGCGGCGTTGAAGGAGCAGCATGTTCATTTAGACATTCGTGGAAAGTCAAAAAAAAAAAAGAACAGCTTATGTGTCTAACCGACGTTATGATTGGCTAAAATTGCTCCACTTTAAAAACATAGTTGTTAAGTTGCACCACAAATTAGCTTAAGATGTCAGATACACCTAAGAAAATATTTTAGTATATTGGATACACTCTAACCCTACTAAATATCATGAAATGATGAAATAAATTTGATCAAATTAATACCAAGTAATATAAATTGATAAAACAACTATAATTTCTTTATAGAATGGTTATTCAAAACAAACATGTATAGGAATTCCTTATAAATGAAGGTTTTTAATTATTTTTATCAAGAGATAATCATTCACAAAGTAAATTACATTTTATGCAACTTATCTTTATACTCATGAAGCCATGCTTCCCTATTCTTTCATTAAAGCATATCTATTTTCTTTTTCAATATTATTTATTTTTATATGGGAAATACAACTTTTGTTAAAACATGACAAAATGAGTTACAATATGATGGGGAGCTTTACATGATGAAACAATATCGTACCAAACGAGAGCGGGGCCTCTCCATTGAGGTCCTTTTCCATTTATTCTACACTGAGCTCAAACGACAAACATTTAGTTTCTTAAAAAAAAGTTGTCGAGTCTCTTTTTCCTGTGCATCTATCACAATTCAAAATTTGTTTCGATCGCCAATATCTCTATTCCTCCCTTCACCCATTGAGCTCTTCTCAGTCCTCATCACCATCGCCCCCTTGGTCTTGTTTGCCTTCGCCCTTGATCTATATCATCATCTGGAGAAGAGGTAAGGTTCCATTTTTCAATACCCACTACTTTCTTCTTGCACTAATATAAAAAAGTACTTTTATGATGGTTATTATTGATCATAAAACATGGTTTTGAACCGTCATATATGTGGGCGACGGTTGCTTTATATGCTAGGCATAGGCATATTATGGTTTCGAAATATTATTTATTCTGGACCAATTATAAGGTTCTAAATTCTAATATAACACTCATTGTATATTGAGGCTTAGTGAGGTCATGATATGTGGGCATTGCTATTATGATAATTAACTGGCACACATAAACAACTGTTAGAATATATTTTAATGCTTGCATAATACATCACGGTCTCATTTTGGAAATTGTTATTTATTAGGAAAATCACGTTTAGGTCCCAACCAAGTGAAATAATATCAAAAAAGTCTCACAACCATTAACAAGTTTGATCAGTTACCATTAACAAGTTGTGAGACTTTTTTGATATTATTTATCTTGGTTAGGACCCAAACATGATTTTTCCTTTTTTACTAAATAACATACATAACATTTTTTAGGTAAGAAATATGACTTTTAACAATAATAAGGCCTCACATAGACAATCATTATTTATTTAGTAATGTAAATAACAGTTTCTATATAAGAAACATGAACATTTGTAATACATGACAATTTTGTATATAATTGAATAGTTCCTTCCACAAGTTGCCAAACAATTTGGGATAGATCAATCAATGGCAACTATTGACCTATAATTGTGTATCTTCATAGGAATTAACCTTGAAAAGTAAAGGCCTCTTGGAAAAAAACACCCTATCAGAAAGGGCGCATGGGTGCGCAAACACTGTTAGGGAAAACAAAAGTAACTTGTGCTGAAGGCTTTTTATGGTGGGTATTGACAAAAAAGGACTCTTAATGGCCAAAAAACACAACAGGAGGCGTATGGTTATGATGTTAATATGTTTTGCTCGAACCAAAAATAAAATCAAAAAAATCAATGATCTGAGGTTTGCTACAGCTTTTGGAACTTTTGTTTCCTTCGAATAAATATTACTCTATTGTGTTTTCTATTTAATTACACCATCCTCATCCATCATCAAATCATTTTTTATTTCTTCTATGATATATTTATCTATGATATATATAAAGGCAAATATCGCGTAGCACATATTACATAGGCTTTAATTAATCAACATCCAGAATGTTGCAATATTCGAAACAATGAATTAACATTTTCCATAATTAACAATGAAAAATCCCATAAAAAAACGGGATACTATGATGGGAATACATAGGAGAGATATAAAGTTTGTGTTTCCATCATAAAACAAACAGAACTGTGTGATTGTCACAGTTCACCAAATAAGTTATGAATGTAAAGTATTGTCATAGTTCACCAAATAAGTTATGAATGTAAAGTATACATTCACCTTGATTCATTTCTTCAAATATCCTGAATCCGGGCACGCCCTAATGTGACGCAAATACATATCACCATCAAGATTACTAGCTTCTGGCGTTATGATTCCACCATTATCACCTCTAATAGGAGGAACATAACAAGAAACTGAAGCTGGGTTTTGATTTAGCTGCGACATAGTGTAAACCAATGATGAAGGTAGCCTTGACTGTGGAAACACATGACCTGAACATATCATGATTCCAAATAATAAATTAGAAATTAGAATCATGAAAAGTATTTAATTTATAATTAAAATGGAAATAAACTTGTGTTCCTTGAGCTTTGACTTGGAACATCACGCTATAATTCCTTACAATTCAATCAGGAATCATACCATAGTTGAAGTTTTGTTCAGGTTGCTTTTGCTTTTGCGTTAGCATTTGCCGGCCGACAAGTTCATGTTGAAATTGATGGTATTGGTCATGGGGGAAGTGAGGAGTCGTGCAAGGTTCTAGAACTGAAACTTCATTATCATTAGTATTGTCAAATCTTCGATAGCTGGTTTCTCCTGGACTAGATGGAGGGATTCGGTCCACAGGCATGATCAAATTGACACATCCTTGCTGCTCTTTCATCTGCTTTTTCTTCAAGTGGATTCTATATTTCTGAAAGTATAGCATATATATATAGGATCAAGTTGTTATCATAGATTAGTTAGGATTAGATTCTATTTAAAATTTAAATTCCCTAGAAGTTCTCTAATCTGTTACCTACTATAATCTATATATTACGGATGAGTAAATAAAGAAGATCATCGGACTAAAATATAAAGTCTCTTTATGTTTCATGTTATCAGAGCTAGGCAGCACCAATAACTCCGGTGAGATAAATCCGCCAGAAAACTTCACGTCGAATGGGTCAGCTAATGACCACTCTTCAATCGGTCAATCCCTCAAACCCAGAGACAACTCTGTTCACTCAAATCTGACCGACAACCATCTGGTTCCAGAAAAACTGACGCTGTATAACTACCATGACTAGGCCCAGGTTGTTCTTCTTCTCGTCGAAGGCCGCGGAAAATGAAAGTTTCTCACAAGAGAAATCTTGTCGTCGTCAGAAATGAACTCCCCGGACATGGTTTAGTGGGAAACTAACAATTCCCTTGTCGGCTCATGGCTGATTAACGCCACGTCTCCTCAAAGTAAACGCAGTTTTATGTACCTCCCTACTGCGAAAGACATTTAGGTGGAAGTCTGAGACTTGTATGTTGATGCCAAAGACCAATCGTAATTATTTAATCTTCGCCGCAAAATCTGGAAATCTTCTCAAGGCTCCAGGTGTATTGTTGAGTTTTGGTTTGAGCTAGTTGCACTATGGCAAGAAGAGGATTAGATGGCAGAGACCAAATGGACTTCATCCCCAGACGCTGCTCTCCATCAACGAAACCTCAATACTGACCTAGTAATGATCTCCCTTGTTGGCCTAAATCCAGAATTTGATGATGCCCATGCCCGGATATTAAGTCACCCTGAACTTCCACCCCTCTAGGAAGTTTATTCCGAAATACGCCGTGAGGAATCCCGCCATCATACTATCCTCCTTAAAGCCATTTTTCCAATTCAAGAAGCGTCAGGCATGGTCAATAAACATGAGTACTCAGGTCCTCCTTCTAACAAACCACATCCCTCGTGTGATCACTACAAAAGGGTTGGCCACACCAAAGACAAGTGCTGGGCAATTCATGGCAGACCAGCAGACTGAAAACCTCGCCGGCCAAAACCACCTTCTGCTCATCAAGCATTTGTCAAGACTGAACCTACCCTTGATCCTGTGCCTTCTTCCTTCAATACTAAACAGATAAGTCAGCTCTTAGATATGATGAAAAATTTACAGACCTCTCAAGCTCCAAATGTTTCCATTGCCAAACAAGGTACTTCTCCTATTACCCTTATAACGTCTTCATGTTAGCCCAAATGGATAATAGATACAAGAGCCTCTTACCATATGACCTCAGAACCCAGTATATTCACCTCTTATTCATCGTCAGCTGGTAATGAAAGAATTCGCATCGCCACTAATACTTGTGCATCCATTGTCGGCATTGGCACCATGCCTATCACAGCAATCATAAAACTTGACTATGTTCTCCATGTTCCCCATCTAGCCTATAATCTCCATTTAATCAATAAGATTACCAAACAATCAAACTGTTCTGCTCACTTTTTTCCCACTTATTGTGTTTTGATAGGATCTCTCCTCGCGAAAGAGGATTGGCACAACTAAGGAGCATGGTGTTCTCTACTATCTTAATGATTCCTCCACGAGTGCTTTGTCATCACAAATCCAGACCCCTGTTCCCTATACTTTAGATAATAAATTGATGTTGTGGAATCAAAGGATTGGGACATCCTAGTTTTTCAGCATTTACATAAATTGTTTCCTCAATATTTATTCAATAAAGATGTCATTTTTCATTGTGATAGTTGTGCATTAGCTAAACATCATCGTGCAACCTTCCCCCCATCACATACAAATCCACCCGTCCCTTCTCCATCATCCACAGTGATGTTTGGGGACCCTCTCACATTGCCAATCGCACATGTTCCACATATTTCGTTACCTTCATCGATGATCACTCTCGTATGTGTTGGATATACCTCTTAAAACAAAAATCAGGTGTCACTATGTTAAAACCCAATTTAACTCTACCATTCAAGTCCTACATTCTGAAAATGACACTAAATATTTCAATCATTCATTCAGCCATTTCCTAAAATCTCATAGTATTATCCACAAAAGTAGTTGTCCACACACTCCTCAACAAAATTGCATTGACAAGCATAAATATTGTCACCTAATAGAAACTACCTGTGCCCACATCTACACCAGTAATATCCCAAAATATTTTCTGGGGTGATGCACTTCTCACTTCTCACTTCCACTCATCTCATTAATAGACTACCTACACATTTCCTGTCTTACATTTCTCTTTTAGATAATCTCCGTGAAACCCATGTGACCTCCCACCTTGATCACTCTCTTCATCTCCATGTCTTTGGCTACACTGTTTATGTTCACATCCATCATTCTCCTTCCAAATTTGATCCTCGATCGGTCCATCCCTTGAATTTTTCTTGGCTATTCCAATTGTCAAAAAGGTTATAGGTGCTATGACCCCAAATCTAAACATCTCTTTGTCAGCCGAGATGGTACCTTTGCTGAAACATCTCTTTGAAGTTAAGGACCTTGGTAATCTGAAATACTTCCTAGGGATGGAAGTGGCTAGGTCAAAAGAAGGAATTCACATTTCAGGAAGAAAATATGTTCTTGATTTACTAAGGGAAACTAGTATGCTTGGGTGTAAGCCAAGCAAGACACCCATCAGAATTAAGAAGAAGAAAAGGAACAACGTGAGATCTCCAACAACTGAACAGGAAATTGTAGGAAAAAGAAGAAGAAAGAAGAACAAGATGAAAAGCCGGCAGACATAGGGTGTTACTAGCGACTGGTTGGAAAGCTCATCTACATGTCCCACACTCGGCCAGACATTGCCTTTGCACTAAGTGTTGCAAGTCAGCATATGTACTGACCAAAGCAAAAACACATGAATGCACTATATAAAATTCTGAAGTACCTCAAAGGAACCCCTGGCCGAGGTCTGTTCTTTAAAAAATTGATCTAAGAACTATAGAGATATACACCGACGCAAACTGGACAGGAGGCCAAGAAAACAACAGGTCTACTTCAGGCTATTATACATTTGTGTATGGGGAAATCTAGTAAGTTGGCAAAGTCACAAGCAACGAGTGGTATCCAAAAGTAGTGTATAATCTGAATTAAGATCACTATCTGAAGGAGTTATGGAAGGGATATAGATAAAAAAGGGTTGCTGACGAGACCTACACCAAAATAGAATCTCCACTACAACTCTACTGTGACAATAAGGCAGCCTTGTAGAACTAGCCTTGTAGAACTAAACATGTTGATGTTGATCGCTATTTTATTAGAGAAAAGGTTGATGATGGGATTATTTAAGTTGTCTCTCTTACATACCTACAAAACTATAGCTTGCAGACATACTCACAAAAGGACTACCTGAAGACATCTTTGAAGGCTTTGTATGCAAGTTGGACATGATAAATATCTATGATCCAACTTGAGGAGGAGTGTGGTAATTATATTATTAATATGTGAATAATATTATAAGCTAGATAATAGGATCAAGTTGTTATCATAGATTAGTTAGGATCAGATTCTATTTAAAATTTAAATTCCCTACTGTAATCTATATATTATGGATGAGTAAATAAAGAAGATTATCGGACTTATAAAGTCCCTTTGTTGTGTGTGTGGAAAGAACCCATTATTATTAAATAAGTGGTGGCATACAAAAGATATTATAATGAAGTGAAGTAACATTAAAGATATATTAGTGTCTCTCGACCTGTAAGTGACTTGCAACATTTGCTCTAGTCAAAGAGGGAATATCCATGGCTTCAAGTATTGCTTTAGGCACTGCCTCTGAGATTCAAGAAAACAAAATACCATTATATTTATAATAGTAAATAAAGCTCAAAACACACCCTACAAAAAATTTTGTGTATATGTGTATACACACATGTCATGGTTAATAATCTATCTAAAGATATGACAATTTTTTATAGAGTACAACGGCAGCCGACTCCAATTAGTGGGATAAATGCCTCACTTTATCTCAATTTTCAGTTAGATGCATTAAAATAAGTTAGTATTATTAATAAAAATATAAGAAATTACTTATCTAGTCCCCAAAACGTTAGTATTATTAATAAAAATATAAGAAATAAGAAATTACTTATCTAGTCCCTAATGTAAGACTTACTTAACTAAATTAATTAGAATAAGAAAGTTAGTTAAGTTAGTACAACATGTTTTTTTTCTTTAAAAAAAAAATCATTTTCCTTAATTCCCTCTAGATGATTTGAGAGCATGAACCTTTAGAGGAATTGGCTGACCTGATCAAAAGATTATAAACAAATTCTATTTTATTATATTCAAAAAAGAATCAAAGAAAATTGGAATTGGCTGACCAGATGAAAAGATTATAAACAAATTCTATTTTATTCTATTCAAAAAAGAATCAAAGAAAATTGAATAATAAAATAAATAAGAATTTTTTAAGATGCAAGCATACTCTCGGCGCCATCAAGTTTTTCCACAGCATAAAGAAACTTTTTATGGAGTTCTGGAATCCAGACAATACGTCGTCGTCGTGGTTTTTTCAATGAAGATGCCCCGACAAAATTTATAAACTCGCTCACGATTACTTTTGGATCCTTATCTGGGTTCAGATTCTGCCGAATTTGATCCGGGTCCTCCGCATCACTGTTAGGTTTTGGGTCGTTATCTGCGTCCCGGTTCCTCCACATCACTTTTAGGTTTTGGATCCTTATCTCGGGTTCAGATTCTGCCGAATCTGATCCGGGTCCGGTCGTCCACATCATCATTAGGTTGTTGTTCAGTTTGAACAACCTCCCTCCTCTTTGTTCTCGACTCCTATAAATATGTTTCCATAAGTTTTTTTTCAGGTCACCCTCACTTACAGGCTTCAACAAAACATAACAAACGCCATATCTAAATGCTATCATCAGCATCTCACTGTAGCTTGATCTTTCAAGCCCACATATTACTGCAAAAATATATATATATATATATAAACAACTCTCCCTCATTATAAAATTATCATTCATATAAAAAGAACTTAATTAGTCACTCACAAACATGAGGAATATTTGTTTCCAGGCATTGGTCTCTGATGAACTGGTAGCCATCTATGTGTTCCAAGACGACATCACTGATAACCAAGTCAAAAGAATTAGGGCTGTCTCTTAAGAAACTTATGGGATGAGTACCTTGGGGAAGAGCAGTGATTTGATAAAAAGGTAGGGGAAGATATGTCTTAATTGAATCTTGGGTAACATTATCAATGCCCACTAAGAGGACCTTCAAGCCTTGAGGGGAAATTTCACAAAGAAACTCGGATTCCTCCATCTTAACGAATCTATCTATCTATCTAATAATCTATGAACGGACACACCTAAGAATTAGTAAGCTATATATATGGCGAGGATACGAAGAATATTCGAGGAGAGGGAATCACGGGATACTGTTTTTTTTTTTAAACATAAGTTTAAATTTTGAATTCAAAGAGGTTGTGGATTTTATTCACCTAAACAAAGATGTGGTTATTGAATCATGGTAAAGTTGGGTAAGAAAAATAGATTTTTTTTTTTTTTTTAAAAACTGTTGAAAAGGATAATACTATTAATTAAAAACAAACTTTTAATTCCGGACCCAACGCAGTGTCTTATATCCTACCACAAATTTAAATGCATATTTTTAGGTCAATGTACTTTCAAATACATGATGATTATGAAATTTTATTTTTTTTTTAAAATATTTTTTTTTATTTGAACTCTTTCAATTAATTTTGGATATTTTATATTAGATAAAAAAATAAATGTGTACGCTAATAAATTTTAAAATTAAAATAGGTTGCACTATTTACCATTTGTGAACAATATATATATTGAGTCCTAAGATCTAGTTTAAAATGTATATATAAATAATGTACATCCAAACTTCATATATTTCTATCATGTAATATCCTTAGTAGATATCTCATATCTCTTATTTTCAGTCCGAGAAAAGATATATCTCATTGAAATCTGAGATTTTGGGGAGGGAAAATCGAGGAATATCATGAAGAGATCCTGCGGTGTCTCGTTGCACACAGAAGCTCCCCGATAATATCTTTCTTCATTATTTAATTTTTTCCATAGTATAGATCATTTCATAATTTTCTCGAACCATGTATAATTATATGTTGGATAGAATTCGAACATTAATATGATTGGAAGAGTAAATCGCCGATCATATCGGTAATTGTTTTAGTCAATGAACCCTGGATAGTTAAGACTTGATGTTGCTGGCGTAACCGCGTAATCATAACATTTACGATTTTAAAAATATACTTAGATATGTGATACATCATCTGAACTACTCTGTTCTATAAAAATAGAATAACTTGAGTCATTATAATCTTAATTAGTTGATTATTCATCTAAAATAATTCAGATTTTATATTATTTTAAAGAAAAATAAACTCTTCTTTAAAAAAAAAACAAAAACAAAAGATCAAAGCTATTTTTCCTTAATTGTAAAATCATAGGGAGAATCTCATACGGTTGAAAAAAAAAATCCTATATAAAATTAGTAAACTGAAAATTCTCAAATTGAGTCAATAATTCGATTTGAGATATTTAAATATGGATTACTTTTCAATAATACCTAACTCATGGTGCAAAGAAAAGAGGAAAGGAATGCTAGGAGTCGGCATTATTACTATCGTCTCTCTCGTGTGCCTTAAGGAGGGTGTAAGTTGTAACCATGACAAGCCACTGTTTTCAGTGTCGTGAGAAGCCGCCACTGTTCTCGTAAGGAACCCTATAATGAATCAATGAACATTTTTGCTTTCTGATCTTATTTGTATGAGCGAGTTAATGGGATTTTATAATCACAAAGAATAAGTATGTGTAAGTTATCTTTGGGTTTGATTTGAGAGTGACGGAGGCGGAAGATGCGTCACCAATGGCTACCGTTGTGTTACCAGAGATGCCTTCGTTAGGTGAAACTGGTGTTTCGTATGAGGAAACAGGTAGAAGAGGAGGAGAAACTGAGGAATGAGGCAGAGGCGGGCGGCAGAGATACATCTCGTTTAAATATAAGATTTCCGGGAGGAAAATCTAGGAATATCACGAAGAGTATAGAATCAGGTTTTCCTTTCGAGTATATATTAGTTCTCACAGATACTGCGGTGTACCGATGCACACAGACGGGAATTAATATGATTGGAAAAGTAAATCACCGACGGTAATTGTTTTAGTCAATGATCGCTGGAATAGTTAAGACTTCATGTCGATGGTGTAACGGTCTAACCATAACATTTATGATTTTAAAAATATTTAGACATGTGAGACGTCATCTGAACTTTCTTCCATAAAAAATACAACTTGAATCATTATAATTTTAATTAGTTGATGATGCATCTAAAATAGTTGAGATTTTATATTATTTTAAAGAAAATAAACCTCTTAATTTTAAAAAAACAAAAGATCAAAGCTATTTTTCCTTAATTATATATAAAATCATAACAAAGTTGTTGGTTCTTGCTAACCTGGCTATAACTTACTGGGTCATCAAACACTTGTTAATAAGAATTGGAATAGTGCTATAAAAGTTACAAATTGAGGAAGTCAAATAAATTACTTCACAGTATTCATATTCGTCTTCTTTATATCAAATTAATTCATCGACTTATAAATTAATATATAATTAAATGATAAATGACATATTTTCTTATAAACCAACTTATTTAGCTTTTTTTAATTTCTAAAAATAATAATAATTGGGTCTTATATTAAATACTTTTATGTTCTATATATTCCCCCATAAACAAGTGGCCATATGAATTTCTAATCTCATTAACCAGCTCACTCACTGGCTTCCACAAAGCATGACACGTATACAATCTATATGCTCTTGAGTTCTCATCACTTGATCTTTCACCAGTAGATATTACCACAAAATAGAAATATATATAATGTAAATTCTCTCATTAACATATATAACTATAGAACTTACCAAAGTGAGGAATATTTTTTCCTCAAGTGTTGGTCTCTGACGAAGGGGTAGCCATCCAGGTCTTCTAACACGACATCACTTGAGAACCAAGTCAAAACAAATAATATGCCGCTCTGTTGAGAGATGTAAGGCAGAAGCAGAAGTGGGATACACAGTGATTTTGATAATAAGGTGGTGGAAGATGTGTCTGAATAAAAGTTTGGATAACATTATATTATGAATGCCCAAGTGCATTCAACATCAAGTGTGTTTTTTTATATACAAAAGTGACTATATAGTTATAAAAGTGGAGTAAAAGTAGCCATTAACTGTTAGTTTGACTTTTTTTTATATTGAAAACGATGATTTGAATGTTAATGGGTTCATTGTTCAAAAAAAAAAATGTTAATGGGTTCTGAATTGTTATTAATTACAATTCAGCCCCGAAAAAATTTCAACAAATTTCAATTTAGTCCTGCCATGAACTTTTCAAATTTTCATTTAGTCCCTGGTCAAAACTTGCCTATTTATTTTAGTATCAATCTTATCTTGAAGTATTTTCTTTAGTACCCGTCAGTAATCTGAAATAATTTTTCAAGATCATGTCTTATTTTTTTCAGAACCAATCAGTATCCTGAAGTATTTTTTTTAGTACCAGACAATACCCTGAAGTGTCTTTTTAGTAACAGTCAGTATCTTGAAGTATTTTTTTAGTACCGGTCAAGACCTAAAATATAGGATCTCAAAAAAATATTTCAAGATGTTGACTTGTATTAAAAAAAATACTTTAAAATACTAACCGGTACTGAAAAAATACTTCATGATCTTGAAAAATATTTCAGAGTATTGACTAGTACTAAAACAATACTTCAAGATACTGACATGTACTAAAAAGATACTTCTGGATACTGACTAGTACTGGAAAAATACTTCATGATCTTGAAAAATTATTTTAGAATCTTGAAAAAATATTATAAGGTACTGACTGGTACTAAAAAAATACTTCAAGATATTAATCAGTACTAAAATGATACAAATGACTGGTACAAAAAAAAAAATCAGGATAGTGACTGCTACTAAAAAATAATTTATGATCTTGAAGAGTACCTCATTTCTCATTACTGTGCTAAAATTTCAACCGTTTAAATTTAATCTAAACGGTCTAAATTTAAAATTTAAAATTTGTGATTTTTTAAATGATAAATTCAATTTTAGGATAGTGATAGTTATAAGATGAGCTTTATTTTAAAACTTACATATATTAAAATTAAAAATTTGTTTAAAATATAAAAATTAAATTAATGTAGCACATAAATGCATCCTCATTAATGTAGGCATCAAGGCTTTAATTAATTGACATAAAGAACGTGGAAATATTCGAATTGAACTAAAACTTACCATAACAATGAAAAATCCCATAAAAAGTTGAAACTATAAACAAGGCCAATTGAAGATAGCTATTTATTCAACAGGGTCCAAGCAGTCAATACTATTTTTATCATTCAACTGATGATCATTAAGATAAACCAAAAAACCGTCATCACCATCATCCCTAATGACGTGTGTTGCTTCTGGATTGATGATTCCATCAAGATCACCTCTGATAGGAGTATTGTAAGAAGTTGAAGCTAAAGCTATGTCTGTGTAACAGAAGTTCAATTTCGAGTTATCGATTGTAGCGGTATATTACTTCTGATGAAGGAAGTACTCAGCTTGGTTTTGGTTTATGATTCCAGAACCTGAAGATAGGTTTTGATCTGGTTGTTGCACACTAAAAGTCGGGTTTGGTGGTAAAGTTTGGTTTTCGTTTATGATTCCAGAACCTGAAGATGAGTTTTGATGTAGTTGTTGCATACTAGAAGTCGGGTTTAGGGGTGTCTGCATCATATTTGATAGCTCTTGCATATTAGTTCCAACAGAAGTACCCAGAGCTTGGTTTTCATTTATGATTCCATTATAATTAGTACTAACATGAGAAGAAGAACCCGAAGCTAGGTTTCGATCTAGTTGTTGCGCACCAGTAGTATTAGTTGCAAAGGAAGTACCCCTAGCTTGGATTCCTTCATTATTAGCACCTCTGGTAGTAACATATCGATCAAGCTGATACATACTAGAATTCTGGTTTTGGTGTGGGTGCACTCCAATCCGTGGTCGCTGCTGCATACTACTTACAAATGAGTTACGAACCTGTGGGTTAACTCGAGTAGTAGTAACATAAGTACCTGAAGCTGGAATTCTAGAAGAATCCGGCCTAAGATTTAGCTCTTCTATAGAAGAAGTCAGGTTATTGCTTCCATTCCCCACAAGAGATGAGGGTACGGTCGACAATGGAGCCCCATGACCTGAAATTATAAAGAATTAATTAAGAAAATAAAACTTCTGGTCACTAAACTTCCTCCTCAATTATTGGTTCAATTCCTGCTCAATTATTGCTTGCTTCAATTGCTAAAGGAACTATTCCCTCCATTTTCTTGACCCAAAACAAGTTAATCCTTACATTTGAAATAAAGGAAACATATAAATTCGTACCGAGTCAAAAGTTCAAGAAATCAATCAATAACTAAGAGAGGGTTCGTAATCATATAATCTTACCAAAGTTGTTGAATCTATAGTACTAAGGGTACTGATCTATTTTGCTGTATGCAATCGCCGTTGTACACACCATCGCTGTTATTCAAGTAAGTCTCAGACGACTCGACGTTTTCTCTGAGGAGATTCGTCCCATGTTGTTCCTGATTCTCCTCATCTATTTTGTTATGTTCCACATCACATAAGTGAGTCTCAGGCATCACATTATTGTTATTGGACAAGTGAGTCTCAGATGCCTTGTGTTGTGAGTCCACATTACATGCCCATTTTTACATGCTTTTATGGGTAAGCATGGTTTCCAAAAAAGAGAGAAATCTTGGATAATGAGAAGCTTACAAGTAGAAGCATGTAAGAAGCATGTAAAAATGGGTATATAATGTGGACTCTTGTGTTGTTCCTTCATCCTACAAATATGTCTCCATAAATTTTGCTTTCTGATTTTATTTGTTGAACAAGTAAACAGTTCAATATAAATGCGATGGTGTTTTCTAAACATATATAGAATTTGTATGAGCGAGTTAATGGGATTTTATAATCACAAAGAATAAGTATGTGTAAGTTATCTTTGGTTAGAGGAGGAGGAGAAACAGAGGAATGTGGTAGAGGCCATGGGTAAGTGGGTAGCGGAGATACATCTCATTTAAATATAAGATTTCGGGGAATCTAGGAATATCACCAAGAGTATATAGGGTCAGATTTCTCCTTCCGAGTATATATTAGTTCTCACAGATCCTGTGGTGTCCCGTTGCACACAGACGCGAATTAATATGATTAGAAAAGTAAATCATCGATGATGTCGGTAATTGTTTTAGTCAATTTAAAAATACTTGGATATGTGATATGTCATCTGAACTCTCTTCCATAAAAATACAATAACTTGAATCATTATAATTTTAATTAGTTGATGATTCATCTAAAATAGTTGAGATTTTATATTATTTTAAAGAAAAATAAACCTCTTGATTAAAACAAAAAAACAAAACAAAAGATCAAAGCTATTTTTCCTTAATTATAAAATCATAACAAAGTTGTTGGCTAGAACTTACCGGGCCATCAAACACTTGTTAATAAGAATTGGAATAGTGCTATAAAAGTTAGAAATAAATACAATACCTCAGCTAACTTTTTTTTGAAAATTGAGGAAGTCAAATAAATTACTTCACAGTATTCATATTCGTCTTTTTTATATCAAATTAATTCATCAGACTTATAAATTAATATATAATTAAATGATAAATGACATATTTTATTATTAACCAACTTTTTTAGCTTTTTTAATTTCTCAAAAGAAATTAATTGGGTCTTATATTAATTACTGGAGAGAGTATTTATGTTCTATATATTCCCCCATAAACAAGTGGCCATGAATTTCTAATCTCATTAACCATGTAATAACCTAAAATTCATATTTATCATAAATATTATATTTTGATAAATAACACATATTAAAATAAGGGTGAATATGTGTCTCACAATTTTGTGGTTTGTTAATTATAATTTTAGGCAATTTTTCCTTGGAATTAAATAAACCAAAGGATAAATTTAAAGACCACATTTAAGGATTATAAAATATGATATAATTATCATATTAAATCATGGTTCTTATATAAACCATAAAAAGCAAGAAAGTGTTATATAAACACTTAAACAAATTAATGGAAATTAGCAACAATAAATGAACAATTTAGCTTGCACTAATTGAGATTTGTTGCATGATAAGTGCATATTTTATAATCAAATGAGTATCAATTCTGAGATATATTGGATTAAATTCATTACTATTGTATATATCTTGCAGGAGTTATTAGCTGATTGAGAAAAGAGCAGAAAAGGAAATCAATTTGAATTAATTGATTGATATGAGAGAGTGGATTACAAAATATTTGAAGGTGATTTGGAGATTTCAAAAGGATATTGCATATCTTTTATTTAAGGAAGGATCAGAGAGACAAGACGAGAGCGAGAAAAGCACAAAAGAAAGAAAGAAACATCCTTATGCTCTCTAAATCTCGGTATTTACCAAAGGTTTAGAGAGAAAGCACGAAGAAAAGGAGGAAGACGGCTGAAGAAAGAAAGAAGGATCAAGAACAATTCTAATTTTCATCTCTTTTCTTTTATTTTGTTAACCTAGCCACGCTTGGCTAGTCTTACGTAGTTAGGGCGAGGATGAACCCTATGTGAATTTGAGTATTTGTTTGGATTATTGATTGAACGTTATTTACCATGATTGAATGAATTATCTTTGCTTAAAGCTTTCTTAAAGACTGATCACCTTTTAGACTGTTCATAGGTTGGTGTATGACAATAGAGATGTTGGTGCATTTAACTGGAACCGTTAATTCGTCATAGAGTTGCATGACCTAGACATAGGCTTACGAGTTTATGCGATCTCATAATTCTGGTTTAAATACATTGATCTTTCCAAACAATACTAAGGCATTAGGTTGTTTTTAAAGATAACGGGCTAAGGTAGCATCAATACATTGGGACTTAGTCTAATTTTAGAGAATTGATCGTCAATCATGGGAATAATAGTCAATTAAGGATTTAATTCAAATACTCGAAGGAACATAGGGGGAATTCTATGCCCTAGTCTGCGTTTTCTTGATTACTCATCTTTTCTAAAAACGTTGTTCTTGAAATTCTTAATCTTGAATGCTTTTTCTTTATTTAATTCTTTAAATTATGTTTGGTTACAACTCACTCCTATTTCTCATTGATCCAACTAAAGCTGAAATAACTAATTAGTGGTGGAGTACTATTCCTCGTGGGAACGATACTTTTCTTATCACTTTATTACTTATAACGACCGGTGCACTTGCCGAAGTCGCTATCAAGTTTTTGGCGCCGTTGCCGGGGAATAGTTTTATTTCAACACTAAGTAGTTGTTGAAACTCTAGATTGGATTTTTATTTATTTTTTAAATGGATTTCAATTGGCAACCAACTGCTCTTAATGATGAGAAGGAGATGAATTCTTTGTCTTCTATACAAGAAGGATTGATTGCTGTTTTTAATTCTTTGAATAGACATAGGCAACATCAAAGGAGCATAAATAATAGTTGTATTCCATATGTTGATTCTTCTCAATATGCTTGCATGTCTTGTGTTTATTGTGGAGGGAATCATTTATATGAATATTGTCCATATAATACAACTAGTCATTTTGTGAGAGATGATTTCACTTGGAACCAAGCTTGTTTTGATAACTCATTTTGTCGTAGTGAAGGTTTTGAGCAACAAAATTTTATGGATCCATATGTCTATTGTTCTTATGAAAATACCCCTCCTTGTTACTCCTATTCGTATGTTGAAGAACACGCCATTGAGTACAGGGAAAAATCTAATTTGGAAAGATTAGTTGAGGAGTGGGGAAGCATTAGATAAATATAGTAGAGTGCAAAGGAGATTTCCTCTAGTATTGAGTCACATGTCCAAAATACTAAGTCAAGTGTCCAAAATATAGGGGTATATGTGAGTCAAATTCTTTCAACCCTTGAGACTATGGATAATGTAGAAAGTGATTGTAAGCTTGACATTGATTTAGATGAGAATAGTGGATGTCTAGAAGAGGTTCTGACTATGGAGCCTAAGGATTATGATGTTGGTGATCAAATTGATTTAGATGAGAATAGTAGATGTCTAGAAGAGGTTCTGGCTGTGGAGCCTAAGGATTGTGATGTTGGTGATCAAATTGATGTAGATGTCCCAATTGTTGTTGTTCATGACCCTCCTCTTGAAGTGTTGACTCTACTGATGAGAGTCAAGTTGATTTTATTGGATGCTCTAAATTCTTGGATGTGCCTATGTTTATTTTCAAGGATATGCATGTTGTGCTTCATTTGAATTCAATTATTGCTTGTAATCCGAGATTGTCTATGATTAAGGAAGTACAAGTAATTAACTTGAATAATCAATTTTTGTGTGTGATACCTTGTTGTTTGAAAAGAAATGAAAACAAGGTAATTATGGTGTTTGATACTTATGATTAGTGGTTTCTTTTGAGAAGTCTGGCTGAAGACTATAAATTTAGCGCTTATTGGGAGGCAACCCAAGGGTTTTGTTTACATATTTTATTATTATTTTTTCTTTTATTTTCTTTCTTTCTTTCAGTTTTTTTTTTCAGGTTTGAAGATGATCACTCCCCTTGTTGCTGCAAGGTCTTGCTTGAGCACTCTCTTTTCCCTCACAGTTTGAAATATCATGGATGGTACCGGATAAATCACTCCACATTAGAGTTAGAGGCCTAAACTAGGGAGTACTAGTTTCTTTCCCTCTTTATATTTTTGCAACATTGAGGACAATGTTTGATTTAAGTGTGGGGGAGGGATATAATTTCTTTGGTTATGCTTGTCCTAATGCAATTGAAAAGATTTTTTATTTGAGATTTTTGCATTGTTGATGATTGACCTTAATTTTGAGTTTTCCTCATCTTAGAGAATATTATCAAGTCAAAAATTAAAATAGAAAAAAAATGTCTCAACCAAGTCTCTAAGCCTTGAGTTTTTTTTTTTTTGCAATCTTGAGATGGACTATGAGAATAGGGATTAGTTTGTAATGTGAGCAACAAATTATTAGTTCATGGATATTTTGTTACATGATTTCTTTAGAAAATTAGATGATGACATTTGCCAGCTAAGTAAAACTTTTGTGTAGGGAAATGACTCAAAAAAAACAAAAAACAAAAAACAAAACTCCAATGACTTCTCTAGACCTCACTTAGTAACCGGGGGCACTCCATCACCAATGTTGGCACTCGCGTCAAACGGTTGTAATACCCTAAAAACCTGTATCATACTTTGGGTAAACTTATACCCAAAGAAAGTAGGTGAATATGGGATATCAAATATTAAGTAATAATTAGCTTATTTTCTAAAGAAAATCTCTTAGAAATTAGGGAGTTTAAGGGCCAAAGTGCCAAAATGACCAAATTGCCCCTGTAAAGGGTAATTAACTTAGACAATTTATAAAAAATACCAGAAGGTAGTAAAATGACCAAGTGAATTAGGAGAGTATATTACCCTAGTTATGGTAATTTAATAAATTATGAACTTGGGAAAATTGTACAAGAATGTACCAAAAGTAATAAAAGACCAAAATACCCTTACAAATTATAGAATAATGTAAGAGGCATGGAAATACTAAGGTTAATGCAAGGATATGAAGGTAATAAGGCATCTTAATTTAGAAAATACCAACTATGGTTAAAAGAGTGATTAAGCAATTAATGGCTAAATACTTAAGTCTGAGCAAAAGAAATTATGAAATAATTATGTAAAACTCAAAAATTGGTGGTAATTGACTTAAAATTAGTAAAAATATATTTACTAATTAATTGGAAATTTTGGAGAAAAATAGTTGAGTTTAGGTATTTTTGAGCCTAAATACAAGTTTTGACCAATAGGGAAATTTTGTAAAAAATTATATAAAATAATTATTAAATAATTATTAATTAACTATCAATTAAATAAAAAAACGAAAATTATTAATAATTGGACCAGATTTTGACCGAATTGTTAAAGAGGAAATAGGATAAGATTTTAAGAAAATATCATGAAAACTTAGGTTGCAAGTTGCAAATATAATAATAATATAATTGATTAAAGTGAAAAATAGTGAATAGTAATTTAAAAATTAGGAAACGGATCCTATCTAGAGATCTAGGAATAGGAATCCCAAGGTCAAGGTAAAATATTGATCGGTGAGTTTTTACCTTTAAGTGACCTCTTCCGAAGTTAATTCCGAGGCCGTTAGTGCATTTACCTAATAAGACGAAATAGGAAAAATGCGATAGGCATATTTTTGGATCTGAAGAAAATAAATTCTAACTCAATATCTAGGAATGAGTTTGAATTTATATTGACATATTTGGAATCGTGAATTTTTCGAAGAAGTTGACGTTTAAATAAATGCATTCTCAAACCGGACGCGTTTGGACACGTTTTTGAGAAAACTTCAATTGGACAGTTGGATCCCTATATGGGATCAAAATTTAGGTTAACTTGGACATTTCTAGTAAGAGAGAACATGTCTTCAAAGTTGTAAATCCAGAATTTTGAGATTTCTCCGAAATCACGCGAATCGGTACCGATCGGAAAATCGGCGCACCGGGCATAAAGTGGCAATTGTAATCAAATTTTTGGACCACTCCCTTGCTGCCACATCAGCTCCCATATGTCGACAGCCCCCTTCCATGGCCAAGGATTTTCCACCATTTCATGTTGATTTTGCAAGGTTGGAAACAACTTTAAAAATTCCAACTATGTCCTTTAGAAATTCTATAAATAGGCATGTCTCCCCTTGGATTTCTTCACACCATTCTCCTCTTGCCTTTGGCCGAAATTCTTGAGGGAGAAAGAAGAGAGAGAAGCTCGGAGAAATTCTCGTAAGTCTTCAACGGGTAAGTTTTTCGGTCTTTAGTTTTTAGTCTTTAGTTCAATAGTTAGTAAGGCTAGGGTAGTCTTTATTTTATGATTTGGATATCATATGGGAGGGCTATTTTAGTCTTTATTTTCAAGAATCATAAATGCGTCGAAGTTCTGGCGAAATTTTGGGAAGAAAATAGCCTATGTAGCGGAGCGCCGGCGAAATTCCGCCAAGTAGGGGTATAGGGGCAAAATGGTAATTTTTACCTAAAATGCCGCTTATAATGTCAAATTACTAATGGAAGTGACATTATTCTCATAGGATATCTGAAATCCTAATTTGCCGTCGTTACATTACGTCCAACGTGCCGTCGGACAAACCGCTTTTCCGTCTAAAGTACAGCTTCGCTGTAAACATTTACGTACATCAACGAAGGTACGTTCGCGATCGTAACACTAATCTAGTGCTGCTCATATGCATATATGTGATAGGTACATTCACGGATAGAGGCTCGTCTAGGGTCACCGACTCGGATAGGGATTCTGTTTGGGGTCACCGTTTTGGATAGAGATTCTCGTTGATTAGGGTCACCACTTATATGTACTGCTCTTTGCTTATGATCTGTCATCATGAATCATACAACTGTTCTATACTCTTGTGTTGTTGTGCTGCTGCTATGTCATAAATACCTGCTATCCGTATACCTTGTTTTATTTGAGCATAAGGTTAACCGTTACTCCTGGGTCCGATTGCAATGGACCTCGCCTCTCCATATAGCTTCGAGGTCGAGAGGACCAAGGTCCAAGGATAAAGACAAGCAGCCCGTGCAGAGATTCGGTTGAAGATTTCCTTTCGATGTCGCATCGGAAGCCGCGTAGACTCAAGGTTGGAGGGCATGTTGCACGAGTAAACTCTTAGACGGAGACGTCACATTATCGTTTTGCGTATTTACCCATAAGAACAATAGAATGCTGTATCAATACTGCTACACTATGGTTCATGTTTGGTTATGATCAGTTACTCTTTCGCTCCATTGCTCTACTCTGATTGAAAAAAAAAAATTCCGCTTTAGAAAATGGGATGTTACACTTTATGGTATCAGAGCAATCTTTCTGGCAAGTGTTTAACTATGTTACCACGAACGGTTTGGTGCCGAAGGCAAGGCTAGTCTACGTGGGTGTGCCAATCAGTCGCCGTATAAGTCGGTGAGGCCCCCATGGTAGACACTTACCTGGCCATTCTGTTCGGATAACGGAGTTAGGTTCTTAAGCCTTTTGACTTTGAAGCACCTTTTGAAAATGAGTACTGATATGACACTGGTGTAATAGGTAGTGATGGACGTAAACGAACATTCGTAGATCTTCTATCCCGTAATAATAGGACGTAACACGCGTAGATCCGTAATTCCGTGAGACGGCGGGACGAAGATGAAACCCTGATATTTCTAATGACCCCAAACCGAAATATAATCCTGACTTAGGGTAGAGTCAATGGCTAGTATGCCCGTAGAACCAGAGAAACCCGTTGGCTCGATCATTCATCCGATGACGACAACGTGGGACATACGATATAACCACTGGTCATAAACCAGTTGGATGATGTAATATACGCTGGCATGTACATTACATCTAAAATGAAATTGTATATGTTTTAATGCCACGAATTGTGTTATTTTTCTGACACTTATGTCCGTTATAAGATAAAGGAAAAGCTAGAATATGGCCATCATAAGAGGTGCCGGTGCACCAAGAGGAAGAGGCCAAGGCAGAGGCCGAGGTCGAGGTAGGGGAAGAGGCAGACAGCCCCAAATAGACGCAATACCCGAACAACATCTTATTCCAGATCAACCGGCAGAGACCGAAGTGCAAGAGCTGCGGAGAACTCTCCAAGAACAGAGAGCCCTGATTGACGAACTCCTAGCTGAGAGGCAAGAAAGACAATTTCGTAACCGCCAAGATGAAGAAGAGCGATCACGAAGAAGAAGAAGAGGAGGATGACGACGAGGGTGATGGACACAACGAAACGAAGATGAGTCGGATAGATCCCGATCACCGCCTCGACAAAGGAGAGGAGAAAACCACCCAATATTGGGTGAATCAATTCTGTAAGTTAAAGCCGCCAACCTTCCGAGGAAAACTGGACTTGGCAGAGGATTGGCTGAAGAGACTGGAGAAAGTATTCGTGGTGATTGACTCGCCCGAAAACCGCAAAGCCCAACTCGCAATTTATCAACTTGAAGGAGATGCAGACAATGGTGGGAGGTCACAGCAGAAACTTTACTGTACTCGCTACCGTCCCGTGACATGGGAGAAGTTTTGGAGAAGTTTCATGAACAAGTACTTTCCTCCTTCGGTGCAAATGAACAAGGAGTCGGAATTTCTCCACATCCGACAGAGATATGAGGAATCTTTCGACGAGTACTATGCTCGATTCACTAATCTCTCCCGATACTCCCCACACCTGAGGAAGGGCAACGATGAAAGAAGTATGGTGAACATACTGATAGACGGGCTAAAATATGAAATCGGTGAAAGACTTATGTCCCAATGATTCCGAATTTGACAAGCGCCGTAGAAACTTGTCGGATGACTGAGCGTAATCTGAAAGGATTCCAGAGATCCAGAAACTTCAATAGCAATGCAGGACGTGGTAGTTTTAGCAACGGAAACTCCTCACGAAGAAGGAAGGTGCCCTGGGACAACTCCAGTGAGGGAAACAAGAGGCCAGTACTTATGTTGTAGCTACACCATTAGGTGTAAGCGTTTAGCTTGTAAAGCATGTTTTGAACCAAGTTGCGGGTATAATATAAATCGTACTACCACTTCATAGTGTCAACGATATTCTCAAAAGTGTTAAATGAACGGTGACAAAGAGAATATATTATTCTAAGCGAGAGGTAGAACTAATGCGGAAACCAAACCTTTATTCAAAGACAACTCGCCACAAATTAATTCTCTGTTGACCGATGCCTCGCATAAGTTCAATATCCGTATCACCATACCAAAATTTCGTATCGAAGCTGAAATAGCAACTTGCTTCCCAAGACTATTCATATAGAAGGAAAGACTCGAGTTTTCAATCTAGCATCAACTACTATAAGTTGAACAGGGCAACTGTTCGAAAACAAATACTCACTTTCCAGATCGATGATCCACTCCATTATCTAATTCCCGCATCTTGTCAAGATTGCCTTACGCCCGGACACCACCGGTGGTGAACCAAAACTAGCAATGACGTAGAAAATAAGTAACAAGCGGATAGAGACTCGTTAAGGTCACCGACTCGGATGGAGGCTCCATCTAGGGGCACCGACTCTGGATAGAGATTCTCGTGAGGGTCACCAATTATACATAACGGATAGAGACATCGTTTAGGGTCACCGATTATACATGCTACTCTATATCTAAGTTGCTCAACGGAATTGCCAGAGCAGAAATTTTCTAGATCGGATATGATTGATCACATTTCTACATAGTTGGTACAAGTCACAAGAGATCGTAAGAATCTTTTGGTGATTGTGATGATCATATATTCTTCAAGCTAGTGTCAATAAAGCACCTCAAGGGCGAATGTATAGTTCGCATTTCGTGAGATCATTTCGGGAGATCATCGTGAGATCATTTCGGAGATCATCCAAGTATTCATTGGAAACAAACCAGCTTAGCCTTATTTCCGAACATGATTAGACTTCCATAACAATTTCCATATTTCTTAAGTTATATTCGACCGTGATCATGTCATTAAGTAGGAGATATCTTATGTTGCCATGGTGTGTGGGAACCATGGGGACATTTTTGGTATCCATTTTGGTATTTGTAGTGTTAAACCGCGGTGTGTGGGAACCACGGGGAACATTATATATCAAAGTACGAAATGATAAGATCTTTATGGATAAACCAAGGCGAATTCCCGATCACCAAGAAGGGCGGGCGACGATGAAGTGAAGATTCGACGCGTGTAGTCCAAGGTTTGAGTAGGACGGAGTTAGTTAGTACAAAGTTTAGTTGGTTTAGTACAAATTTCGAGGACGAAATTTTGTTTAAGGGGGGGTAATTAACTTAGACAATTTATAAAAATACCGAAAGGTAGTAAAATGACCAAGTGAATTAGGAGAGTATATTACCCCTAGTTATGGTAATTTAAAAAATTATGAACTTGGGAAAATTGTACAAGAATGTACCAAAAGTAATAAAAGACCAAAATACCCTTACAAATTATAGAATAATGTAAGAGGCATGGAAATACTAAGGTTAATGCAAGGATATGAAGGTAATAAGGCATCTTAATTTAGAAAAATACCAACTATGGTTAAAAGAGTGATTAAGCAATTAATGGCTAAATACTTAAGTCTGAGCAAAAGAAATTATGAAATAATTATGTAAAACTCAAAAATTGGTGGTAATTGACTTAAAATTAGTAAAAATATATTTACTAATTAATTGGAAATTTTGGAGAAAAATAGTTGAGTTTAGGTATTTTTGAGCCTAAATACAAGTTTTGACCAATAGGGAAATTTTGTAAAAAATTATATAAAATAATTATTAAATAATTATTAATTAACTATCAATTAAATAAAAAAACGAAAATTATTAATAATTGGACCAGATTTTGACCGAATTGTTAAAGAGGAAATAGGATAAGATTTTAAGAAAATATCATGAAAACTTAGGTTGCAAGTTGCAAATATAATAATAATATAATTGATTAAAGTGAAAAATAGTGAATAGTAATTTAAAAATTAGGAAACGGATCCTATCTAGAGATCTAGGAATAGGAATCCCAAGGTCAAGGTAAAATATTGATCGGTGAGTTTTTACCTTTAAGTGACCTCTTCCTAAGTTAATTCCGAGGCCGTTAGTGCATTTACCTAATAAGACGAAATAGGGAAAAATGCGATAGGCATATTTTTGGATCTGAAGAAAATAAATTCTAACTCAATATCTAGGAATGAGTTTGAATTTATATTGACATATTTGGAATCGGTGAATTTTTCGAAGAAGTTGACGTTTTGAAATGCATTCAAACCGACGCGTTTGGACACGTTTTCGAGAAAACTTCAATTGGACAGTTGGATCCCTATATGGGATCAAAATTTAGGTTAACTTGGACATTTCTAGTAAGAGAGAACATGTCTTCAAAGTTGTAAATCCAGAATTTTGAGATTTCTCCGAAATCACGCGAATCGGGTACCGATCGGGAAAATCGGCAGACCGGGCATAAAGTGGCAATTGTAATCAAATTTTTGGACCACTCCCTTGCTGCCACATCAGCTCCCATATGTCGACAGCCCCCTTCCATGGCCAAGGATTTTCCACCATTTCATGTTGATTTTGCAAGGTTGGAAACAACTTTAAAAATTCCAACTATGTCCTTTAGAAATTCTATAAATAGGCATGTCTCCCCTTGGATTTCTTCACACCATTCTCCTCTTGCCTTTGGCCGAAATTCTTGAGGGAGAAAGAAGAGAGAGAAGCTGGAGAAATTCTCGAAGTCTTCAACGGGTAAGTTTTTCGGTCTTTAGTTTTTAGTCTTTAGTTCAATAGTTAGTAAGGCTAGGGTAGTCTTTATTTTTATGATTTGGATATCATATGGGAGGGCTATTTTAGTCTTTATTTTCAAGAATCATAAATGCGTCGAAGTTCTGGCGAAATTTTGGGAAGAAAATAGCCTATGTAGCGGAAGCGCCGCGAAATTCCGCCAAGTAGGGGTATAGGGGCAAAATGGTAATTTTTACCTAAAATGCCAGTTATAATGTCAAATTACTAATGGAAGTGACATTATTCTCATAGGATATCTGAAATCCTAATTTGCTGCCGTTACGTTGTCCAACGTGCCGCTGTCGGACAAACCGTTTTCCGTCGGAAAGTACGCTTTCGCGAAACATTTACGTACATCAACGAAGGTACGTTCGCGTCTCGTAACACTAATCTAGTGCTGCTCATATGCATATATGTGATAGGTACATTCACGGATAGAGGCTCTGTCTAGGGTCACCGACTCGGATAGGGATTCTGTTTGGGGTCACCGTTTTGGATAGAGATTCTGTTAAAGGTCACCAAACGGATAGAGATTCTGATTAGGGTCACCACTTATATGTACTGCTCTTTGCTTATGATCTGTCATCATGAATCATACAACTGTTCTATACTCTTGTGTTGTTGTGTCCTTTGCTATGTCATAAATACCGCTATCCGTATACTGTTTTATTTGAGCATAAGGTTAACCGTTACCTGGGGTCCGATTGCAATGGACCTCAGCTCTCCATATAGCTTCGAGGTCGAGAGGACCAAGGTCCAAGGATAAAGACAAGCAGCCCGTGCAGAGATTCGGTTGAAGATTTCCTTTCGATGTCGCATCGGAAGCCGCGTAGACTCAAGGTTGGAGGGCATGTTGCACGAGTAAACTCTTAGACGGAGACGTCACATTATCGTTTTGCGTATTTACCCATAAGAACAATAGAATGCTGTATCAATACTCGTTACACTATGGTTCATGTTTGGTTATGATCGTTACTCTTTCGCTCCATTGCTCTACTCGATTGAAAAAAAAAAATTCCGCTTTAGAAAATGGGATGTTACATTTCATAGGCAATGTTCTTTTTAGATGATGAATTCTCTTTCTTTTGCTTGAGGACAAGCAAATGTTTAAGTGTGGGGGAGTTTGATAAGTGCATATTTTATAATTAAATGAGTATCAATTAGAGATATATTGGATTAAATTCATTACTATTGTATATATCTTAGAGTTATTAGTCAAGATTGAGAAAGGAGGGTAGAAAAAAGGAAATCAATTTGAATTAATTGATTGATATGAGAGAGTGTATTACAAAATATTTGAAGGTGATTTGGAGATTTCAAAAGGATATTGCATATTTTTTATTTAAGGAAGGATCACACGAAAGAAAAGGAGGAAGGCGGTGAAGAAAGAAAGAAGGATCAAGAACAATTCTAATTTTCATCTCTTTTCTTTTTATTTTGTTAACCTAGCCACGCTTGTAGTCTTATCTAGATTAGGGCGAGGATGAACCCTATGTGAATTTGAGTATTTGTTTGGATTATTGATTGAGCGTTATTTACCATGATTGAATGAATTATCTTTGCTTAAAGCTTTCTTAAAAGGCGATCACCTTTTAAGACTTTGTTCATAGGTTGGTGTATGACAATAGAGATGTTGGTGCATTTAAGCTGGAACCGTTAATTCGTCATAGAGTTGCATGACCTAGACATAGGCTTACGAGTTTATGCGATCTCATAATTGGTTTAAATACATTGATCTTTCCAAACAATACTAAGACATTAGGTTGTTTTTAAAGATAACGGGCTAAGGTAGCGTCAAGACATTGGGACTTAGTCTAATTTTAGAGAATTGATCGTCAATCATGGGAATAATAGTCAATTAAGGATTTAATTCAAATACTCGAAGGAACATAGGGGGAATTCTATGCCCTAGCTAGCTGCGTTTTTCTTGATTACTCATCTTTTCTAAAAACGTTGTTCTTGAAATTCTTAATCTTGAATGCTTTTTCTTTATTTAATTCTTTAAATTATGTTTGGTTACAACTCACTCCCTATTTCTCATTGATCCAACTAAAGCTGAAATAACTAATTAGTGGTTGGAGTACTATTCCTCGTGGGAACGATACTTTTCTTATCACTTTATTACTTATAACGATCGGTGCACTTGCTTGAAGTCGCTATCATTGCATAATCCTTCAAGATGAGTATAGGCAAATTAGGATCATCAAAGAAGGGCTAATTATTTTGAAATAATTAAGGGCCAAAGATGAAGAATTATGCAACATCCCAATTTGAAACGCGTAATTTTTTTTTTTAAGTCAGAGTCGAGCAATGGAGCGTAAGAGTAACTGATCATAACATAATATGGACCATAGTGTAATAAAGTATTGATTTTGATAATCCTCTTGTTCAAAAGTAAACTACAGAAAGAAACAGAAGGCTATAGGATAACTTCATCCGCAAGTCTACTCCTGCTGCTTTCCCCGGACTGGTTCGCGGTCCTCAGGACCTTGAAGCTACGGGCGAGATTCAATTCAACGCATTGAATCTCGAGTACTTGATTAACCTCATACCCAAACAACACAATATCTGCCAACAAATATTCTAGAGCTAATACAACAGTATATCACTACATAAGCATACAGCAGATGCATGATCATTATGCCGACAAACATAAGCAATAAGCAATATGAAAGCCCCACAATGTAAAAACAACACAACAACAGCCTGCACTATTCACTAGTGCCACGATACTCACTCGTGTCCTCAGTGCTAGGAAAACATGACGGTATTACAAAACATAGCCCGTATAAACAGCAGCACAAGATTAGTGTTACAGTACGCGTCCGTACCTTCGTTGACATACGTAGATGTTTCTGGCTGAAACTTGTACTTTCTGACGGAAAACAGCGGTTTGTCCGACAGCGGCACGTTGGACAGCGTAACGGCAGCAAACTAGGATTTATGACGTCCTATAAGAGTAATATCACTTCCATTAGTGATTTGACACAATAACTAGCATTTTAGGTAAAAATTACCATTTTGCCACTATACCCCTAATTGGCGGAATTTCGCCAGCACTTGGTTACTCTGACAAATTTTCTTCCCAAAATTTTGCCAGAACTTCGACGCCATTTTGATTTTCAAAAATAAAGACTAAAATAGCCCTCCCATATGATATCCAATCATACTTGAAAATTAAAGGCTATTCTAGCATTACAACCCCTACTTTTGAAAGAGCTATAAAAGCTTCAACTTTTCGGAGTCTCATTCCCTACTTACTAAAACTATCTAACAATTCTACTAACTACCGAACTAAAAACTAAAGACCGAAAGACTTACCCGTTGAAGACTTCTTCAAAAATTTTCCAGAGCTTCTCTCTCTTCTTTCTCCCTCTAAGATTTCGGCCAAGGCAAGGAGAGAATGGTGTGAAGATTTCATGAAGAGCACTTGGCTATTTATAGAAAATCAAAGGGATACATAAGGAATTTTCCAACTTGTTTACAACCATGGAAAATCAACATGAAAATGGTGTAAATTCCTTGATCATTCATGCCTCTTGGTCGACATAGGGAGCTGATGTGGCAGCCTCCAATTGGTCCAAAAAAATGATTAATGAGCTTGCTTTATGCCCGGTCTAACCGTTTTCCCCGATCGATACCCGATTCGCGTGATTTCAAAAAATCTCAAAATTCTGGATTTACAACTTTGAAGACATGTTCTCACTTACTAGAAATGTCCAAGTTAACCTAAATTTTGATCCCATATAGGGCTCCAACATTCCAGTTGAAGTTTTCTCGAAAAACGTGTCCGATCGCGTCGGTTTGAACGCATTTACGAAATTATCAACTCCTTGAAGAAAAATTCTACGATTCCAAATATGTCAAAATAAATTCAAACTCATTCCTAGATGTTGAGTTAGAATTTATTTTCTCTATATCAAAAATATACCTATATGCATTTTTCTCTATTTTGTTTTATTAGGAAATGCACAACGACTTTCAGAATTTTCTTAGGAAGAGTCTAACGGAAGATAATAACTCACTGATCAATATTTTTCCTTGACTTTGGAAATCCCATTCCTAGATCTCTAGATAGGATCCGTTTCCTAATTTCTAAATTACTATTCACATTTTTTTACTTTAATTAATTATATTAATAAAATAATACCACTTGCACATATAATTTTTGTTCTTATTTTCATTTTTTTTTCTTTCTTCTTGGGTCCATTTTTTCGGCTGGCCCTTCTTTATTTTAATAAATTTTTATTTTTTATTTAATTAATTATTTAATCATTTACTTATTTAACTTTTTCCAAAAAATTCCACAAAATTATCTCATTGGTCCATTCTTGTATTTAGGCCTAAAAATACCTAAACTCAACTATTTTTCACCAATATTTCCAATTAATTAGTAAACATGTTTTTACTACTTTTAAGACAAAAACCACTAATTTTAGGGTTTTACATAATTACTTGTGAATTTCCTTTGCTTATGCTTAAGTAATTAGCCCAATATTACCTAATTACTTAGTTATCACAAGTTGACAATTTTCCTACTTAAAATATCTCATTACCTTCATACTCTTGCATTAACATTAGCATTTCCATGCCTCTTACATTATTCTATAATTTGCAAGGGTATTTTGGTCTTTTTACGACTTTTTGGACATTCTTATACAATTTCTCCAAGTTCATAATTTATTAAATTACCATAATTCGAGATAATATATTCTCCTAATTCACTTGGTCATTTTACTGCCTCTTAGGATTTTTCATAATTTTCCTAAGTTATTCATGTCCCTTAGGGGCATTTTCGTCATTTTGGCACTTTGGCCCTTAAATTCCCCGATTTCCTACGAATTTAACTTAGAATAATAGGCTAAATTTACACAAGTCTGGATACATTAATTTCACTTATCAGAAATATCTAATTTATTCATAATATTCCGAGATAATAAAATCCGGTGTATTACAAATTAAAGCTTGAATAATTAAGTATTAATGACCTTGATTAAGCGACGAAGACAATTAGACAATGGCACTTATAATCAAGGGACATATAAGCACTGATTAAGATGTTAATTAAACTTTAATCAAGCTTTGAAAAGTCAACAATTGCAACTAAGATCAATGGTTAAGTTTGTTGCATATGTAATACAATCAATGGTCCCAATTAATTATCTAATTAAGTCTTAATCCTTAGCAAATTGAACTAGCCAATGGAAACACCTAACCATTGGATATTTTTCCAATGGAAAAGCACATTGGATGGCTATGGAAGAGAGGACGGCTAGGCATAATGAAGAGGAAGAAGATTTGATTTAAAGCAATATATTATTTAAACAAACACATGGGATAATGAAGGAGACAAAATGGAAGAAGATAAGATTTTGTGGAATCTTATTTAAAAAATGGAAGAGGATAAAGATATGGAATCTTATTAATGGCATGGAAGAGGATAGGATAAGAGTAATCAAATTGAATTTAAGAGGATAAGGAAAGCCTCTGGAGAGAGAGGGGACGAATTGGAAGGAAAAATAAATAAAACACAAAAGAAGAACAAGAAATAATAGCAACTTGGGTCCATAGCATCTACCATTATACTCACAATGATTGGTCATATGATTGCTATCTGTAATGGAAAATAACATTTACCTATTTGTATAACAGATCATATGGAAGGACATAAATTGGGAGAACTTTCATGTACGAGCATGCAAAAAATGATAAAAAAATGATAATAGATCTCGTTGTTAATTTAATGATTAAGAAATAAAATAATTCATTAAAACTTCCGGGGAGTATTTGTAACATCCCATTTTCTAAGCGGAATTTTTTTTTTTTCTAAGCGGATTTTTTTTTTTTTTAAATCAGAGTAGAGCCTTGGAGCGTAAGAGTAACTGATTCCCATTAAAATGATAACCAGAGTGTAATACAGTGTTGATACAGCATCCTATTGTTCTCATAGGTAATTACGTAAACGATAAAGTGACAACTCCGTCTCGAGCTCACTCGTGCTACATGCCCTCCAACTATGAGCTTACTCGTGTAGCTTGCCTCGATCTCCGATCCGTGGTCCTCCCGACCACGAAGCTATAGGCGAGATTCAATTTATCGAATTGAATCTCGGAGTAACAATTAACCTTATGCTCAAATAAAACAGATATACGGATGGCGGTATTCATGACATAGCAAAGCAAAGACAACAACACAAGAGTATAAAACAGTTGTATGATTCATGATGACAGATCATATAAGCAAAGAGCAAGACATATAAGTGGTGACCCTAATCGAATCTCTATCCGTTTGGTGACCTTTAATAGAATCTCTATCCAAAACGGTGACCCCAAACAATCCCTATCCGAGTCAAAGTGACCCTAGACGAGCCTCTATCCGTGAATGTACCTATCACATATATGCATATGAGCAGCACTAGATTAGTGTTACGACGCGAACGTACATCCATTAACGAATGAATGGCCGGGTAAGTGTCTATCATGGGGCCTCACCGGTTAGCGGCGACTCAATGGCTTACCCACATAGACTAGCCTTGCCTTCTCGCACCAAACTATTCACACAACATATCATCACATATATGCATACTATAAACACAAGTGTTAAGGTTACCGACGCGAACGTACCTTCGTTGATGTACGTAAATGTTTCAAGTGAAAGCTGTACCTTCCGACGGAAAACAATGGTTTGTCCGACAACAAGACGGCACGTTGGACAGTAATAACGGCAACAAATTAGGATTTCGGATATCCTATGAGAATAATGTCACTTCCATTAGTAATTTGACATTATAATCGGCATTTTAGGTAAAAATTACCATTTTGCCCTTATACCCCTAATCGGCGGAATTTCGCGGCGCTTCGTTACTACGACAAATTTCCTTCCCAAAATTTTGCCGAACTTCGACGCATTATGATTTTCGAAAATAATGACTAAAATAGCCCTCCCCTATGATTCCCAATCATACTTGAAAATTTAAAGGCTATTCTAGCATTATAACATCTACTTGTGAAAGAGCTATAAAAACTACAACTTTTCAGCGACTCGATCCCTACTATGTTTACACCTCCGCATATTTTTTCAACGCAAACAAGGCTCTAAAACATTTGTAGGAATCTTGTCACCTACTTTCTAAATCTAACTAACAATTCTACTAACTACTAAACTAAAAACTAAAGACCGAAAGACTTACCCGTTGAAGACTTTCCTGACAATTCTACAGGCTTATTTGCACAATTCCCCGAGCTCCTTTCTCTTCTTTCTCAACCAAAAATTTCGGCCAAGAGAAGGAAGAAAAGGTGTGAGAATTATGAAGGAGGGGGGGTATTTATAGAAAAAACAAGGGCCTTGTTTGGCAAATTAGGGCTTTGTTTGGAATTTTGGGTTATAAAAACCCATTTTCCCCGATCGGTACTCCGATTCGCGTGATTTCGGAGAATTCACAAAATTCTGGATTTACAACTCAAGACATGTTCTCACTTAGTAGAAATGTCCAAGTTAACCTAAATTTTGATTCCATATAGGTCTCCAACAGTCCAGTTGAAGTTCCTCGAAAAACGTGTCCGAACGCGTCCGGTGTCGGAATTCGTTTTCGGAGATATCAATCTCTTCGAAATAATTCACTGATCATTATTTTTCCCTGACTTTGGAAATCTCATTCCTAGATCTCTAGATAGGATCCGTTTCCTATTTATTCCATTACTATTCACTACAATTAATTATATTATAAAATAATATAACTCTAATTAATTATATAATATAATAATAATACAAACTTACCAACTAAGTTATCCATTTTTTTTTTCTTTTTTTTTCTGCCCATTTTTATTTTCGTTTTTTTTTATTTATTATATTTTTTTATTAATTATTTAATTAATTATTTAATTAATTAAATAATTATTTTCACATAATTTTTACAAAATTTTCCTATTGGTCCATTCTTGCATTTAGGCTTAAAAATACCTAAACTCATCCTTTTTCCTTCAAATTTTCCAATTAATTAACCAATATATTTATGCTAATTTTTAGCCATTTATCACTAATTTTTGAGCTTTACATAATTATTTCATAATTTTCTTTGCTCGAGCTTAAGTAATTAGCTCAATATTACTTAACTACTTTATTATCACTTGTTGATAATTTTCTTAATTAAGACACTCCTTTATCTTCAAACTTTTGCTTTAACATTAGAATTTCCATGCCTCATGCATTATTTTATAATTTACAAGGGTATTTTCCATAATTTTTCTAAGTCATTTATGTCCCTTAGGGGCATTTTCGTCATTTTGGCACTTTGGCCCTTAAATTCCCTAATTCAAATTTCGGGTATTACATTTCTCCCCGTTAAACAAAATTTCGTCCTCGAAATTTGTATTCTATCCACTAAACTTTGTACTATCCCGATCTCGGACTATACGCGTCGATCTTCGCTTTATTTGTCACCGCTCCTCCTGGTGATCGAGAATTCGCTTTGGTTTGACCATAAAGATCTTGTCATATTGTACTTTGATATATAGTGTCTCCCGAGGCGCCCATACACCGCGGTCAACACCACAAATACAAAAATGTCTCCATGGCGCCCATACACCATGACAACACAAGATATCATACATGTCACCATGGCGCCCATACACCCTAGCAACACAAGATACCTCCTACTCAATGACACGATCACGGTCGAATTACTAAGAAATATGGAAATTGTTATGGAAGTCTAATCATATTTGGAAATAAGGCTGACTAGTTTGTTTCAATGAATCCTTGGATGATCTCCCGAAATGATCTCACGAAATGATCTCACGTAATGCAAACTATACATTCGCCCTTGAGGTGCTTTATTGACACCGGCTTTGAAGGATATACGATCATCACAATCACCAAAAGACTCTAACGTTCCTTTTGTCTTGTTCAAACTATGAAATGTGATTGATCATATCTCGGTCTAGAAAATTTCTCGCCTCCGGCAATTCCGTTGAGCAACTTAAGTGTAGAGCAAAGATGTATAATTGGTGACCCTAAACGATGTCTCTATCCGCTATGTATAATTGGTAACCCCGAACAGAGTCTCTAACCGTGAATGTATCTCGGTGACTCCTAACAGAATCTCTTTCCGAGTCGGTGCCCCTAGACGAGCTTCCATCCGAGTCGGTGACCTTAAACGAGCCTCTATCCGCTTGTTACTTACTTTCTACATCACCGTTAGCTTAACACCATTGAGAATGTTATTGACGCTATGAAGTAGTAAGAAGATTTATATTAACCCACAACTTGGTTCAAAACATGCTTTACAAACTAAAAGCTTACACCTAATGGTGTAGCTACCACATAAGTATGCATCCCAAAAGGATCCGTACAAGTATCAAAAGAAATCGATTGGTCTAACACCCGAGTCGGTTCACAACCAACATGGACTTGTACTATTCGATAGTATCTCGGTCCTTTCCTGAGGATTCGCCACCTCCATATTGGTTAGCGCAAAGATTCGTCCTGAGTTCTGTAGTCTTGTCTCTGCAGCCTTCTCAGGGCAATTCCAAGTGATGTGTCCCGGCTTCGACATCACGTAACAGATTCGTTTCCCATCGCAGTTGACTCCTGGATGGTACTTCTTACACTTTGGACAAGATTGAGATTCTCGCCGACCTGGGATAGTTTTGTTGTTCAGTTTGGACTTGCCTCTTGTTTCCACTACTGGAGTTGTCCCAAGGCACCTTCCTTTTTCGTGAGGAGTTTCCGTTGCTAAAACTACCACGTCCTGTATTACTATTGCTGTTGTTGAAGTTTCTGGATCTCTGGAATCCTTTCGATTACGCTCGAGTCATCCGACAAGTTTCCACCGCGCTTGTCAAATTCGGGAATCGTTGGGACATAAGTCTTTCACCGATTTCATATTTTAGCCCGTCAATCAAGATGTTCACCATACTTCTTTCATCGTTGCCCTTCCTCGGGTGTGGGAGTATCGGGAGAGATTAGTGAATCGAGCATAGTACTCGTCGAAAGATTCCTCATATCTCTGTCGGATGTGGAGAAGTTCCGACTCCTTATTCATTTGCACCGAAGGAGGAAAGTATTGGTCATGAAATTTCTCTAGAAATTTCTCCCATGTCACGGGATAGTATTGGGTCCGCAGGGTTTCTCGCTTGTGACTTCCCACCGTGGTCTGCATCTCCTTCAAGCCGGTAGATTGCTAGTTGAGCTTTGCGATCCTCTGGGCAGTCTATCACCTTGAACACCTTCTCTAGTCTCTTCAGCCAATCCTCCGCCAAATCCAGCTTTCCTCGAAAAGTTGGCGGCTTGACTTACAAAGCGATTAACCCAATACTGGGTATTCTTCTCCTTTCTTCCTCGTCGTGGAGGTGATTGTGATCTATCGATTCCTCAAGCATTTTCCTCATGGTCTTCCTCACTTTGATTGTCATTGTCCTCCTCCTCTTCCTCTTCTTCATTGTTATGCTCTTCCTCTTCGTGTTGACGTGCGTCCAATTGTCTTTGGGCTTCCTCATCCTGTTGATGTTGTCTTGCTAACAGAGCATCAATGAGAGCCCTCTGCTCTTGGAGAGTTCTCCTCAGTTCTTGTACTTCGTTCTGTTCCATTTGGTTTGGTATAGCATTTTGCTCGGGTATTACGTCCCTTTGAGGCCGCTCGCCTCCGCCTCGACCTCGGCCTCTGCCTCGGCCCCTACCTCTTGGTGCACTAAGCACCTCTTATGATGGCCATGTTTTAACTTTTCCTTTATATCAAATAACGGACAAGTGTCAGAAAAATAACACAACACATGGCATCAAAACATATATATGTTTTCATATTAGATGTAATGTACATACTAACGTATATTACATCACCCACTGGTTTATGACCAGTGGTTATTTCGTATATCCCCACGTTGTTGTCATCAGATGAATGATCTGAGCCAACAGGTTTCTCCGCTCTAAAGGCATTCTAGTCAATGACTCCGGTAGCATATTGGGTCACAATCATATTTCGGTTTGGGGTCATCGAAATATCGGGATTTCGTCTTCGTCCCGCCGTCTCTCGGAATTACGGATCTACGAGCGTTACGTCTCATTATTACGGGATAGAGGGTATACGAATTTTCTTTTACGTTATCACTACATATTACACCGTGGTCGTATCGTACTCATTTTCAAAAAGTGCTCAAAGTCAAAAGGCTTAAGAACCTAACTCCGTTATCCGAACAGATTGGCCAGTAAGTGTCTACCATGGGGCCTCACCGACTTATACGGCGATCGATTGGCACACCCACGTAAACTAGCCTTGCCTTCGACACCAAACCGTTCGTGGTAACATAGTTAAATACTTGCCAGAAAGAACTGCTTTGATACCATAAAGTGTAACATCCCATTTTCTAAGCGGAATTTTTTTTTTTTAAATCAGAGTAGAGCCTTGGAGCGTAAGAGTAATCGATTCCCATTAAAATGATAACCGAGTGTAATACGGTGTTGATACAGCATCCTATTGTTCTCATAGGTAATTACGTAAACGATAAAGTGACAACTCCGTCTCGCAGCTCACTCGTGCTACATGCCCTCCAACTATGAGCTTACTCGTGTAGCTTGCCTCGATCTCCGATCCGTGGTCCTCCTGACCCTGAAGCTATAGCTGAGATTCAATTTATCGAATTGAATCTCGTGTAACGGTTAACCTTATGCTCAAATAAAACAAGATACGGATGGCGTGTATTCATGACATAGCAAAGAAGACAACAACACAAGAGTATAAAACAGCTTGTATGATTCATGATGACAGATCATATAAGCAAAGAGCAAGACATATAAGTGGTGACCCTAATCAGAATCTCTATCCGTTTGGTGACCTTTAACAGAATCTCTATCCAAAACGGTGACCCCAAACAGAATCCCTATCCGAGTCGGTGACCCTAGACAGAGCCTCTATCCGTGAATGTACCTATCACATATATGCATATGAGCAGCACTAGATTAGTGTTACAGTACGCGAACGTACATCCATTAACTGAACAGAATGGCCAGGTAAGTGTCTACCATGGGGCCTCACCGGTTAGCAACGACTCAATGGCTTACCCACATAGACTAGCCTTGCCTTCGACCAAACTATTCACACAACATATCATCACATATATGCATACTATAAACACAAGTGTTAAGGTTACAGACGCGAACGTACCTTCGTTGATGTACGTAAATGTTTCAAGTGAATCGTACCTTCTCGACGGAAAAATGCGGTTTGTCCGACAGCGGCACGTTGGACAGCGTAACGGCAACAAATTAGGATTTCGGATATCCTATGAGAATAATGTCACTTCCATTAGTAATTTGACATTATAACTGGCATTTTAGGTAAAAATTACCATTTTGCCCTTCTACCCCTAATCGGCGGAATTTCGCGGCGCCTCGTTACTCGACAAATTTCCTTCCCAGAAATTTTGCGAACTTCGACGCCATTATGATTTTCGAAAATAATGACTAAAATAGCCCTCCCATATGATTCCCAATCATACTTGAAAATTTAAAGGCTATTCTAGCATTATAACATCTACTTGTGAAAGAGCTATAAAAACTACAACTTTTCAAATGACTCGATCCCTACTATGTTTACACCTCTGCATATTTTTTCAACGCAAACAAGGCTCTAAAACATTTGTAGGAATCTTGTCACCTACTTTCTAAATCTAACTAACAATTCTACTAACTACTAAACTAAAAACTAAAGACCGAAAGACTTACCCGTTGAAGACTTTCCGGACAATTCTACAGGGCTTCGCTGCACAATTCCCCCAGAGCTCCTTTCTCTTCTTTCTCAACCAAAATTTCGGCCAAGAGAAGGAAGAAAAGGTGTGAGAATTATGAAGGAGGGGGTATTTATAGAAAAAAACAAGGGCCTTGTTTGGCAAATTAGGGCTTTGTTTGGAATTTTGGGTTATAAAAACCCATTTTCCCGATCGGCACCCGATTCGCGTGATTTCGGAGAATTCACAAAATTCTGGATTTACAACTCGAAGACATGTTCTCACTTAGTAGAAATGTCCAAGTTAACCTAAATTTTGATTCCATATAGGTCTCCAACAGTCCAGCTTGAAGTTCCTCGAAAACGTGTCCGAACGCGTCACTGATTCCAAATATGTCAAAATGCCTCTTATATCCAAAAATATACCTATATGCATTTTTCCCGGAGATATCAATCTCTTCGAAATAATTCACTGATCATTATTTTTCCCTGACTTTGGAAATCCCATTCCTAGATCTCTAGATAGGATCCGTTTCCTATTTATTCCATTACTATTCACTACAATTAATTATATTATAAAATAATATAACTCTAATTAATTATATAATATAATAATAATACAAACTTACCAACTAAGTTATCCATTTTTTTTTTCTTTTTTTTTTTTTCTGCCCATTTTTATTTTCGTTTTTTTTTTTTTAATTATATTTTTTATTAATTATTTAATTAATTATTTAATTAATTAAATAATTATTTTCACATAATTTTTACAAAATTTTCCTATTGGTCCATTCTTGCATTTAGGCTTAAAAATACCTAAACTCATCCTTTTTCTTCAAATTTTCCAATTAATTAACCAATATATTTATGCTAATTTTTAGCCATTTATCACTAATTTTTGAGCTTTACATAATTATTTCATAATTTTCTTTGCTCAGGCTTAAGTAATTAGCTTAATATTACTTAACTACTTTATTATCACTTGTTGATAATTTTCTTAATTAAGACACTCCTTTATCTTCAAACTTTTGCTTTAACATTAGAATTTCCATGCCTCATGCATTATTTTATAATTTACAAGGGTATTTTCCATAATTTTTCTAAGTCATTTATGTCCCTTAGGGGCATTTTCGTCATTTTGGCACTTTGGCCCTTAAATTCCCTAATTCAAATTTCGGGGTATTACATTCATGGCTAGGCTTGTGTAGATATTGATGAAGAGGCTTTTATTATTGTTGTTGTTGTTGGAATATAAAATTCAATGAGTTTGACATGGTACCGGAGCCATTTTTGGGTTTGGATCTCCCTTCCTGGATTCGTTTTTCTTTTTGGATCTAAGGTAACCCACCACCTCATTCCCATTCCCATTCGCTTTTCCCAACGCTTCTGGATTTCTTCTAAACTTGCAATGACATCGTTTGGTGCTCCATATTACTTTTTTCAAAGGAAGTACCCAGAGAACGGTTTTGATCTAGTTGCTCCAAATTACTTCATCCAAAGGGAGTACCAGAGCTTGGTCTTGGTTTATAATTCCAGAATTTGAAGATGAGTTTTGATCTAATTGCTGCGTACTAGAAGTCAAATTCTGAGTTATCGGTTGTTGCTGCTTCTTGAAAGGAAGTACCAAGAGCTTGGTTTTGGTTTATGATTCTAGAACTTGAACATGGGTTTTGATTTAGTTGTTGCATACCAGAAGTCGGGTTTGGAGCTATGTGTGGTTGTTGCAGCATATTACTTTCCTTACTTTCAATAAGAGATGTGACCCCTGAAATTATAAAGAATTAATTAGAAATCACTTTCTACTCATTTTAGTAGGAAATAACTAATTTGAGATTTTGAAGTTCAAGGAGTACCATCTTATCTTTTTCCTATCAAATATGGCTTTAAAAAAAGATATCTTATAGTAAAAGAATAGTCAACAAATCTAAATGTAAAAGAAAAGTTTGTGGAAAAAGCGACAAATTGTTCGTTGAGGTGGTAAGCGGCCTCACCATTTAATGAGGAGAACATAAGTTCTAATTTCGGGAAGCACACTTGTTAGGAGAGGCGAAAACCCTTTACGCTCTAAGTCTCGAGAGGAAAAACCCTTGATTTCTATTAAAAAAAAGAGTTTGTGGAAGAATAAAAAAATTGGGCCTTGAAATTGGCAAATTCAAAATCATGTCAAGAAATTTAACAAATCCCATAATGTAATGAATCCAATTTTCTGCCTTGCCCTCTCTCCTCCCCATCAATCTCAAATCCCTCTTCCCTACCACAATTAGTGGCGGGAAATCGAGTTGAGCCGTTGGGCCGGCTCATTTAACCTTTGCCCGTCAAGAGTCGGGTTTGAAAAATAGACGAGATATTTGAAATTGGCCCTGTAGGGTCGGTCCTGTAAGGCCTCGAGGCTTAATCGAGCCGGCCATGCAAAGCCTTGAGCTGACCCGTTAGGCCCTTTTAACTGTAGCTTCTAATTTTTTTTAAGAAAAAAAAATTACTTAGACTCACAACCGCCTAGACCTAACCCTAAAAGTTTTAATATAACAATCTCTGTATTTTGTATTTGTTATAAATTTATTTATCCATTTAAGTGCAAATACAAAATAATTATACTCGATTTTATAATTTGGTTTATTATTTATTGCGTATAAAGATTATGGATGTGTTCATGATGCGGGAGAAGAAATTCATGACATTCTTACTCATGAAGCAGAGCCTCCTACTCAAAGTGAAGCACAATCAAATATCTATGAAATTGATGATAGTGGCGAAGAAGATGACAATTGACAATGATAGTCATCATACTAATGTTATTTAGTGGTATGCTTCTTATGTTTTATGTGAGTTATTTGTGGACAATAGTTTGTTTTTGATTACGAATTAGTGAATGTGTAATGTGTTTGTTTGTTGGATGATTCATGTTGTTTGGATATAAATGTTGACAACATTTATTTGATATATTAGAACTTTAATTGTTGTAATTTAGTAATTATATTTCTTTGGAAAAAACCGGAGAAAAATAGTTAAAATTTGGAAAAGTAACTTTCAGGCCCTGTAGGGCCGGCCTTAGCCGAGCTTTGAAAACATATGTTTTCCTTACCACAGGCCTTATAGGGCTGGCCCTGTTAGGCACTGACCCTTCAAGTATTGGGCGGGCCCTGATCCATAGCTCTAACCACAATCCAAGTAGCCCAGTACTTGTAGTTTTGCTGGGTCTTTACACACTAGTTTAGAGTTTACAGTTTACGTCAATTAAGTTGTAAAGTTCAAATTTGTTTTCTGAACTTATTATGCTTTTAAAATTATGCGTAATTTTATCCTTTTTGTTTGATGTTTTATCTCCAAGCTTAAGTTTGAGTTATTATTAAAATTAATTATATTACGGTGGATTCAAAAAATTTAAGTTGTACGAGCAATATTATATACCATCATAATCGTTAACCAAATAATTTTATTAACCTTATATCTGGATTATAAAATATTTTCTTTTTATTTATGTACCAAAATATTATATATTTGTTAGGTGCTCGATTTTTTTCACAACTATGAGCCTATAAATAAATATTAATTAAATTTATAATAAAAAAACATAGCACCCAAATTTTATTTCAAAATTCAAATTAATGTAGACCATAGGCATCAACACATGTAAAAGTAATTAATATATCCGATCACCATAGAATCATTCAGAACGGATTATTCATATATGAAAAGAATGAAGGAAAACCCCTTTATACTGCTACAATCTGATTTCCTGTATTTATAAGATTTTAAATACTAAATTGGGACCAGAGATTTATTGAACGGGTTTGGATGGAGAGCATTTTTCTAATTTTCTTCTCAAAATCTCATCTCCACATTCAAATAAAACAAAATGGTTCAGATTTAGTATTTCTTAAAACTATACTATTTGATAATTTAATTTTTTAAAATTTTGTTTATGATGTTCTTATGAATTATGTAGATAAGATTTTAACAGTTTAAATTTATTAATTATTTTTCCTTAAAATAATATTTTTATAAAATAGAAAATTTGAACCATCTATTTTTTTTTTTTTTTAATGTGATGGTGGAGATGAAATTCCAACTAGAAAAAGGAGGATTATGAAAGAGCCCAAATCCGGATTGGATTGTGAAGAGTACCTGATTTATCACTCCTGTGATAAGATTTCAATCGTTTATATTTAATCTAAATGGTCCAAATTTAAATTTTTTGATTTGTGTTTTTTTAAATGGTAAATTCATTTTTACGAGAGTATAGTTTTAAGATGAGCTTTATTTTAAAACTTACATATATCAAAATTAAAATTTGTTTAAAATATAAAAATTAAATTAATGTAGCACATAAATACATCCTCAATTTTTTTTTCTCAAACATAAATACATCCTCATTAATGTAGGCATTAAGGCTTTAATTAATTGACATAAAGAACGTGGAAATATTCGAATTGAACTAAAACTTGCCATAACAACGAAAAATCCCATAAAAAATTGAAATATATAGAATAGAAATCTAGCTATAGATTGTATCCTAATTTGAGTATTGTTGGAACTTGGACCCAATTGAAGATAGCTATTTATTAAACAGGGTCCGAGCTGTCAATACTATTTTTATCATTCAACTGATGATCATTAAGATAAACCAAAAATTCATCATCACCATCATCCCTAATGACGTGTGTTGCTTCTGGATTTATGATTCCATTATAATAAGTACTTAAATGAGAAGAAGAACCCGGAGCTAGGTTTCGATCTAGTTGTTGCGCACCAGTATTACTTGCATAGGAAGTACTCATAGCTTGGATTCCTTCATTATTAGCACCTCTGGTAGTAACATATCGATCAAGCTGACACATACTAGAATTCTGGTTTTGGTGTGGGTGCAGTATATTACTTCCAACTCCAATTTCAACTCCAATCCGTGGTCGCTGCAGCATACTACTTACAAATGGGTTACGAACCTGTGGGTTAACTCGAGTAGTAGTAACATAAGTACCTGAAGCTGGAATTCTAGAAGAATCCGGCCTAAGATTTAGCTCTTCTATAGAAGAAGTCAGGTTATTGCTTCCATTCCCCACAAGAGATGAGGGTACGGTTGACAATGGAGCCCCATGACCTGAAATTATAAAGAATTAATTAGGAAAATAAAACTTCTGATCACTAAACTTCTTCCTCAATTATTGGTTCGATTCCTGCTCAATTATTGCTTGCTTCAATTGCTAAAGGAACTATTCCCTCCATTTTCTTGACCCAAAACAAGTTAATCCTTACCTTTGAAACAAAGGAAACATATAAATTCGTACAGAGTCAAAAGTTCAAGAAATCAATCAATAACTAAGAGAGGGTTCGTAATCATATAATCTTACCAAAGTTGTTGAAGTTTTGTTCAGATGGTTGAATTTGCGTTTGCATGGGCAGGTAGGCAAGGGAATGATTATAAATGTAGGGTTCGAAAAGGGAAATTTGGGGATGCAGCTCCCCGTCTTTTTTCTTTCGATCTCTCAACTTCTGAAAGTAGAATTACAGAAGAAACCATTATTATTAAATAATGGGTGGCATATAAAATATATAATAATAATGATGAAGAAGAAGAGAGGTAATCATGATACCTGTAAGTGACTTCCAACATTTTCTCTCGTCAGTTTAGACCCATGCATATTTAACACTATTTTTTCAAAATAGGTTTTGGCTTCGCACCCGAGACACAAACAAATAAAAAAACAATTTATTGATTTCAAAAAAAAAACTTTTATTTAATGATGGAGACCAATATTTTAAGGATGAAAGATCATATTAACGCAAAAGAACACAAGAAGGAGAAGAAGGAAGATGGAAGCATACGATCAGGGCCGCCAAGTTCGTCAACAAAGCATCAAGAAAACATTTTTGGAGGAAACCACCTGCACGACTCGACGTTTTCTCGGAGGAGATTTTGTGCCATGATTCAAAAACTCGTCTTCATTAGCAGGAAGAGAAGAAGAACAACCTTGATCCTGATTCTGTACTACTAAGGGTACTGATCTATTTTGCTGTATGCAATCGCTGTGGTACACACCATGGCTGTTATTCAAGTAAGTCTCAGACGTCCCATGTTGTTCCCTCCTCATATGTTCCACATCACATAAGTGAGTCTCAGGCGTCACATTATTGTCATTGGACAAGTGAGTCTCATATGCCTTGTGTTGTTCCTTCATCCTACAAACATGTCTCCATAAATTTACAATCTCATCCTTAACCTCACTCACTGGCTTCCACAAAACACTACATGCACCGCTTCTATATGCTTTCAGGATCTCATCACTTGATGTTCCACTCTCACTTATTGCTGCATAAAATAGAAACAGTATAATGTAAATTCCCTCGTAACATATACTCCATTCGTCTCTAAATTTAAGTTTTAAATACTGTTTTTTTGTTTTTCAAAAAGGTAGTTAAAAGTAGGGAAGATGTTACTCTCGGAATCCTTTTTCTCCATTTCTTCTCATAATCCTATCTCATAACTGTTTTTTGTTTTTCAAAAAGATAGTTAAAAAAAATGAATGGTTCAGATTTAATATTTTCTAAAAACTATTATTATAGTATTTTATAGTTCAACTTAAAATCTTGGTTGTGTTAAGTTATGAACTGTGTATATCATATTTTAATAGTTTAAATTTATTCATTTATGTTTAAAATAATAGTTTTATAAAATATGAAATCTAAACCATCTATTTCTTTTCATCTATTTCTTTTAATAGAGGGTGAGATGGGATTTAAGGGATTCCGAGAGGGTCCAAACCCTAAACGCAGCTAGTTCAAATCAATAAATATGTAGTAAAATATATTTTTCCAACTATGCCCTCCCTCATATATAAATTAAACCTCATCCACCGGTCAATAAATATGCAATGTATATATACAGTCAACAAGGGTAAAATTGAAAAAAAAAATGTAGTAAATGTTGAGACAAAACTGAAACTAAACTTATATTTTGAAAAAGACCTGTTCTTAAATTGAAACTTATATTACGATTCATATACAAAGAACTTAATTAGCCACTTACCAACGAGGGCAATATTTGAGTACGAGCGTTGTACTTCTCTGATGAACGGGTAGCCATCTTTGTATCTCGACCCGACTTTACTGAAAACCAAGTCATAAGAATTTTTTCCTTCCTTTTGTAGGTCTTGTAGGTGTTTTAGGGCATCAATAGGTTCGTGAACCGTAGAAATGTCATAATAAGGTCCTGGGAGATATTTCTGAACTTTAGTTAGGGTAGTTTTATCAACGCCCACTAAGAGTAGCTTCAAGCCGTCAGGGAAATATTCAGTAAAGAAAGGAGGAGGAATATGAAGACAATGACGACAATGACCGGCTGCAGGTTGCTGCATCTTGTCCTATCAAATTAAGTCTGTAATATATGCGTAATGTAATATAATCTCGGAGTGGATCAGCAGAGAAACACAGGTGAAAATACGTACTAGGATGGAACTGAGAAGCCATTATATAGGTAGAAAAAGATAGATTTATCACCTAATATCCTTAAATAATATATCTCTTACTGAAATCTAAGATTTTGGATATAGGAAAATCTAGGAGGATATCCTTAATTATATTAGTATATCTCTTAATTTTATAATCAGCTAGTCTTATATATGATATTCATACAATTTTAGCTTTCATCTAATCGTCTCCATAATATTAATCATGAATATTAATAAATTCCTCTACAATATTCTCTTTCTTCATTATTGGGTTAGGATACAAAATTACCCTTTATGTTTACCATAAAGTTTACTCGAATGCAAAAAAATATATAAACTTTATAAAATAGGGAAAAAATGACAAAACCATTAATTTAAGCAAAGTAGGAAACATCTCGTTATTTTATATTTGTGTGGCCCAAGAGGAAACCTCTTCTCTTCCCTTGTTCCCCACTTCCCTCCACTCCTTTATTCTCACTATTAGATTAATTTTGAACTGTTGAGATTAATTAACATCCTATAAAAATATTATTTTAATATCAAATAGCAAAAAATGTGTATACATAAATTTAAATCATTAAAATTTGATCTAGATAATTCATATTTTTATACTTATATTAAAATAGTTTATATATTTTGTAGAAGATATCATATCTTATCCGTTCAAAGTTTATCCAACAGTGATAAGTGAAGGGGGGAGGTTGCCTCCCCAAATCAGTCCAAGTGTCACATGCTCTCTCATCCACTCTCTCTCCCTCTCAACCTTCCCCCTCTCTCTTTTCTCTCCGTCATACCCTTATGCTATGTTTAGATGGGGAGAAAAGTGAGGAGAAAACTCTCTATATATGTTTCTTCTCACCTCCTCAAGCCAACACCTCACTCCCTCCTAAATCAACAAAGCTTGAAGAAGCGTGGGTTCTGCAAATGGGAGCAATGCGGATATTTCTAGAATGCATCTTTCTCGTTGACATTCATAGAGATATCTTCCTTTTGATCTTCGAATTATTGTTCTTCAACACTCCATTTTTCAATTCAGCTTTGATTCTTTGACTACATATATGAATATATTATCTTTGTCACTTTGATAACAAAATACTGAGCAAACTTACGATTTCATCAGCTTTACATCATGATATCGCTCCCATGCTTTTAGCAATTAATTGACAATATTCTTCTAATGTTTTCCCATTTGAATTTCTCAGTTTGTCCAGCATCCTTCCCTAGACGTTTCTGTTTTGCTCCTGGCCTTTGAATTTCTGCAATCCTGTTTGCACAAGCTCTAGCAAATGTTGAAAACAAAAAGAAATCTCCAACTAATGAAAATTTGCCGTTTTTATTTATTTATTCAACAGCCATTTTCTCACTCTCACTTTCAATACCAAGTAAGGCAAAGAAAATATCGTGAGTGATTTGGCAGATTTTGATTCCTATATATCCACTCATAACGTGGTACTTCATTATATGATATATATAAAATCCATCTATATAAATATTATCATCTACATTATTCAGAAAGCCTTATGCTTTAGAAGAAGCTTGTATAGTTTGGGAAGGGGTTTTGATTCATCAAAAGAAGAATCTACTTCAACTGATATGACCTTAGGTACAGCCATACATAATATAGAAACCACACTCAGAAAGGGTGGACAATTAGCTAGGGCAATAGGTGTTGTAGCGAAACTGATTGCAAAAGAAAGGAAATCAGCCACGATAAAATTACCTTATGGAGAGGTCCGTTTGATATCCAAAAACTTCACAGAAATAATTGGACAAGTGGGGAATATTGGGGTAAATCAGAAATGTTTGGGTAGAGTCGGATCAAAATGTTAGCAAGGTAAGCATCCTCTAGTAAGAGGAGTAGTTATGAACCTTGTAGATCATCCCCATAGGGTCGTGAAGGGAGGGCTCCAATTGGTAGGAAAAAAACCTTCAACTCCTTGGGGTTATCCTACACTTAGAAGAAGAAGTAGAAAAAGGAAGAAATATAGTATTAATTTGATTTTCCATCGTCATGGTAAATAGTAGAGTAGAGAAAATAGAATTGAATTTGTTTTTTCGTCTTTACCAAAAAAAAAAAAAAAAAAGAGTAATGGACTATGACATGTTCACTAAAAAAAAAATCCTTTTGTAGCAAATCATTTTAAGAAAAATAAATAAACACAAAAGAAGAAAAAGAAATAATAGTAACTTGGTCTAGAGTATCTACCATTAGACCAATAATGATTGGTCATATGATTGCTATTTGTAATGGAAAATAACATTTACCTATTTATATAGCAGATCATATCGTAGGACCTAAATTGGGAGAACTTTCACCTACTATAAACTTCTGGGAGCATGGAAAAATGATAATAGATCTCGTTGTTAATTTAACGACTAAGAAATACAATAATTCATTAAAATAAAAATATCATTTATATATTAATATTCTTATCGATATAATAAAGTTGAACCAATGTTTCACTCTTAGCGATATTAATATATAGTCAATGATTAAGTTCAGGAAGATGAATAAAGATATTAGCCCGGAACAATCAAAATTTGAATTTGACCATTCCCACAATTATTACTGCTACATCACAGCCTCCTTTTAACGCTTGGTAGAAATAAAATCCTCTAACTTTTCCCCAAGTTGAAACTATGCGTCACGTATCAGACCAAACAATTAGGGTTAACTTGCAACCAGCACCTGTCAAGATACATCTAGTGCCCTAAAGTATTTTGTGGTACATCTAACATTCTGAAGTATTCTTTCAGGTATGTCATCACCCTAAAGTACTTTTTTGTGCAATTTTAAACTTAATAATTTAGATAATTTTGGTACTAATAATATGTTAGATGTATAAAAAAATAGTTTATGGTACTGGTCGCACTTAAAAAATACATCATGATGCTAGGTGCGCCACAAAAAGACTTTAGGACACTTGATGCATATGGAAAAATACTTCAGGCTGCCACGTTAATAACCCAATAAATTATTTCCTGTTTCTATATTGAGAAATCAATCCTGCTAATCTCTAAAAGGAGCAAGTATATCACCTTGGTATTTGCATGAATTACGATGAGCAGTCTTCGCTAGCTCATTAATGAATATAGCAGGTAAACACCCCACAAGACGATAAACCAACAAACTGTACTTTTTTAGTTAATGTATATACTTAAGTAATTTATTTAGCTTCTTTAATTTTTTAAAATTATTTGTCAATTGAGTTTTATATATATCAAGGAACAGAGATAGTATATTATAGATGTAGATCTTCTTGTAGAATTGTATGTTTATTCAATAATAATGCCCTAATAAAGAACCAAATGACAACCTATTTTTAAATGGTAAATCACTTTTTTGGTTAAGGTGTAGGTACAAGTTAAGGGGTTAAACACAAGTTACACCTTTTTTTTTCACCAAATAGATTTATGAAATTCAATAAATATTCACACACACCGAATCAATGTGGGGTTTAGGAAGATATGTCAACTTTTAAAATATTATATATATATATATATATATATATATATATATATATATATATATATATATATATAAAGTTAATTTCTATGTATGTTCACTAAAACAATATCACGTGTATGAATAAAATGTTCATACTAAATTTAAAATAATTTTAAAAAATTATTGTTGTTGTTCAATAAAATGTTCATCTTTTTAAGATAAACAATATTAAACTAAAAATAATGCAAATTGTATTATACTTTTGTAAAATACTAACTTTTCTTCCCCATGGGAGGGCATTTGAACTTACTAGGAATAAGTCTTATTCATGATGCTCATCAAGTTGAAGTTCAAATTAAAGATGGGATCCGAAAACAATTATTCACTGTAAGAAATTAAAACAAATACTTATTAAGAATTATAAGCGTTTTGCACCTCAAATCGGAACCAACAAGTTTTTTTTTGATATACAAATGGTGGCAAGTGTGCAATCACTCCGGGTTCTGCAGTGGCAAGGACGACCCTCCTAACATAGCTCCATACAAGGCGGATCATGGTTTTACCGCACTCGAACCCTAGACATTTTAAGCACGCTTGGATCATGGAACCAACTGAGTTTCTATCCAATCCTGCTAAACTCAAATGAAAAAGCAAAACACTGTTGAACAAAATCAAAAATTACTAAATATGAGTTAAAAATGTTTCACCATACTTTCTTGAATGTGCATTCCTGAAAATTTTATTTTTATATATAGAAAGCATTATTAGTATATGAATTTTTTTTTTTTTTTTTACATAAGAAAAAGATCATTATCCATATATGATAAGGGTTAACCTTGTATCAATAACAATAAGTATGAGACTAAGGTCTTATATTTGAAATAGACGACTAAAAAGAACCCCCTCTCAGAAGAAAATTAACCTTGTATCAATAACAATAAAGTATGAGACTAAGGTCTTATATTTGAAATAGACAACTAAAAAGAACCACCTCTCAGAAGAAAATAACAAGAGCTTTGAGCAGATAATAAGATTTACAAGGTTAATTAAAGGACTGGTACATCCTAAATCAATGACCGAAGGGAAAGAGTAGAAGGAAATGAGGAAGAGCCATTTTTCAAATTAAGGAAAAAAAAAAAAAGATGATACCAGAGAAAATAAACCATTTAATTTTCCCGTGCCATTCATATTCAAGCTTATACGTACCTTTCATGTTCATGGCTAGGCTTGTGTAGTTATTGATGAAGAGGCTTTTATCATCATTATTGATGTAATACCCGGATATTTATTATCCGGAAAATTATAAATAATGGATATTTCGATAAGTGAAATAAAGGACTCAAGACTTGTGTAATTATAGTCTATTTTTCTAAGTTAAATTCTGTAGGAAATCAGGGAATTTAAGGGTCAAAGTGTCGAAATGACCATAATACCCTTGCAATTATGGAAAAATGCGAATAATGCGTAATGCATGAAAAATCTCATGTTAAAGCAAAGGTTAAGGGGTAATGTGGTATTCTAATTAAGAAAATTACTAAGCAGTGATAACTGAGTGATTAAGTATTTATTAGCAAATTACTTAAGCACAAGTATAGAAAATTCGGAGATAATTATGTAAAGCTCCAAAATTAGTGATAAATGGCTAAAAATTAGCATAAATATATTGGTTAATTAATTGGAAAATTTGAAGGAAAAAGGATGAGTTTAGGTATTTTTAAGCCTAAATGCAAGAATTGACCAATAGGAAAATGTTGTGAGAGATTATGTAAAAATAATTATTTAATTAATTAAATAATTAATTAAATAATTAATTAAAAAAGAAAGTGCAGAAAATAAAAGAAAAAAAAAACGAAAAAAATAAATAAATAAATAAGAAATAAAAATAGAAAACTTAGTTGATAAGTTAAGTTTATTATTTTATTAATATAATTAATTAAAGTAAAATTATGTGAATAGTAAAATGGGAAATAGGAAACGGATCCTATCTAGAGATCTAGGAATGGGATTCCCAAAGTCAAGGTAAAATATTAATCAATCAGTGCATCTATGTCTATAAGCTGGAACTTCCGGATTTTCGTTTCAAACCTGGACGCGATCGGACACGTTTTTCGAGGAAACTTCAACTGGACAGTTGGAGCCCTATATGGAACCAAAATTTAGGTTAACTTGGACATTTCTACTGAGTGAGGAAATGGTTTCAAAGTTGTAAATCCAGAATTTTGAGATTTTTCCAAAATCACGAGAATCGGGTACCGATCGGGGAAATCACCCGAAGCTTCGGAAGGTGACACGTGGCCACCTCCCATTGGCCAATGGATGCCACCTAAGCATGGGGGCAGGTCGGCCTTGGAAGGTTGGAGAAGGTGGAAAACTTGTTTCAGAAGTTTCCCGGACGGTTCGGATCGATTCTCACAAAGTTGATCCGACGGCCAAAATCCTACACCTTTTTCTATAAATACCCACCCCTCCCCTTTGGTTTTTCTCACATTTGAGAAGCAAGAGCTGATTTAGAGAGAGAAAGAAGAGAGAGGAGCTCTTGCCCGACGAGCCATTTCACGTTTTTCCGTAGAAAAGTACGATTTCCGACGGAAGTGCCGTCTACCGTCAACGAAGGTACGTCCGCGTACTGTAACACTAATCTGATGTTCATGGTATGCATGTATGTGCTATGTGTATTGTTATGGTATGTTTATTGAATGCAAATATGTTAGAACAGTTTGGTGCCGAAGGAAAGGCTAGTCTATGTGGGTAAGCCATTAAGTCGCCGTGAACTCGGTGAGGCCCCCAAGACTTTCCGATGTTGTTCTTTTACTTTTTGAAAACTCTCGGTTACTATACCATTTCTGTATCTAGCCAGTGGGCATTTTGAATATATATATATCGTTATTCTTCCGCTCAAATGCTCTACTCGATGATGTGAAAAGATGTTTTAAAAAAAAATTATACCGCTTTAGAAAAGTTGGGATGTTACATTTTATGGTATCAGAGCAGTAGTCCTGGCATGAATTTAACTATGTTATTACGGACAGTTTGGTGCCGAAGGCAAGGCTAGTCTACGTGGGTGTGTCAATCAGTCGCCGTGAACTCGGTGAGGCCCCCATGGTAGACACTTACCTGGCCATCCTGTTCGGATAACGAAGTTATGTTCAAAAGCCTTTTAAACTTGGAGCATATTTTGAAAATGAGTACTGATATAGCCCTGAGTCAGTATACCACCCTATTACGGTGTACCAGATTGAACTGGTGTACCATCCTGAATCGGTGTACCACTTTCTGTGGGAACATCACTCTAACCCAGAGTTTATGGTGGATCTGGGCCACGTTGGATGAAACTCCGAGAATAGAAAAGATACGTACATGCAGTATTTGACTCGTGTAGAGGAACTTTTGATGCGAAATTCCATACCCGTTTTTGAGTAGACCAAATCAATGAAACCCTGAACGAGGGAAATACTTCGGGTGCTTGTTCGTAGTGTGAATACGAAGTGTGATAGAGTCTATGTGCGGTATAGATACTAAGTGCGATAGAATCCGTGATATACCAATCAACGTTTTCCTTATATATCTGACGTTTTCCCTAATAGAGGAAAAGAACGCGACATGGCGAACCTAAGAGGAGCCGGAGCTCCCAGAGAGGCCGTGGCGGAGGACGAGGTAGACAACCTCGGGTAAATCCGGTACCAAACCAACCGGAGCAGAATGAGATACAGAAATGAGGAGAACTCGCAAGAACAGGGGCTCTCATAGCTGAACTCCTTGGGGAAAGGCAGGAGAGACAGAGACAATTGCATGATCGACAAGCTGAGGGAGAACAACATTCTGAAGAAGAAGAAAACGAGCAAAGTGATGAGCACGATGAGGAATCGAGAGGATCGAAAGGTCCCGCCACCTCCACGACATAGGAGAGCCGTGCACCACACAACATTGGGTCACACAGTTTTGCAAGCTCAAGCCATCTGCTTTTCATGGAAAGAACGAATTGGGCGAGGATTGGTCGATGAGCTTAGACAAGATTTTCAAGTGATGGAATGTCCAGGGGACCGGAAAGCTCACTGGCAATTTATAAGTTGGAAGGGGACGCACATAGATGGTGGAAGAGTGAAGCCACGACGTTGCGGACCCATGTTTGCCCCGTCACTTGGGAGATGTTCATAGGAAAATTCAATGAACAATATTTTCCTCCCTCGGTGCGAGGTGATCAAGGAGGAGGAGTTCCTTCAAATCCAAAGAAAGCCGGGAGGAATCATTTGATGATTACTTTGCCCGGTTCACCAACCTGTCTCGGTATTCGTCATATCTGAAAAGTAATGTTAACGAGAGCCGGAAGGCGAACAGTTGATTCACGGGCTAAAGTACGACATAAGGGCCGATTGGTGTCTCAACAGTTCCTGTCATGGCACAAGCGGTAGAGTCTTGCCGGATGACCGAACGCAATCTGAAGGAGTTACGTATCTCACGGAATCACAATGGTAGCCGTGCCGATCGTAGCGAAGGCAACCGTGGAAACTCCTCACGTAAGAGAGAGGCACCCTGGAATGAATCCCAAAGAGAGAGCAAGAGGCCATTCCAAACGGGGCAACAGAAAAACTCACGAAACCTGGAATCCCAACCATGTCCTAATTGCGGAAGGTACCACCCTGGTAATGACTGTGTTGGGGAAAGGATTTGCTACAACTGTCGGAAGCCGGGACACATTAGCACAAACTGTCCTGAGAAAAATGCGGAGAGACGAGTTTGCTACATGCGGGATTCGAGCCACGTAACCCAGCCGGATTTTTGCTCTAACCAATGAAGAGGCAGAGAACCTTCAGGGGTGGTCCATGATATTAGAGCTCCGTAGAGATCTAGTTCAACTATAGTGTGATCCGGGTGTTAAACCTCTACGAATCCTTTTGGGATGCATATAGATATTTTCTTATGATGTAATAGTAGCTACACCATTAGGTGTAAGCTTTTAGCTTGTAAAGCGTGTTGTGAACCAAGTTGCAAGTATAATATAAATCTTGTTACTATTTCCTAACGTCAACGACAATCTCGATTGTGTTAGATTAGCGCCATATCAAATGACGTCAAACGAAACTAAAATGCTGAGAAGGCAACTTGAAAGAATAGCCCGAGATGTTAATATAGAGGTGTAGTTTTTGGATCTAACGGGATAGTACCGCAGATTCATAAAGAATGTTCATAACTTACAAGTTCACAAGTAAGTAATCAAATTAACGTTGAACAAAGACTGTGAGACACATCAAGAAATTGATGATCCCAAATCCAAGTAGATTTTCTAATGGTACCAATAGATAAGGATTGGGATATGTCTAGATGCAACATGACAATGTGATGACTTACCACTCTCAAGCTTCTCAAGTCAGAACCAAACTACACATGACCTAGAGATAGTAATTGTCATGTTTCTTAGTGATTATAAAACAAACCACGATTTTATTATTAAGTATTAGGTATCTTATGTTGCCATGGTGTATGGGAACCATGGGAACATAATATATCGAAGTACGACGTGATATCCATGAGTACGAGATATATGGTATTGCCGCGGTGTATGGGAACCACGGTGATACAATATATCGAAATACGACATGATGAATGTGTAGTACGCGGTATTATGGGTGCCACGGAAACACTTATGTACGCGGTGTTATGGGCGCCACGGAAACGCTAAAACACTAAAGTACGCGGTGTTATGGGCGCCACGAAGCAATATATATAAAGTACGTGGTATTGTGACACCACGGAAACACTATATATCAACTCAAAACATGATAAAAACTTTATAATCAAGCCGAAACGATTTCTCGGATCACTGAAATAAATGATCTAAGAATGTTCTGATAGAATAAGTATCCGTAGCGTATGGTTCGAAGTTTGGTTAGTGCAACGGCTAGAGAGCACGAAGAATGGACATATGAGTCCTGGTCAAAGTGTCGAAATGACCATAATACCCTTGCAATTATGGAAAATGCGTAATAATGCGTAATGCATGAAAAATCTCATGTTAAAGCAAAGGTTAAGGGGTAATGTGGTATTCTAATTAAGAAAATTACTAAGCAGTGATAATGAGTGATTAAGTATTTATTAGCAAATTACTTAAGCACAAGTATAGAAAATTCGGAGATAATTATGTAAAGCTCCAAAATTAGTGATAAATGGCTAAAAATTAGCATAAATATATTGGTTAATTAATTGGAAAATTTGAAGGAAAAAGGATGAGTTTAGGTATTTTTAAGCCTAAATGCAAGAATTGACCAATAGGAAAATGTTGTGAGAGATTATGTAAAAATAATTATTTAATTAATTAAATAATTAATTAAATAATTAATTAAAAAGAAAGTGCAGAAAATAAAAGAAAAAAACGAAAAAAATAAATAAATAAATAAGAAATAAAAATAGAAAACTTAGTTGATAAGTTAAGTTTATTATTTTATTAATATAATTAATTAAAGTAAAATTATGTGAATAGTAAAATGGGAAATAGGAAACGGATCCTATCTAGAGATCTAGGAATGGGATTCCCAAAGTCAAGGTAAAATATTAATCAGTGGGTTTTTATCTTCCGTTAAACTCTCCCGGAAGTTAATTCTGAAGTCAATAGGACTTTTTCCTAATAAGACGAAATAGGGCCAAAATCACGAGAATCGGGTACCGATCGGGGAAATCAGCTCCAGAAGCTTCTGGAAGGTGACACGTGGCCACCTCCCATTGGCCAATGGATGCCACCTAAGCATGGGGGCAGGTCGGCCTTGGAAGGTTGGAGAAGGTGGAAAACTTGTTTCAAAAGTTTCCCGGACTCGCTCGGATCGATTCTCACAAAGTTGATCCGACTACCGAAATCCTACACCTTTTTCTATAAATACCCACCCTCCCCTTTGGTTTTTCTCACATTTGAGAAGCAAGAGCTGATTTAGAGAGAGAAAGAAGAGAGAGGAGCTCTGGGAAAATCTGTAGCGAAGCTCTGGGTAAGTTTTCCGGTACCGAGCTTTAAGCTTTCGTAGTTCTTTCAGTAGTTAGTAAAGCTAGAGTAGTCTTTATTTTTATGATTAGATATCATATGATAGGACTATTTTAGTCAATATTTTCGAAAATCATGATGGCGTCGAAGTTCTGCAAAATTTTGGGAAGAAAATAGCCTATGTAGCGGAAGCGCCGCGAAATTCCGCCAAGTAGGGTATAGGGGCAAAATGGTAATTTTTACCGAAAATGCCGGTTATTGTGTCAAATCACTAATGGAAGTGATATTACTCTTATAGGACGTCAGAAAACCTAATCTGCTGCCGTTACGCTGCCCGACGAGCCATTTCACGTTTTTCCGTAGAAAAGTACGATTTCCGACGAAGTGCCGTCTACCGTCAACGAAGGTACGTCCGCGTACTGTAACACTAATCTGATGTTCATGGTATGCATGTATGTGCTATGTGTATTGTTATGGTATGTTTATTGAATGCAAATATGTTAGAACAGTTTGGTGCCGAAGGAAAGGCTAGTCTATGTGGGTAAGCCATTAAGTCGCCGTGAACTCGGTGAGGCCCCCGGTTGTGAGTCGGATGATATGTTGTGAGTATTGTTATGAGCTTTTGATTACATGCACTACGTGTGACACATCTACATGCACTACGTGTGACCCATCTACATGCACTACGTGTGACCCATCTTTATGCACTTCGTGTGACACATCTGTTATACTG
>JAMWYP010000664.1:0-83711 GCA_025563575.1 Acacia pycnantha | reverse complement strand
TGGTCCCTGAAAGTTAACACCGTTAGTTTAACTTAACGAAAAATACTAACTCAACAATTTTTAGCGATGACTGTGCAGTTAAATGCTGATTAAACATGCTTATATGTTTGACTTTTCTATTTCTTATCTAATTTAGTTCAATTATTATAGTTTAAAATTGTCCATTTGAATCTGTTTAATTTTTTTATTCCGGCAAAAAAAGAATCTTTATAATATTTTAACATCTAAATTTTCGAGCCGCCATTGGATTATTGGATGATGTTTTTAGTCGATTTTATTAAATGATTGCGTTTTATCAATTTGTGATGGCGTCAATTACGGTTGCAAGGTGCTTTTCTATAGAGTTGGTAGTGTCAATTTTAATATATATCTTCATTATGAAAAGCAGCCTGGAGTTTGACTATTTTATTTTTGGGATAATATCAGTATTGCTTCTTATTTGATAAAATTTTAGTTTTGGTTGCATGATTTTTTCATTCTTATAGTTTCTATTCAAAGTTTGACATAGAAAATTATAGGGACAAAAATCAAATTCCGTTAAAAGTGAATAGACCAAAAGTCAGCGTCCACGTCAGCTCTGTTAGTCAACACTCTATTAGTCAACACTTCAACTTTAACAGTCAGCTAACATCTGATGTGACTTTTGCTTTCAAAATATAACCACATGTGTATTTTTGCCAAAAAAAAAAACATATGGTGTTGGGCGCTCCCGGGAGTAAAGCACATGTGTATTTTTGCTCCTTTACCCAAATTATAAATAAAAAATACCCAATTTTCTCCATTTGATTTTTTTTTTTTTAAAGAAGGACTTGGTGCAATCATTCTCAGCAAAACACTTTTTTTTTTTTTTTGCATGGCATATCCTCAACTATATGTAAAAGTCGGCTTTTTGACCAATTTCCCCCTTATTAAATAACTATTTACCAAAATGCTCATCTGAAAACTATTTCCCAATGTGCCCTTGTTTAGTCGACTAAGCCATGGTTTAGTCAACTAAAACTCGGGGCCAATTTTTTTTTGAAGACCCCCGACATTTAGTCGACTAAACCATAAGTGTTAGTCGACTAAACCAGTCGAGGGGCCGGGGGGCTTTTTAAAAAGCCCAAACCCGCGGTTTAGTCGACTAAACCGTAAGGCTTAGTCGACTAAACCCGAGCCTAGCAAAAAGTCGCCCTACCCAGCCCAAAAAAGAAAAAAAAGAAGTCCGAAAAAAATTGGGCACAATCGGGTTAGGCATCCGGTAGGATATGCCGTCTTGCCCAGTAAATATATATTATTATATTTGATATAACTTTATATGTTTATATTATATTAAATATTATTATATTTTGATATTTTGTATTTTATTTCAATACATGTTAATATTTACATTTTATTTCATGGATGCTTCCCAAAGTTGCTCGCGCATATGATTTAAGTGAATGATTCTTTTTTATAAGTTTTGCAAGAACTTTCAAATGACATAAAATGACAATATTTTATCCATGAAAGCATTAAACTTTGATTAATGAGGATAGCAGACACTTTACTCTACTAGAAGGGACATGCATCAAATTATTGTTAAAATTTCTTATTGTTAAAACACAATTTACTCACCAGTAATGTACAGTAGTGCTTTCAAGTGTTCTCATCAAAACCGAAATTGAAATAATTTGTTATATCAACTGCAAGGTCCTCCATGGCTTCTCCTCTAATATATCAATGTTTACATCAAATATACCCAAAGGGATGGAGGAAGTCAAGATATTTGAGTGACAAATAAAATAAGGCATAATAAATTTTATTAGGGTAAAAGTACAAAAATACACATGTGCTTTTTCCTCGGGAGCGCCTAGCACCATATGCTTTTTTTGGGAGAAAAAATACCATATGGTGCTGGGTGCTACCGAGGGTAAAGCACATGTGTATTTTTGCTCCTTTACCCATTTTATTATTGTAAAACTTAGAATCATGTTTTATAACCATATACTACATATATAGGTAATTCCATATGCTTCATCCGTTTGACAATTTGTGGCAGAGTATCACCATTTGGACAGGGAAGCCTACCCTATCCGTCCAAAAATATTAGGGTTTCTATTGGGCAGGGCCGGCATCAGACTGCATTTTACTGCCCAATAATATTTTAGGCAGGGCATCGGATAAGGGGCTCGCCCTGCCCAACCCATGAACACCCCTACTTTTGGCTGAACAAGATAACCTTGTTTTAGGTTTTAAAAAAAAAAAAATTATGGATTACATATTATGTTTAACAATAATTGAAAAACATGTAGGTTTTAAAAAAAAAATGAAGGCTTTTGTTTCAAGTTATTGAAAATGTCAATACTTGAAAAACAAATTCTTCTAGATCCTTAAGGAATATTTTCATTTCCAAATGGTCTCTGCATTTTATCTCTTAATAATTTTAGTTTATTTATTAATGGTCCAAATTGTTAATTGAGTCTTTAGAATGGTATTTTAACATATGTTTATAAATTTACTCACGGAATTAGATACGTTGACATTTATGTGGAGTTTTAATGAAATAATTAGTCATTTTTGGCTGCGAGCTGCTTTCCTCGAGGGTTGGCAGTGTTACTGTTTCCAGATCTTACAATTACAATTCTTACATACTCCCTCACTTTCAGGCATTGTTTGGTTCGAGTTTTTTTGGAGGAGAGGGGTGTGATGGGGATTAGCTTGTTTGGTTGGAAAAATGGGGGAGGAATGGGGGAAATTTTATCTTTTAGTGCTCCCCTCCCCTCCTTCGATGCCCCTCCAAATTTGGGATTTTTTGGAGAGATGAGAAATATTATTATGTCCTATCTTTGACTAAAATATCTATGCTAATTTTTCGTTATCTGAAGTTTACCCGTATGATTATAGAACTCATCTGATTGTTACTAGGATCAGTCAAATTAATCAGAAATATCTATGTAATCGAATCCTATCTTACTAAAATTAATACTAAAAATTAAATCTCTCTAATCAAATTTTATCGGATTTTTGATCTCAAAATATTTGCTTTCCTTATTAGTTCTAACGTCTAGTAGTCTCTCAATCCTCCTTCCAAGAATTTGAAATCTACTAAGTATATTTTATTGTTTTTATCTCTCTTGTCATATTTAAATTCCGTTTAAACTAGTATGTTGTTTTCTGGCTGTTGCCACCTCTTTTCTCCATAGATCCTTGTGCTCCTCTTTCTTCATCGTTTTCGCTTTTCGTCCTCTTGCTCATCATTTTTGTTTGTTGTTTGTCTATTGTTATCTTAGGATTAGAATTTGATCTATTAAGGTTTAAATTTAAAAAACATATTAAATTTGATGAGTTAACATATTAAAATTAATAAAATCATTACACCTACACACACATACATACCTACGTACGTAAGTACGTACGTACGTATGTATGTATGTATGTATGTATGTATGTGTTACAGACCTGTATTAAGCCCAATGGCGACAAGGCCCAACAACGCACAGGCGTGGTATACCCGGTCTCACCTACTACCCAGAAGAATCTCAACTGCCCCGGTAATGTAAGAGCACTACCGCACATGGCAAGGCGCTTGGATCATGGGCCTGAAATCTAGCCGTGTCGCTCCGGGTATGTTCTATAAATACTGAAGCAACGACTAAGGTACACACGTTCTAACCCCGAGCTATTTACTCACAAACACTGTGCACACACCCCACTCCCTTGGCGAAGAGCCTGGTTGTGTACAGTGATCCCACCTCCGACTGCGTGCTTCCCTCATAAGCACCCAGGAAGAGACCTTTGATCCAACATCAAAGCACCAGCCCATTCATTCGGCTGGACATCTGAGTTCTACACCAGAACAGTGGCGCCGACCGTGGGGATTGGTAAATTTCGATTCCCATGACCAATGAGGATTAACACCCGTGCTACAAGCCAGAAGCAATTGGAGACGGTTCAGCCGGCCGACCAACGTCAACCACCTCGGCAACCACAGCACACTGAGCAGCCGAGCAACCCTCCCGGTGACAATGGGCAGGACGAAGAAGACCGGCTATCACAGCCGGAGCAACAACTAGAAGAACATGTCATCCCTAATAATGATGGACGTTTGGAAGACAACCCGTCCGACATGGAGTCCTCGGCTCCGCGTAATCATAGCCATGCATCAACCTCAGAACTCGAACCCGGTCGTTAACGCAGAGATCCCGGTCCCAATCCTGATATTCTCCTCCTCCAAAATTCGTTGGCCGCGATGATGAGGCGTATGGAGAACATGGACAAGCGGCACACCCTCCACTTCCAGCGATTGGAAGAGCGTTTCAAGACAAGGGATTCTGCTTCCTCCAATGAAGACAAGGATGATAAGACCTGGGAAAAGGATCAAGAAGGCGACAGCTCGCGTAATCATAAAAGTACGTAGGAAACGGAAACCGACCAAAGCAAGAAGCCGACCTCCTCAAGCAAGGACTTAAAAAGGGGGAAGTAAACCCGGGGTGACAGGCCACCCCGGCCTCCTCCAATCGGGTATCAGCGGAGAAGGTATGTTAGGCAGGTCGACAACAACCCCCTCTCAGACGAAATCCTCAACGCTCGTTTCCTGAAGAAGCTAAATCTCACCGAGTTAACAAAATATGACGGCTCTCAAGACCTGACAACTCACTTGGAAGACTTTGAGGCGGTCATGTTCGTAAGAGGCCTAGGGGAACCGATCATGACTCGGATCTTCGCCGCAACCCTTAAGGGACCGGCGTTAAAATGGCTCCACACTCTGCCCGTGGGGTCGGTCCATAAATTTGATGATTTAGCCGAGGCCTTCAAGCTGCACTTTTCGACTAGCAAACGGCAACCGAAGTCCCAGTACACCTTGTCCAAGATTAGGCAGCGACCCGGCAAAACGCTCTAAAGTTACTTGGATCGCTTTAAACATGCGGCCCTGCAGGTGCGTGGGTTAAAGGAGGACGTACACGTTCACATTTTAGCCGACGGCCTAGACAGAGACTCACGCCTGGTCGAATCCTTCTTTAAGGAACCGGCTAAAAACCTTAATGATTTCATAACTCGGTCAAAGAAATACCTCGAGGTGGAGCAAATGCGACAAGAAAATGCTCCTCGAAGAGACCCGGACAGGAGTACCCCGCCAAGGGATAGAAGCCAGACTGAGGGTCGCAAGCAAGACCGCCGTGTTAGGGATCCAGACAATAAGCCACGAAGTGCAAAGCTAGAGTTGAAAGGAAAGTATGACAAATACACCCCTCTAAACATCTCCCACTCCCAGTTATGGAGAGAAGTGGCATCGACCGAGATGCAAAAGATCGAGAGACCTCGGCCCCTCAGAAAACGCTCCAGTACGGACCAGACCCGCTTCTGCTCCTTTCACGATAGTCCGGGACATACCACGGACCAGTGCTATGAGCTCTGGGACGCCATCAAAAAATTGGTCAGGGAAGGAAAATTGCGCCAATACGTGATTAAAATGCAAGGACGGAAAAGAGAGAAGCGAAAACAGGGCGACCGACAAGACAGCCCGACCCCTGAGAGGAAAAAAGATTATAAGCGGCAGAGGCCGGGGTCCGAGGAAGATGAATTCCCCGAGGCCGAGTTTGATTGCAATGTGATCAGTGGAGCCTTTGGTGGAGGCGGAGACACGGCGAGTCAGCGAAGGAAATACTTAAAGGAGGTCCTCTCAGTCAGGGACCGTCCTAAATTCAAAGAAGATCCTGATACAACAGATAAGGTAAAACGACCTCAGCTTCTTTTCAAAAAGGAAGATATGACCGACGTAGTACCCGGCCACCAAGACGGCCTAGTAATCACGGGAACTTTGGTTAATTGTCGGGTCAAAAGAATATTCATAGACACCGGGAGCTTGGCGGACATCATCATATGGGACGCCTTTAAGAGGATGAATCTCGATAAAGAAGAACGCCTCTATCTCGGCCTCGGAATACCCAACCCGATCCAACCGACCGAGGGAGCGGAAAGCGCTGCCACCCGGTTAATATGGTGGAATTGGACTTACGGGACGAACCCGAGATCCCCCGACCAGAGCCAGAAGGAGAGTTGGAAGACCTCATTGTCGGAAACGGTCCAAACCAAATTACAAAGATAGGCAGGGCGTTGAGCCCGAACTTGAGATTAAGGCTGGAGGAATTCCTAGCAATGAACTGAGATGTTTTCGCCTGGAGCGCGGCCGAAGTGCCCGGGATTGATCCCGAGTTCTGTTGTCACAAATTGGCCATCCGGCCGGAGTCAAAACCAGTGGCCCAGAAGAAAAGAAAGAGGGCACCAGATAGGCAAGTGGCACTTAACCAACGTGGACGAATTGTTGGAGGCCGGTTTCATCAGAGAAATACGATACACCACATGGCTTTCCAATGTGGTAATGGTTTTGAAACCAAATGGCAAGTGGAGGGTATGCACAGATTACACAAATCTGAATAAGGCATGCCCAAAAGACGCCTATCCTATGCCAAACATCGACCAACTTGTAGATTACTCATCCGGATTTCAACTGCTGTCTTTCATGGATGCCTACTTGGGGTACATCCAGATCTCCATGCACCCCGACGACCAAGAGGCCACGGCCTTTATCACCGAGAAAGGGAACTACTGCTATAATGTTATGCCCTTCAGTCTCAAGAATGCCGGGGCAACATATCAAAGGATGATGAACAAGGTTTTCGAGGATCAGATCGGCCTGAATATCAAGGTCTACATCGATGACATGATCATCAAATCATGTGACCCTGATACCCACATCCAAGACCTAGAGCAAACCTTCAACAAATTGAGGAAGCACCGAATTCGGCTCAACCCAGCAAAATGTGCCTTTGGGGTCCTAGCTAGAAAATTCCTCGGATTCCTGCTCACTAGTCGGGGAATCGAGGCCAACCTAGATAAATGTAAAGCCGTATTAGAAATGCAGGCGCCCCGAAACAAGAAGGAAGTCCAACAGTTAACGAGTCGGCGAAGGTCGATTAACTGAGTTCTTGCCTGTCGGCGAGAGAACGCCTTACCTTTCTTCAAGTTGTTAAGAAAGGAGACAGCAGGGGACTGGAACTCGGAGTGTGATGCCGCATTCGAAAAAATCAAACAATGCTTGGCAACTCCACCGGTTCTATCAAAACCTCAGCCCGGAGAGACTCTGTTCCTCTACCTCTCGGTTGGGGAAGAAGAAGTAAGCACGGTCTTAGTTTGAGAAGCTGAGAACGGTCAAGAACCCATTTACTTTGTGAGCAAAGCCCTGCAGAGTTCTGAGCTGAGATACCAGAAGCTGGAAAAATTGGCTTTTGCCATACTGACAACGGCGAGAAGGCTTCGCCCGTATTTCCAAGCTCACAAAATCGTGGTTCGGACCGGTCAACCGATTCGGCATGTACTACATAAACCCGACCTGGCTGGGAGGATGATCAGTTGGGCCGTAGAATTATCTGAGTTCAACATCACTTACGAAGCCCGACATGCCATTAAGTCACAAGCGTTGGCCGACTTCCTCCGAGAGGCGACCCGACCAATAAGGATGCTGTAACTTAGACTATATGGAAAATATATGTCGACGGATCCTCGAACTCCAAGGGAAGTGGGGCCGGAATAAACATAGAAAGCCCAGAAGGAATTGCAATTGAACATTACCTACAGCTAAACTTTCCGACATCAGATAATCAGGCCGAGTACGAGGCACTACTGGCCGGGCTCCAATGTGCCAAGGATCACGGGCCCAAAGAATTTTGGTTTCACCGAGCTCCCGGCTCGTCGGCGCCGGTGCAGACGAGTCATACCGAGCTAAGGCCCTCTCATAGCGAAGTACCAGAACAAAGTCAAGGAAGTGCAATCCGACTTTAAGGAGGCAATGGTCACGCACATCCCGAGAGAGAAAACATCAAGGCCGACATCCTCTCCAAGCTCGCCAAAGACCAAAGGCACGGCCAACCACGGGACCGTAGTTCAACAAAAGTTGGAAGAACCGACCTGCGTCATGGCCATATCTACCTCCACAGACTGGAGGAAGCCACTTGAAGATTACCTCGAGCGTGGAATTCTCCCACTCGAGACGACCGATGCCAGAAAACTCATTCGGGAGGCCGCAGTATACATAATGGTGGATGATCAACTCTACCAGAAAGGCCTGCATACCCCGATGCTAAGGTGTTTGGGCACGAATGAAAGCAGATATGTTCTTGCCGAAATCCATGTGGGAATCAATGGACAACATATGGGCGCGAAAGCATTGGCAAGAAAGGCGTTGCGCCTAGGTTACTGCGGCCAACTATGGAGGCGGACTCCAAGGAGTTCGTCAAAGCATGTGATGTTGCGCAAAAGCACGCCAAAATCATCTAGTCCCCTCCATCGGACATGGAATACATCTCTTCCTCCAAGGTAGCCCGTGTCCCTTCTAACTCGGAGAACAACTCACCCCGTTGCTGCGTTAGAGTCCTCACAGCCTCCATGCTCAGGGAGTGGGACGACTGCACCTCGACCAAATCAGCATGAGCCCGCATCAGGGCAGTATGGGTGAGCAGCAAATCCTCGTCCGCCTTGTCAGTGGCGGCCTGGGAGTTATTGAGTGCCTCCTCGGCCCGACCCCTCGCCGCCTCAGCTGCTTACTTCTCTTCCTCAAGCGTCTTGGCCTTTTCTTCGGCCATCTCCAGTTCCAGCTTCAATCGCCGGGCATCCCCCAAAGCCTGGACGTAGTAGCCGTGGAGGTGGAGATAGGCATCGGATAACCCGAGGGCCTTGCAGAGAGCGTTGTGCACACTGTGGACCTGGCATTCGTCGTCGGCGGAAAGGGGCTGGGGGCTCAAGAACGCGACGACGGCGGAAGAAGGTCATTCCAAGCTCTTCGGTAATCACGCCCTCCCAAGCGACTACGTTTGGCCGACAGTACACGGAGCGGAGGCGGAGATGGGGACGCGGCAGTCCGAGGTAAGCACCTCTTTCCCTCTCGGCCTTGGAAGGATCGGCCGCAGTTGGACCGGTTAGAATGAGCAAGGGAACGGACGAAGGAGCCACCGCTTCCCCCAACCTTCATACTCTCGATGTAGTTGTAGCCTCGGTAGTAGCCTTTTTCTTCTGAGGCTCCGGTGCACTCCGCTTTCGGGGTGCCTTCTTCACTTGCGCCCCTCCAGCCGGCGCCTCACCTGCCGGCCTCACGTAGGCAAGATAGTCCAGGTTCTCATCCATTCGTCGATCTGCAAAAACGACAAAAATATCAGAATGCATATTAGTAAGTAAAGAAAATGGCAGATAAGAAAACGCCAAGATAAACGAAAAGGGTTGTACTGGATCCCGAGCCCGACCCGGCACCAGTGGCGGCCTGCCTAATGTAAAAGGCAGCGCTCTGCACCCCGTTGGTGGCGACGAATGAGGCTATCTTAGCTGCCGCGACCTCCTCCTCCAGCGTAAGTTCTTTTGCATTTACTTGGTAGGATGAGGTCGACCTTGATGATCACGGATCAAAGATAACGGAAACCGCCACTCCACATTCGGACCTTCAAGACCATTCAGGAACCAAGGTTTCTCACCGAACTTGGCGGTCACCTTGAAGAAGGAAGTCTTGAAGTGTTTAAAACTATCGGAAAAAGGGTTAAGAATTTTCTTGTCGGGGTCACTCTTGAGAGAAGTCAACCCCTTCAAGGTAGGCGGCTCCCTACCCAAGTGAGGGGTGAAGGGGCCAAAGAAGTAGAAAAAAAGGTTTGTTGTGCAGGAAACCACGGGGTCAAACGAACCGCAAAGAAGCTCGAAGGCCACAAGGTACCCCCAAGCATTAGGGTGGAGCTGCGAAGGGGCCAAGTTAAGGTGGTGAAGGGCGGATATCTGAAACTCGGGGTAAAAAGACTTAGGAAAATTTATGAAAAATCCTAAAAGGCGATAAAATAGCCAGGGAAATAAGAGAGTATATTATCTCTAATTATTGTAATTGAATAAATTATAAGCTTGGAGGAATTATATAAGAATGTTCAAAAAGTAATAAAAGACCAAAATACCCTTGTAATTATCAAATGATGTAAGAGGCATGGAAATGCTAAGGTTAATGCAAGATTATGAAGGTAATAAGGTGTTCAAAACAAGAAAATTATCAACAAGTGATAAAAGAGTAATTAAGTAATATTGAGCTAATTACTTAAGTATAAGTAAGGGAAATTCATGAATAATTATATGGAACCCTAAAATTAGTGGGTTTTGTTTGAAAATTAGTAAAAACATGTTTACTAATTAATTGGAAATTTTGGAGAAAAATGGTTGAGTTTAGGTATTTTTTAAGCCTAAATACAAGAATAGACTAATAGGGAAATTATGTAAGAAATTATATAAAATAATTATTTAATAATTATTTAATATTAAATAAAATATAAAACGAAAATTAAAAAAAAAAAGAGGTGCAGAAGGCTTGACCGAATTATTTGACAAAAATTGAAGATAAGAATTGGCAAAGAATATCTAGATATTAAGTTTGCAACTTGTATTATTTTATATTATAATTAAATTGAGTGAATAGTGATTTAAAAATTAGGAAACGGATCCTATCTAGAGATCTAGGAATGTGATTTCCAAAGTCAGGGAAAAATAGTGATCAGTGGAATTTTGTCTTCCGTTAAACTCTTACGGAAGTAAATTCTGAAGTCGTTTGTGCATTTCCTAATAAAACAAAATAGGGAAAAATGCATATAGGTATATTTTTGGATATAGAGAAAATAAATTCTAACTCAACATCTAGGCATGAGTTTGAATTTATTTTGACATATTTGGAATCAGTGAATTTTTCCCAAGAAGTTGGTAATTTCGAAATGCGTTCTGAACCGGACGCGTTCGGACACGTTTTTCGAGAAACTTCAGCCGGACAGTTGGAACCCTGTCTAAAGTCAAAATTCAAGTTTAAATAGATATTATTTATGAGGAAGAGAAGGTCTTCAAAGTTGTAAATCCATAATTTTGAGATTTCTCCGAAATCACGCGAATCGGGAAATCCACGGAGCCCAAGGCATAAAGTAAGGTGATCACCATTTTGGACCACTCCTTGCTGCCACATCAGCTGATGCATGTCGACCAAGAGAGGGAAAGGAGAGAAAAAATTGTTCAAGAAGTTTTCTAAAATGAAAAGGGAAAATTACAACTTTGGACCCAAAATTTAAGAAGGGAAAATTACACCTTAGGACCCACTTTTTGCCTATATAAAGGCATGAGTTCCTCTTCATTTTCTCACCCCATTCTCAAGTGCAAAACCGATTCTTGAGAGAGAAATTGTTAGATAGATTTAGCAAGTAGGGAGTGAGATTCCTACTATTGTTTTTAGGCCTCATTGCATTGAAATATATGCATGACGAGGTAGAAACATGGTAGGGATCGAGTCCCGAAAGCTGAAGTCTTCGTAGTTCTTTCACAAGTAGGTGTTATAATGCTAGAATAGCCTTTAAATTTTCAAGTATGATTGGGTATCATATGGGAGGGCTATTTTAGTCTTTATTTTCGAAAATCAAAATGGCGTCGAAGTTCTGGCAAAATTTTGGGAAGAAAATTAGTCGGAGTAACAAGTCTTTGGCGAAATTCCGCTAGATTAGGGGTAGAAGGGCAAAATGGTAATTTTTACCTAAAATGCCAGATATAGTATCAAATCACTAATAAAAGTGATATTACTCTTATAGGACGTCAGAAACTCTGATCTGCTGCCGTTACGCTGTCCAACGTGCCGCTGTTGGACGTTTCGTTGTTTTTCGTAAAACGTGCTAGAATAACATCAACGATGTTACGTTCGCGTACTGGTAACCTTAACTCTGATGTTTATTGTATGCATGTGTGTATATTGTCTGTACTCCGAGAGCCCATGTTGTTGTTCTGTCATACCAATTGTCTTGTCATGCACGTACTCTAGCATCGTACTGTTGTTACGTCATACCCGATTATGTCATGCACGTACTTTGATTATACTATTGTCGTACTCGATTGTACTATTGTCTGTACATCCGGCTGTATCTTGTTGTTATACATCCACCTGTATTATTCTCTGTCATGTCTTACATCTGACTGTATGACTATCCGTTGTGCCTTAACCTTACATCCGATTCGTATTGTGTATGGTAGTGCATATCGATTATGTACATTTCTCATTGTGATTTAACCTTACATCCGACTGTATTGTCATTGCCATACATATCGAATATGTATACCCTATGTCTCGACCATAGTAAATGTTGCCAAAAGGTCTAAGATTATCTGTTGTACATATATGATGTATGTAATCATGAGGTTAACCGATTACAGGGTTCGATGCATGGACCTCGGCTCTTAACTTAGCCCGGGATCGGGTGGACCGAGAATCGAGAAAGAAGGACAAGCAGCACGCGTAGGAGTCCCATCTGAAGACTCCTTTCTGTCATTTCTTTTGAAACACTTCTGTATCGCTGTTTAAACAGTCAGACATGCTACCATGGGTATTTTAATATATATATCAATTACTCAATAGCTCCGGTGCACTACTCTAATCATTTTGAAATGATGTTTTAAAAAATAAAAATATATACTGCTTTAGAAAAGTCGGGGTGTTACAGTCATCAAGGACCGTGTGGACGACGCTTAGTGCGTGCACGAGATACTTGGCCCTAAGCGGCGGAGAAGGGCCTGATGGATTCGGCTTCGCGTCGGACGTAGAAAGCACGCGGGGGGACGAGGATGCCATTCACCTATAGCAAACAACAAAGAAAAAAAAGCCATAATCAGAGCTAGAAATAATACCTGATTGTGACAAACTAATATGCGAGGAAGGAAGACGAATGGCCTCAGGAAGACGCGGACCCCCGGGAGCCGACACAGGCTTGGATGACGACCTGTGTCGGCACGAGCCTAGGATACTGTCGGCTATTTGGTCCTGCCAACTCGCAATGAATGAAGAGCTCTCGGCAATACATTCCCAACAGGGACTGAGATACCCTTCCGGGAGCGACTTCGACCCAGTTGAACGGCGCGCCTCAGAGAAGTTTATAGGGTCGGCCAAAACGGCCTCGGCCTCTGGTGGACTCTCAGAATCCAGCCTAATGGGGCTGGACTCCGGCCGGATCGATCTAGGGACGGACGGCTGGGACCCCCCAGCGCTCCTACTACCTGGCCCATCCCAGAGAACCGAGGCTAGTTTCTCCTCTTCCGTCAGTGGAGTCCCTAATATCCAGAAACTAAGGAATGGGTAACGTTCTCGTAGGGCCTCATTGTTGGTCGAATCTAAAGGTTGATTTGAAGACATTGGGCGCTTCCCCCTATCCATCAAAGGCTCAAACCTATACAGTTATCACAGGGATAATAAGAGAGGGGAGAGACCGAAACGAGGAAAACTAAGAAAACCAGTGACTCCCAAACAAAAACCTACGGGTTCAGTAACGCTATCCACCAACATTTCACTCAAGAACACTAACTCGACAAACCCAGAAAAAACCCAGAAAACCTGGACTCTTGGAATGCACTACCGAAGAAGAGGGAAGAAGTGGAAAACCAAAACAATAACAATAAAGCTAATAGAGGGAAGATTAATCTACCTCTAGAGTCGAAGACTGCAAAGTGCAAGAAGAAGGAAGTCTAGAGCGTTATCTGGGCGAAATGGGAGCAGGAACTTTCCAAGCCAACGGAAAGATTTCTTCGTACAAAGAGCTTTGAGTGGGGAGAGTGGAGAGTGGAGAGTGGAAATAAAACAAAAAGTCCCAAAGGCATATAACGTAAAGAAAATAGGAGGGAAGTTCAAATAGCAACCCAACCGTCAGGGGCAGAGGAGACCTTTCGCCCCAAAAGTAGAGGTGACGTACGACGTGCCTCTGGAGCATTAAATGCGCACAAAACCCGGGGGCGGCGAAGCATGATGGACGAAACCCGTCTCTTATCCACGAAAGCCAGGTGTCACAGGCAATCATGGAAGAATCAGAGGGGTATTCCCCAAGAGTCACGCCGTGGCCATAACCAACCACCCCAGATCCTCAAACGCCGGGCGACGACCCCAGCATCATAATTCGTCCGAAGTCACATTTGGCCCCACGTGAACTACCTCGAACCCATTGGTCGTCGGTCCTCACCGCGGCATTCCAAGGACCAGAGGTTAATACCTCGGTCCCCCGTTTGTCGTCGGTAATCACCACGATAGTTCTCAAGCCATAAGTCATCATCTTGACACTTCACGAGACGCAGGAGGCCGCCCCGACTCATCGGACCTAGCGATGATACCGCGTACCCATGGAAATGAGTTCAACAAATTCTAGCCCGACGCAGACGTCAGGAGACGGGCAATACCTCGGATGGCTTATCCAGGACATCATACACCCCGGCAGTCCAAGACTTTGAACTACCGGGCTGGGGGCAACTGTTACGGACCTGTATTAAGCCCATTGGCGACAAGGCCCAACAACGCACAGGCATGGTATACCCGGTCTCACCTACTACCAAGAAGAATCTCAACTGCCCCAGTAATGTAGGAGCACTACCTCACATGGCAAGGCAGTTCGGATCATGGGCCGGAAATCTAGCCAGGCCGCTCCAGGTATGTTCTATAAATACTGAAGCAGCGACCTAAGGTACACACGTTCTAACCCTAAGCTATTTACCTACAGTCACACTGTGCTCACACCCCCCTCCCTTTGCGAAGAGCCTGGTTGTGTATAGTGATCCCACCTTCGACTATGTGCTTCCCTCATAAGCACCCAGGAAGAGACCTTTGATCCAACATCAAAGCACCAGCCCATTCATTCGACTGGACATCTGAGTTCTACACCAGAACAGTATGTATGTATGTATGTATGTATGTATGTATGTATGTATGTATGTATGTATGTATGTATGTATGTATGTATGTATGTATGTATGTATGTATGTATGTATGTATGTATGTATGTATGTATGTATGTATGTATGTATGTATGTATGTATGTATGTATGTATGTATGTATGTATGTATGTATCTATATATATATATATATATGTATGTATGTATGTATGTATGTATGTATGTATGTATGTATGCATATATATATATATATAGACACACACATATACATCCATATATGTATATACATATACATACAGACAAATGTGTGTGTGTGTAACCAGTAATGTTTGCGTTGGGATGATCAATTAAGAATACAATAGTTTGACTATTGTCAGGTGGTATTTGGACCATGAATCATGAGGAGTTTAACACCTTATATTGTATCATGTATATCAATATCAGGGTAACAAGTATAGATCCAAGTTTCATATTAAACCCATTGAGTTTAATATTGAGCTTAAGAGAGTCTAGGACATATTTATCGTTCAAATCTATCATCCGATCTGGATAACAGTTGAAGTAAATAGTCCATTATGGAGTACTACTTTTGCGGATGCTAGGATAGAATTGGCAAAGTCATAATGCCTATTGTCTCTAAGACAAACCAAGCAGGACACATTTAGTCCTCGGTTTTTTTGGGTCAAAACATTTAGTCCTCGGTTGACAAATGAAAAACCTAAGGATTTTGCGATTCTCTCTTCAAATGGGCTTTAAAGCAAAAAATCCTTGCAAATAAATATGGAATAAAAATATCAAAAATCTATTCAATATCCATATAATATTTGCAAAATAAAAATTGACTAATTTAGTAAAATCACACCGGCCAAAATCATATTAATTTAAGTAAATAAAATATACATTTTCTTGAAATTATATCAATCTTTTCGGTAGTAGAAATTGTATCAATTTATTCATAAGATAAAACAATACAGGACTAGCTTGGACCATATTACATAATGTATAATATAATATGAAGCACCAGCCCACACCAGGGAACGAAACCCAACTATCAACAGTCCTCATAACAAACCCAGGCCCAAGTTGTATAAAACATTAATTAAGATTGAACGAAAGAGAAAGACCCATTTAAAGCCACTTAAAACAGGGACATCCCAAAGTTTTAAAACCCCATAGAGTTGCCCCTATTTAGTACCCGATAGTGTTTTGAGTATGAAAATACATATGCTTATAAAAAAAAGGAAATCGCAGATGAGATTGTCATTGTCAAATTCAACAAATTTTTAATAGGTCCGTTGAACCCATTTATGATTTGTGAATTTTAGATATTTTATCATATTGCCCATCACTTTTCCCCCCAAAGCCATCTCTGTTGGCGACTGATCGATCGCTGACAATAAAGTTGCAACTTACATGTCTCAATTAGCTATTAACAACAAAAGTTTTACTCATCCCAGTCTTTCAGTGGCCTATTGTTTCTCACTCATTCATCTTCTATCACTCATCATTTTTATAAATAAGCATCTGTTTAAAGAAAAATTATATCTCTTACACATTCTTTACTTTTAACTATTTTTAACTGTCAGTTCGTTTTGTTTAATTTGGATAATTGTTGCGTATAAAAGAATCAGTGAAAGTACATACTAGGTAAGACTTTCAATATAATGCTTATAAATATTTTAACAGATTACTTATAAACAACTATATGTTAAAAATGAGGGTTCTTCCACATCACACCATCAAGTGATAAAATGTTCACTCAAAGTATGTACCCAAAAAAAAATTCATTCAAAGTATCAAAACGTGACACAAACCAATTACATAAAGCAAGTTCAAGGTGAAGTACATTATACTACCTCTGGCCCTAAACTTAGAATTAAGTTTGTAATATAAACTAACAAGATTCTATATTTATGACTGAAGGAGTATTTATTATATTGAAATTAAAGCAAGTCCAGAAATATTATTCTATGCCTTAACAACCACAACATAAGGTTTGTAAGCTGAGCCAATCCATAATTTCCCATAATGTTCTTCCACTTCGCTGACAGACTCAAGCAGTGGACCTCCTCTTCCATCCAAAACCACCAAAGTCTTTCCCTTCTCATCAAACTTCACTCCCACGGGGTCATGTCCTAAACTTCCTTTATTATTAGCATTTCCAGATGATGTTCTATTACTGTTCAGACCCACCCAGAAATCTCCATTTTTGTCTCTCTTTATGTTATCTGGTAGCTTTTCAACAGTTGCAAACAGTTCTGAAGTGTAAATCTTTGAGCCTTTGAGCCAAAACTTGTTTATTTTTCTTGAACTAAATTCTGCTACCAGAAGGAATGAGCCATCTTTGTTCAAAGCCACACCATTTGCAAATGATAAGCCTTGCAACAAGATCTCAACTTTCTTAGTATTGGGATCATATTTCAGCAATCTACCTGTTTTATCTCCTTTTTGGGATATCATTTGAACTTGCCTATAAAAAAGAGGAAACTAATTAATTGAAATAATTATGTTAAGTTTCTCTGAAGTTTTCAATATATTGATAAAAAATATAGAAGAAAATTGTGTAATTAAATCATGAAATACGTTATGTTTGTAATATATGCCATAATGCTTAAATAAGACACTTGGGTCAAGACAAATTAACATTGATTGTCAACATTTTTAATGGTTAGGGCAATTTTGTTCTTGTTTAAAAAAAAAAAACATATATAAGGTGAAATTAATCTAAAAGCTTTTGAATACTCGCAGCTCGATCCTATCTGAAAACTTTCAAGACAAAATTAGACAATAACACTATTTAATAGCATATATGTATCTTTACTTTATTATTTGCGAATAGTGCTCATAATTATGATTTTGCAATGTTCAAGTAGACTTTCATTTATATAGTGAGCTTTAATTAATTTTAGACCATATTTTATCATATCGTTGTAAAAGACTTGTTAATTTTTCAAGCACCTTTGGCATAAATGGTCTTTTCAAAACTCATAAAGGTCATCTAAAATAAGGTCTATCATAATAGAATCATATATATATAGTTCTTTCAATTTGAATTTATAAACCCTATATTTCTTGTGAGGCATCCAAATGTAAGAGTCATATATATACAGCTGTAAAGGTTCAAGACATGAATAAGAAAAAGAATACCTTAATGGGTATACAGTGCTGCTGTCTGAGAAATAAATCACACCAGTTTGGTCATCAATGTCTAAACCATTTACGAATTTGAAGGGAGCACCACCATGATAAGCAGAAATAGCTAGTTGTTTGGCCACACCACCTCTAGGTCCAACCACTAAGAGGCCAAAGTACGCATCTGCTATATACAAATTACAATTTTTCATGTCAAATTTGAGCCCCAATGGTCTCCCACAAATAGGCTCCTTGCTTAGATCTGTTGATCCATCACATAGTTTCCTATCCCTGTAATCAAACATTTGAAAGTACTTAGGTAGAAAAACTGAGATTTCAGACTATGAAACACATGCTTCTACACGAACGAGCCAAACCCAATATAGTTATGAGTTTTCTACGTGCAAATGTATGTAGATGATCAATATTATTGATTAGTTTTGACTCAATTTTATAAAGATTTATATTCAAAAGTTAATATCTTGCCTGTTTGGTGAGTTGACAGCAAACTCAACCCATCCTTTATGAGTTCCTTGCCATTTGAGAATTCTACCATCTGATATACCAGTATATGGCCCTTCACCATTACAGTCAAAGGCTAAGCTTTCAGGGCCTGAAGCGCTGGGGAGTTTGAGTACAGCGGAGTTTTTCAAGCCATCCTTGAAGATCACTTCAACAGAAGCAAAGGCGAAGGTTGCTGCAAATGAGAGTAACAGGAGGAAAAACGAAATTGGGGAAGAAGAAGGCTTCATGGGTATTAGTGATGGAGGGATGGTCCAGAAATGAAGCATATATAAACTACTGCGTTGTGGTTGTATTTATAAGGTAGAGAGAATGAGGTCAAATAGGTAATTTCATAATTTGAATTTATACCACTAAGGTCTGGAGAATTCTTAGATAGTGAATCATATGCTGGGGTTTTCTTGATATTTTTCTTTTCTTTGGCACCATACTACAATTTTCCCATTTTCTATCTAGTAAGATCATCATATGAATGTAGAATTTTACCCATTATTTTTTATTGTATGTACTTTGTTCTGGTAGGGTAAAAATATATATTAAATATGGGTAAACTTAGAAAGTTGTTGAATTTTAAGGTAAGTTTATTGATATTTAAGTTTTTTTTTTCTTGGTTCCACTAAAGTACATTGGAAGTAATTTATAAATAAGATTAGATTGGAGTGTGTGTGTATATTATTCGTTCACAAAGTGTGCCGTAAATAAAGGATTGAAGCTGAAGTTGTGTTAATGGAATTAACTACTAGCTCAGAAAGTTTATTGGCGAATGATTGAAGTCAAATTATCATTTGCTAATTTTCAAGTCAAATGATCCTGGGCTGCTTTCGCATGTAATCTATTTATGTGTAGTTGATTAAATATTATGTTTGACTTGAGAAAGATGAGGTTTTGTTATAATTGGTTTTTATTGTATCTAAAATAGAATGAAAGTTTAAGAGAAAGAAATTTAAGGCCCTATAGATTTTTTTTTTGGGTCAAAAGCTATTTATATTATTACTGCAAACCGATGTAATACATGAAAACAAACTGAAGATGAAATACAAATAAAGCCGAATCAAATACAACAAAATAAGCCAAATACAAAAACAACCAATCACCATACATTAAAGATTTAAGAGTAGAAGTTGAAGCATAGACAAAATCGGCCTTCTCGATATCCAAGGTTAGAAGTGACATGAAAGAAGTGTTGTTTGTAAAACCCACCCTAAAGGGCACACCTCTTTATAAGCATTAGCTGCAATTAGAGTAGCTGCACGGATACCCCGACTTGGGGTAAAGATCAAGAAAAACCCATGATATCTTGAAGAACATTTTTGCTCCTCCGTTCAAGCAAATATGGTGACCTCGACTACATATCGAACACCACCTCTTGAAATCTTCCCCCAAGAATGCAGATCCAAGTCACCAGGTGATAGTCGAATCTAATAACGTTCAGACAACCATCCAACCAAGAGGATATATACTCAGATCTCACAGATCTGTTTATTTCCTGAGAAAACAAAAACATCATCACAAAACCTAGCACGACAAAAAAAAAAAAAGAAACAAAAGACAGATAGCTATCACCACTATAGAACAGATCTAAAGAAGAAGAGGAAAAAACTCACCACAAGGACGAAAAAGTCCACAACCCCCAGAAATCAGAGGAAGAATGCCACAGATCAAAGATTTGGGAACCGATCTACCACTCTGACGCAGTTGTGGCATAGAATGACACTCATCGGCGGCTTGTGATGGTGCCACAAGCCTCCAAGAGAAAGAGATAAAGGAGGGTCGTAAGGCAAAGAAGAGAGAATTCAAATTTTAGGATTACTTTAGGCCCTATAGATCGATTACAATTCAAATTAATTAAAATTCAATATGCTATGACATATTGGAAGGTTTCTTAAAAAAAAAGAAAAAAAGAAAAAAAAAGAAATGATTATATGACTTTTCTATTTCTTATCTATTTTAGTTCAATTATTATAGTTTAAAATTGTCCATTTGAATCTGTTTAATTTTTTTATTCGGGCAAAAAAGAATCTTTATAATATTTTAACAACTAAATTCTCACGCCGGCATTAGATTGGAAGATGTTTTTAGTCAATGTTATTAAATGATTGCGTTTTGTCAATTTGTGATGGCATTGGCGTCAACTACGGTTGCAAGGTAGGCATTATGAAAAGCCTGAAGTTTGACTATTTTATTTTTGGGATAATATCGTTATTGCTTCTTATTTTATGAAATTTTAGTTTTGGTTACGTGATTTTTTCATTCTTATAGTTTCTATTCAAAGTTTGATATAGAAAATTATAGGGACAAAAATAAAAACTTGTTAAAAGTGTATAGACCAAAGCTAAAACTTATTAAGAGTATAAATAAAAAATACCCAATTTTCTCCATTTGACAATTTTTTTTCAGAAGGACTTGCTGCAATCGTTCTTAGCAAAACTCTTTTTTTTTTTTTTTTTTGCATGGCATATCCTCAACTATATGTAAAAGTCTTTAATAAGGTAGTCGTTTTTACATAGTTTGAAGATATATATATTGCACATAGCTAAAAAAGAGCAGCACCCCTTGAAAATAATCACACCCTCAAAAGTAAGAAAATTGAGAATGAATTCAAACGTTGGACAACAGATTTTATTGTTAAAATTGATATTTACATTCAAAATCAATTTTGTCATTCAAAATTGATTTCTTTGTCTTATCACACATTTAAGTTGCCTTTTCTCTTTATACTTTTAATAAGTTTTGGTTCTAATGATTTTTTTTTATTTTGTTTGGTCTCTATAATTATAAAGAGTTTTAGTTTTGATCCCTATAATTATAAAAAGTTTTGGCTTCGGTCACTTTGCCATTAAACTCATGGGTTAAATATCAATTTTGCCACGGAAATATTGGCTAGGGAGCATTTAGCATCCAAAAGTTTTTTTGGTATCATTTTTGCCCCGGAAGTTTACAAACATAGCAATCTTAAACCATCGGTTGATCTTGACCGTTGAATTGTTACTCTTTTTTGTAAACTTCCAGAACAAATTTACTCCCAAAAAAAATTCCAAGGAAAATTTGCTCTTAAAAAAAACTTTTAGGGGCATATTTGCTCCTTTTATAAACTTCCGGATACTTGTAATACCCGGATAAATAAAATAACTAATTCTGATAGGTGAATATGTGGTTTCAAAGAATATGTTAGATTTATCTAATTTTCTAAAGGAAAATCTCTTGGAAATTAGGAAAAGTATAATAATGTGCCAAAATGACCAGAATGCCCTTGTGAAGCATATAGTGACTTAAAGAAACTATAAAAAATCCTTAGAGGCAATAAAATAATTATTAAAAATTAGAGAGTATGTTGTCTCTAATTTAGACAATTTTTTGGATTTATTTCCTTGGAAAATAGTGAGAGAAAAATTTAAAAGTATTCCGGGATCATTATTGACCCCGTGATTTTTTAATATTTTATGTAAAGTATAAAATACCAATGTAAGTCCAATAGTTGTGAGATAATGGTCAATTCTAAATAAGAAAATTATCAAAAATTAGTGGGGGATTAATTAAATAATTATTGGCAAATTGTTTAAACATAAACAAAGGAAAATCCAAAGATAATTATGTAAAATTCTATAATTAGTGGTTTATGGCTAAAAATTAGCATAAATACATTTGCTAATTAATTGGAAAAGATTGAGAAAAATAAATGAGATTAAGTAATTTTGAGCCTAAATCTAAGGACTGGACTGTTTCAGAAGTCATTTCCGTGATCGGTGGAATACTTAGGGAATAAGACGAAATATGGTCATCTGTGAAAAAGGCAGATAGTCACAAATGAGAATTTGTAGAAAATAAATTATAACTCAACATCTGGGGATGAGTTTATAAATATCTAGACATATTTGGAATCAGTAAATTTTTGTCCAGAGATTGACGTTTCCAAAAGTGATTTCCGTCACCGACGGTGTTTTACTGAAAATCTTCGGCTGAGCATGAAATGTCCTGAATGAGATCAAAAATTTGGTTAACCCAAGTATTTTGAAAGAGGAAGAAAGGATCTTCAGGGCTATACTCCCGGAATTTTGAGATTTTGTGAGATTACGCGATTCGAACACCGAACCGGGACTTTATCGGTATAAAGCCTTCTAGAACAAGGCAAGGTGGCACCAAAATGATCACATTTTTTACCTTTGGGGAGGGGGGCAGGTCGGCACAAGGGAGGTTTGGAGGAGAAATTTCCAACTCCTAAACCCTAAATTCCATGGTCTAGAATTGAAGAAGATTTTGGAGAAAATTACCTAAGTTGGCCCTTTTTTTTCCTATAAATAGCCATGAGTTCTCTTCAATTCTTCACACCATTTCCAAGAGCAATTCGAAAGTAGAGAGAAGTTAGAGAGAAGGAGGAGCTGGAGGAAAAAGCAGCGAAGCTCTGGGTAAGTTTTTTGGTACCGAGTCTTAAGTTCTAGTTTTGTTCGATAGTTCTTAGCTTAGATGTTGTTTTGATCTTTAATCTTCCAAGTTAGTTTAGATATCATGTTTTAGGATTAAATATGATATTTATTTTAGAAAATATGTTGGAGAAGGAGTTATGGCAAAATTTTGGAAGATTAGAGTCAAAGTAACGAAGTCTTTGGCGAAATTCCGCCGATTAAGAGGTCAGGGGTAAAATGGTCATTATGACTAAAAATGTCCGTCGTAATGATATATCCTTAACAAATACGTTGTTATCTTGATAGGATATCCCTGATTACGTTCTGACCTACTGTCGTACCGTATTCCGACGGAAGTACCGTCTACCGTCAACGAAGGTACGTTTGCGTACTGTAACACTAACTCTGATGTTTGTGGTATGCATATATGTGGTATGTATGTTGTATGTGTAGAGTTGTTATACTGTTTGAGTGCATATTGATATTAGAGGATATGTCTGGATGCTGGGAGCGATATGTCGTATCTTTGGGAGCAACGTTAGTGGTTGTATGTGCTGTTGATATTGTGAATGTCTGTTGTCTGTATGTACATAAACATGAGGTTAACCATTACCTGAGGTCCGGTGCGCTGAATCTCAGCTCTTAACATAGCGTCAGGTTCGGGGGGATCGAGAACCGAGAATAGAGACAAGCAGCCCGCGTAGAAGACCCAGCTAAAGACTTCCTTTTGATTGTTCCGGCGGAAGCCTTCCTTTTGTTGTTGTACTTCACTTTTGAAATACTCGGTTACTGTACCGCTATTGTAATTAGCCAGACTTACGGAATTTTATACATATACATATCAGTTACTCTTTTGCTCCGGTGCTCTACTCTAATGAAAAAAAAAAGTATACTGCTTTTGAAAATGGGATGTTACAATACTAAATTACCCCTGGCCAATACTTCCGTGGCTAAAATAGTATTTAACACTAAACTCATATCCAACTCTTTATAAAAACTATAAGAACTAACCTTTTGGATAGAAGAAACTATAGGAACGAAAAAAAACGATTTTTTTTTTTTAATTTTTTAGGATGAGTTTTATATGATTATATATATATATATATATGAATCTAAGAACTTTTGCTTGCATTGTATCATTTGATCTACGTACCGGAACTGATAACATTTGAGATTATGCAAGATTATACACGAAATATCCTTTTTTGGCTCTCTCTTTAGCCCTATGTCTCTTATCCTTAGGAGGTCTTCCTCCACTAGCAGGTTTTTTCAGAAAACTTCATTTATTCTGTGTGGATGGCGGGCGCCTATATTTCTTGGTTTCAATAGGACTCCTTACGAGCGTTGTTTCTATCCACTATGATCTAAAAATAATCAAGTTATTAATGACGGGACGAAACCAAGAAATAACTCCTCACGTGCGAAATTATAGAGGGTCCCCTTTAAGATCAAACAATTCCATCGAATTTCTATATATATATATAAAATTGTTTTAATAGTCTTTTTCATGCAGAAATCCTACCTCCCATAAAGAAAAAAACGAAAAATTAAGGTCCTTTACTTCCTAACCTAGTCAAGTAGTTCGGTCACTCCGGTGGACTAAATCTAGTCGAACCAGACTTCGAGTTGGAACTAGATTAAACTGGTTCATGAGCTGTCTTGTTCAGCTCAAGGTCTTCTCTACACTTGTAACACCCCGGTTTTCACAACTGTTTTCATAGCGTTTTGATCAGAGTTTTGAGCGACGAAATTTTTTTCATAATAAAGAGTAACTGAATTACATTGATAACAGTGTATCTGACTGTTCATAAGGCCGTACATTCCTCCGAGTGTTTACATCTAATGTAAATACAACAAAACTAAAGCGTCTCCGTCTGGTCTTCATGCTAGCTGTAATATCCCAGTTTTTCTAACAGTAATTGAGTGTTTTTAGGATGATTTATTAAGTATTTTACGGTCTAAAGGAGATTTAGAGGTATAAAATAAAAATTTATTTTTTCTAAAATAAATAAATAAATATATTTTTATATTTAATTAAAATTACAATATATTATTATATTATTAAATTATATCATTACATATATATATAGTAAGGGAGTAGGGACGGTGGAATAATATATTATTATATTATATAATTATATTATATATATTATTATATAAAAGTAGGCAAAAGCAACGAAAGAAGGTCACGGGGAAGAAAAACAATTAGAAACAAAACAAAACATGTGGGACCCATCGACAAATTTTTTTCAAAACCTCCCGACTGACCTTTCACGTGAAGTTTGAAAATTTGGCACGGGAAAATTACGTAGAATGACCCGCAGTGTAAATCACGGTTAAGGACCCATTTTTCTCAACTATAAATACACACACAACGCACCCCTGTGAAACGCAGAAGAGGAAGAAAAGAGAAAGGAAAGAGAGGAGAGAGAAAGAAAGGAGAGAGAGAGAGAAAGGAAGGAAAGAGAGAAGGAGAGTAAGGTGGTAATTATTTGGGGATACCGGTAGTTGCTCTTTGGTGATTATTTGAGAGTTAGCAAGTAACAGGTAACTCTGGATATTTTTCCTTATACTTGTGAATTATGTATGATTATATTTTTATGCTTATACTATTTATTTTAGACCGATATATGATACAATATTTTATGGGTTGTAAGGTTTTAAGATTCTGCTATGGAAATTTTAGATTGTATTTGTACATGGCACTAAATGCACGTATTATACATACCAATTTACTATTTACTATTTACTATTTACTATTTACTATTTACTCTTTACTCTTTAATCATGGCGGTTGTATTTGTGATGGGATGGAGTTTGGAGGAATCTGATATGTTATGATGCCACCACTCGGTGCACAGTGGATTGGTACTTTTCAGGGCCCCTTCTTCCATGTTTTCCTCTGGCCGGGATAGCATCGAAGTTGTGGGACATGTGGCACCTCCTTTATTCTGATAAGGAGGGGAGCCATAGTCCATACTTAAGCTCTATACTTTTGGCCGGGTATATCTTAAGTTTTGGTGAGCTTGGAACAATTCAGTCACATGAATGTGTTTCTGTTGGACTATGTGTTAGCCTATGGCTCCAGTCAGCGGTAGAATATTCAGTAGTTACATGAGATGTGGAAATCTCATCCCATATTAACATTTTTCAGGTGAATATCCTAGTAAGGAGCAAGGGAAGGCACCTATGGAGTGAGCTTTGAAGGCTCTTTGTACTCCTGTAGTTTATGTTATGTTATTTCTATTTGCCAAGACCCTAAGACTTCCGCTTTGTATTAAACTCTGAAATATTTCGGAAATCTATTTTGGCTTTGTATTATGAACTCTATTTGAAACGGTTATGTTTTTTTTAAATGATTTGGTTGATGATTATCCTTGTGGGAGATATTCCAAATATTTTAGGCCAAGTTTTCGGGTGTTGGATTTGAGGTGTTACACTAGCTCCTCACCCTTGTCCTCGATCCTGAATCCCTTGGATCCTGTGGCTATGGTAAGAGCTGAGGTCCAATGCAACCGGACCCCAGGTAACGGTTAACCTCATGCTTATAAACAATATATGAACAATAGGTTTCTTTAAAATTACAGCATTGATCAAACCAGTACGTCGTATGATCATTTAATAACAACTACAATAACATGTAACGTTAAGTCCATCTGCACCATTCACCCGTGCCACGATGTATGGCCGTGTCCTCAGCGCTAGGAAAACAATACGGCATTACTATGACTATAACCCGTAAAAACTGTAATAGTGATCTAAGTATGATTCCTTAATTACAGTGCATCTAAGTACGGTTCCATAGACACGATGCATCTATGTACGATTCCATAGACACGATGCATCTATGTACGATTCCATAGACACGGTGCATATAGCACTAACGTAATGGCTGTGTAAGTGTCTATCATGGGGGCCTCACCGACTTTACGGCGACTAACTGGCATACCCACATAGACTAGCCTTGCCTTCGGCACCAAACTATTCACACAACATATCATCACATATATGCATTCAATAATCATCAGAGCTAGTGTTACAGTACGCGAACGTACCTCCGTTGACAAACATAGGTGTTTCTGGCGGAAACGGCACGTTTTGACGGAAAACGGCAGGTTGACAGCGGAATGTCGGCGACACAACGGCAGTACTTGATCTTGGATATCCTATAGGGATAATATCATGTTTATCAATATTTGACATTATGACAGGCATTTTAGGTAAAAATTACCATTTTGCCCTTATCCCCCTAATTGGCGGAATTTCGCCAACACTTCGTTAATTTGACTAATTTCTTCTAGAATTTTGCCAGAACTTTGACCCAATCATGATTTTCAAAATTCTTGACTAAAATACCCCTAACATATGATATCTAATCATACTTGGAAGATTAAAAATTATTCTAACATTTCTACTTTAACTACCGAAAGAACTACGGAAGCTTAAGACTAAGGACCGAAGAACTTACTCAGAGCTTCGCTGCAAATTTCCCCGGCTCCTCCTTCTCTCTAACCTCTCACTAAAACCGAATTGCTCTTGAAGAAATGGTGTGAGAATTGTGAATGGAGGCCTTGGGTATTTATAGGGAAAATCAGGTTACTATTCACACTTTGTCAGACGGATTCTGGACCGTAGGATCGCACTTCTTTGAGTTGGCAAAATCCTGGCCTTACACCTCACCATGCTGACCTCAATCCCTTAGGTGGCACAAAAAATGATGTCATGGTGGTGATGTCACTCCCTTGCTCTAGAAGTCTTATACCGATAAAGTTCCCGATCGATGCTCGAATCACGTAATCTCGAAAAATCTCAAAATTCTGGAATCACAACTTTGAAGATCTTCTCTTTCTCATTAGAAGTGTCTAAGTTAACTCAATTTTTGATCCTATACAGGGTTTCAACGGTTCAGCCGAAGATTCTCGAAAAACGTGCTCGGTTACGAAAACCTTTTCCGGAATCATCAACTTCTGGACAAAAATTCACTGATTCCAAATATGTCCAGATAATTATAAACTCATCCCCAGATGTTGAGTTACACTTCATTTTGTTCAAATTCTAAATCTGTGATTATCTGACTTTTTTCACAGATTACCCTATTTCGTCTTATTACTAAAATCTTCTACCGATCTCGGAAATGGCTTCTGAAACAGCCCAGTCCGAGATAAAAATCCACTCATTCATATTATATTCTGACTTTAGAAATCTTGCTCACGGTTTTCTAGATAGGATCCGATTCCTATCGGTGTTTATTTACTTTTTACTTTTACTTTAATTAATTAAGTGTTTTTATTTTACACTCTTCCTTTATTCATTTTTATTTTTCTTTCTTTTTCCTCCCCCTCATGTCGGCACACACACAATTAATATATATATTTTTATTTTATTTTTTAATTAATTAATATATAATTTAATAATTATTTTTCCATAATTTCTTACAATTTTTTCCTATTGGTCCATACTTGTATTTAGGCTCAAAATTACTTAATCACATTTATTTTTCTCAATATTTTCCAATTAATTAGCAAACATATTTTTGCTAATTTTTAGCCATAACCCACTAATATTAGGGTTTTACATAATTATCTTTGAATTTTCCTTTGCTTAAGCTTAAGTAATTAGCCAATAATTACTTAATTAATTTCTTATCAATAGTTGATAATTTTCTTAATTAGAATAACTCATTACCTCATTACTCTTGCACTGACATTAGCATTTCATGTCTTATGCATTATATTAGAATTTACGGGGGCATTTCGGTCATTTCAATACTTTTTGATTTCCCCTTTCTAATTTTCCCAAGTTTATAATTTAATAAATTACCACAATTAGAGGCAATATACTCTCTCAATTTTAATAATTATTTTACTGCCTTTTTGGATTTATCATAATTTTCTTAAATCATTTATGCACCACAGGGGCATTTTGGTAATTTTCAGCACATTATCATTTTTTCCTAATTTCCATAATATTTTCCTTAGAAAATAAGCTACTTATCATAAAGAAATTGAGACCACATATTCACTTAACAGAAATAGTCATCTCATAAATCCGGGTATTACAACACTAGATCTCATGCTGAAAACTAGCCTGGTCCTATCCAAGCATACGCTACTATGGGAGTTAATAGAGAAGGGACTAGAGCACCTGAAGGATTTACAGGGCCATGGTGCCGAAGGGAATCGGTGATGGGCACCATAAGCCCATCAGATTTGGACCATCCAATTCCAAATCTGATATGAGCAGTCTATATTTGAGATTTGGCAATTGCTGATTTTTAAAATAAAAAATTAATTTTTTGAGAAAATGATAGTTAAGAGATTATCTTATTTTTAGATTTTATATCTATTAAAATATGTTTTTCTTTAAAAAAAAAATGGATTGTCCATGTCTAAAAGGCTTATGGTGCCCTTAATTGGTTCGGTGCTCGGTGCCAAAGCCACTGGATGCCCTGTCATCATGGGAGGGGGTTGGTTCTTCCTCTTCAAGATCCCTCTGTATTTAGAAACACAGTTCTTATTTTCTGCAATTACTGTGATCGTAATCTGCTACTGGATTTCAGTCACGAACTTAACAAGTTCATCATTTTCCATTAAACTCATCTACTTCTCTTTTCGCATACTGAATGCATTACATTACCCACTGAATCGAATATTCCTCTGTTCTGTTACAAAAATAGGTCATACACGGATATTAAGTAAACAAATTAAACGACATGAGTGACCCTCAAGCATACGATGAAGTTGAAATATTTTAAATTGGAATACTCATTCCCTTTATTGTATGTCTAAAAATCAAAAAGAACTTAACACAAAGCGTATTTCATTTTATTCATATTTATCAAAGCATATCATACGGATTTTGAAAAAGGAGAAGTATGTAAATTGTAAAACCTCCAGTTTCAGCTGTGGCTCTTGTGGTGGCCCTTGCCCATTGCCGCCACCCACTTTAAGGACTAAAATATTAAGGGTTTATTTGATTATGTTTTTAAAAACAAACAAAAACTGGAAAGCTTGTCTGAAAAGCTGTTTTCAACGAGTTCTTTTCTTTTATAAAAAAAAAAAAATGTTTTTTAAAACTCAAGCAAAAACAGTTTTTAGTTTTTTTTTCCTTTATATTTTTTATTTTTTAAAGCCGCCACCTATCCATTATCCACACCATACTCTTGGCGACAACCACTACTACGTCAATTCAAAAACATATTTTTTTAAAACAAAGATCCAAACAATTTTTTGTTTGTTTTCAAAACTCATTTTTAAAATCAATTTTGTAAAACTGTTTTTGGAAAAAAAAAACAGAAAACAAAATCAAACACGCCCTAAGTTTCTTATAAATCATTATTATAGATTCCATTCATTCCTTAATATAAGTCTTGTTTTAATGAATAAATTGAACTACAAAGTAACATTATATTAAGGACTAGTGGTGAGTAGTCAGTGGCATAACTAATACTTTTCATAGGTCACAACTCTTAGTAACTAACTCTCCTCACTAAAAAACGAAATTATGGAAACGGACATAACAAAGCTCTTGTATACAAAAATGCTCCAATATATAGAGGGAAAACATACATAAATAATACCTGTCTCGCCCTTTTGACTAAGATCAAGACAATACAGATGAGCTTCTGCACTTAAACGCTCATGTACTACTACATATTTGGACATTCATAGCACTCAATACATAACAATTACAATTAATAAACGTCATGTATATCGAGACGCAAGATGAGCAAGGAGATGTAACCCTTAAAAGTAATGGTTAATAATGTGCACCATCACGTATTACGAAGTAGAAGTCGTGCAACCACAAAAATAACAATTGTAGTTGACAACGTTATTTATTTAGTGACAAAAGTGAATGTTCTTTCCAAACAACCGCTATTAACATTTGCAAATGATTCGACTTCCAACCTCTTATATCAGTGAAGACCAAACATAACAGTTTTCAGAAGCAACTATCATGTAACACTTTTCCATTAGACCTATATGTAAACTCTCATATTACTTGTGATTCTTAATACTATTCTTTATTAACCTCCTCCTTCTCTCCATATAATGTTAACATCCTAGGGAGCTCCTTCGCCACCTCTGTAACACCCCTAATTCCTACATCCATTATGATGTCCAATTATGTTCCTATATCTCTTATTAATCTGATTAGCGTGTAATTATCAGAGTGACAGCGTTTAAAAATCAGAGTAATTTGCAACAGAGATCATGCATTAGTGTTCGGACTATGAGCAACTAACATGTAATACCCGGATATTTATCTGGAATATTATAAATAAAAGTTGGATATTTCTGATAAGTGAAATTTCAATCTCCGGTCTTGTATAAATACAGTCTATTTTCTAAGTAGAATTTCAGTAAGAAATTAGGGAGTTTAAGGGCCAAAGTGCCAAAATGACCAAAATGCCCCTAGAAAGGGTAATTAACTTAGAAAATTTATGGAAAAATCCTAAAAGACAGTTAAATGACCAAGTGAGTTAGGAGAGTATATAATCTCTAATTATTGTAATTTTATAAATTATGAAATTGGAGAAATTGTTGGAAAATACTCAAAAAGAAGTAAAGACCAAAATACCCTTGTAATTATGGAATAATGCAAGAGGCATGAAAATACTAAGGTTAATACAAGTGTATGAAGGTAATGAGGCATAGTAATTAAGAAAATTATCAACAAGTGATAATGAAGTAATTAAGTAATATTGGGCTAATTACTTAAGCATAAGCAAAGGAAATTCAGTAATAATTATGTGAAACTCAAAAATTAGTGGAAATTAGTGGAATATTAGTAAAAATGTATTTACTAATTAATTGGAAATTTCTATGAAAAATCATTGAGTTTAGGTATTTTTAAGCCTAAATACAAGAATGGACCAATTAGGGATTTTTGTGGAATTTTTGGGAAAAAGTAAATAAATAAATGATAAAATAATTAATTAAATAAAAAATAAATATTTATTAATATAATTAAAAGGCCAACCGAAATTTGGGCCAAATAAAAAGAAAAAAAAATGAAAATGGAATAGAAAACAAGTTGGCAAGTTGCAACATTAAAATAATAATATAATTAATTAAAGTAAAATATGTGAATAGTAATTTTAAAATTAGGAAACGGATCCTATCTAGAGATCTAGAAATAGGAATGCCAAGGTCAAGGTAAAATATTAATCAGTGGGTTTTTATCTTCCGTTAGACTCTTGCGGAAGTTAATTCTGTTGGAGCCTGTATGGGATCAAAATTTAGGTTAATTTGGACATTTCTAATAAGTGAGGAAATGGTTTCAAAGTTGTAAATCTAGAATTTTGAGATTTCTCCGAAATCACGCGAATCGTACCGATCGGGGGAAATGGTTGAACAAGTTGCAATTAATGGGTTATTACAACTTTGATTTTCCAAACAAAGCCTTAAATTTGCCAAACAAGGCCCTTGTTTTTGCCTATAAATAGATGCCTTCCCTTGAGAAATTTCACACCTTTTCTTCCTTCTCTTGGCCGAAATTTTTGGCTGAGAAAGAAGAGAAAGGAGCTCTGGGAATTGTGCAAATGGCCTGTAGAATTGTCGGAAAGTCTTCAACGGGTAAGTCTTTCGGTCTTTAGTTTTTAGTTTAGTAGTTAGTAGAATTGTTAGTTAGATTTAGAAAGTAGGTGACAAGATTCCTACAAATGTTTTAGAGCCTTGTTTGCGTTGAAAAATATGCGAGAGGTGTAAACATAGTAGGGATCGAGTCATTGAAAAGTTGTAGTTTTTATAGCTCTTTCACAAGTAGGTGTTATAATGCTAGAATAGCCTTTAAATTTTCAAGTATGATTGGGTATCATATGGGAGGGCTATTTTAGTCATTATTTTCGAAAATCATAGTTGCGTCGAAGTTCTGGCAAAATTTCGGGAAGAAAATTTGTCGAAGTAACGAAATCTTTGGCGAAATTCCGCCGATTAGGGTAGAAGGGCAAAATGGTAATTTTTACCTAAAATGCCAGATATTGTGTCAAATCACTAATGGAAGTGATATTACTCTTATAGGATATCGAATCTCCGATTTGCTGCCGTCCATATTGTTTGAAGTTCACGTTTTTAGTGAAAATACGTTTTCCGCGGTAGTACCTAACGTTGCCAACGAAGGTACGGACGCGTCATCGTAACACTAATCTTGTGCTTCTTAAATGCATATATGTCAAGGATATGTCGTGAGACCGTTATACATACAGTTTTAAACGGGTTATGTTTGGAATGCCGTTATGTTTTCCTAGCGAGGACACGAGTGTTTATCGTGGCACGGTGAATAGTGCAAGCCGTTATTGTTATTTACCCTATGGGGCTTTACATATTGCTCGTGCTTATGTTTTGTCGGCATAATGATCATGCATCTCTAGTATGCTTATGATATACTGTTGTATTAGCTCTAGAATTTATCTTATCGCTTTCTGTTTCTTTCTGTTATTTCCTTTCTAAACCTTAGGATTACTGTAATCATTACAATGTTACACAATGGTTGATGTTTTGGCTAAGAATCCAATTACTCTTTCGCTCTATTGCTCTACTCTGATTGTTTGTTTGAAAAAAAAAAATTTTCCGCATTTCAAACATGGGATGTTACATACATATGCTCAGACACATGCTGGTTAATTTAAATTCTTGGAGGCATATTTGCGTGATACAATTAAAAATGCGGAAATAGTTAGGGTTAATCCCTTTAGAGGATGTTAGTTATACAATTATGTTAAATTTAAAGTTAGTCAAATAGTTAGTAATATACAATCCAAAATACCAGAATATAAAATTCACTTAAATAAATCCCCTCCTTCAGGTTCTTCTTCTACGGCCCCAGCTACACCGCGTTACTTCTCGATCTAGAACATCTTCTTGAATCTTTAGGTATGTTTGAGATTCAATGATCAACTGAATCCCAGGGTAATGGTTAATCTCATTTTCAAAGTGCAAATCATACATGACAAATATTTCATATATTGCAAAATAAAAGAAAGCATTCGGCAAATACACTGCAACCAGACTACATAGCACACAGCACATGTATCGTTAACGGCGAAAGCACAATCAAGTGCTTCGTGTCCTAGCCACGAATCCTCAACGCTAGGAAAACAAGCATACATCATTATCATATAAAACAATAATCCACAGCTAGCGCAGCTGAATAAAACATATGACTCGGGCATACAAACCCAACCAAGAATCCACAAGACATGAACATACAAGGCATATATAAAAACACAAGGAATCGAAGATTAAGTACCATCTCAATTTGGCATAATTAATAAAATTCCCGGTGTTTAGAAATTTGGACTTCCTTCAATATCCTAAAGTAAGATCATTTAAATATTAGTTTTCTATTTATTTTGGCAAGGTATTATATTAAATACCATTTTAAAATATTATAAGGGTTTTCCTTGTCCCTTAAGTCTCTCTTTAATCCATATAGGATAAGTCTTACATCTTTAACTTTATTATACTTGATTTTCAGACTATTCATTTTTTTGTCCAAAATTTTCACTGAACTTTGAAAATCATAATTAAATGCACATAAATTTAATTGATGTGCTTCCAAAAGTTGTAGGTCCCTGAACATGTCTATTTTTATGGAAAAATACTTCCAATTGTCAAAAACTTTCTAATCATTCACATAATAATAAAGTTTCCCTAATGTTCAGATCATACTTCCAGAAACATGAGTCACTTTGAAAAATCCATAACTCTGTGGAAAACTCTAAAAATTGCTTATAACCTATCAAAAGAAAGCTCTTTCTATCTAATTTATTTCTAAAAATTTTCATGATTTTTAGACATCATTTGATCAGTCCAAAATCAGCACAATTACTACATTTCAAATTGTTCTTCCAGAAACATAAGTCCTTTTAAAAAATCTGTAACTCCTTGTACAGAGCTCCAAAAATTACATGTTGCCTATCAAAATAAATCTCCTAATATCTATTTCCTTTCAAGAAAGTTTCATGATTTTTGGACATCATTAATTTAGTAAAAAAGCACACACAATCATTACTGTTTAGATTGTACTTCCAGAAACATAAGTCTATTTCAAAAATCTGTAACTCCTTGTACAGAGCTCTAAAATTACATGTTACCTATCAAAATAAAGATCTTTATGTCTACTTCATTTCTGGAAAGGTTCATGATTTTGAGATATTATTTGATTAGTGAAACATCACGCACAATCACTACTGTTTAGATTGTACTTCCAGAAATATAAGGTTTTTTTTTTTTCAAAAATCTATAACTCCTTGTACAGAGCTCCAAAAATTACATGTTACCTACCTATCAAAATAAATCTCTATGTCTACTTCATTTCAGAAAAGGTTCATGATTTTTAGACATCATTTGATTAGTCAAACATCACTACTATTCCGATTGTACTTCTAGAAACATAAGTATTTTTAAAAAATTTGTAACTCCTTATATAGAGCTCCAAAAATTATATATTACCTATTAAAATAAAGGTCTTCTTGTCTACCTCATTTTTGAAAATTTTCATGATTTTTGGACTTCATTTGATTAGTCACAAATCATGTACAAGTCGACTGCCTCCAAAAAAACCAAAACTAGCAGATTTTGCAACTTGTAGAACTTTCATTTTTTCCTTCCAAAAATCACTTTCCGCCTTATTCCCACACCATTTTTCGTTTTAAACCCATTGGTGAACTCAAAATCATGAAAATCATTTTTCTCCCTTGATTTTTGGTTCAAGCTGAAAATGACCCCAAAAACAAGAAAAACATATTTTCATAAGGTCATGATTTTTAGCTTTGGTTTGTCTTGGCTTTTTGGTCTTTGATCATGTTGGATCTTATTTTGTGCAGCATGACCCCTTAGGGTTCCATGTCTCCATGTCCCAAGAACAACATAACAAACCATTTTTAAACTGAAGAAAACTAAGATTTTTGGAAACCACATGAAATAATACAAAGAAAGTTTGGATCCTTACCAACTTGCTTGATCTTCATGTTTGTGACAAGCTTTTCTTCCTTCTTTCCCTTTCGGCCTTCCTCATCACCAAACACCAAAGAAGAGTAGTTTTGTTAAGTTTACGACTTTACACAAGAAGATAAGAAGAAGAGTTACAAAAACTCATGAACCCACCTTGTCTTGCTTGTATTTCCTCTTCCTTCTCTCTTCCCTCTTCCTCCTAGCTTGAGTTCACTCTTTCTCTTTCTCCTTGCCTTGAACCGTCCAAGAGCATGAAAAAAGGAATCTTGAAGTGTCTTGCGAGAGGATTTTTTAGGTGTATAAGAATTGATGAGTCAACCACTAAGTGTGTCCTTCTTGCCCAAAAGACTCAACCATTCTCACCAACTCTCTTTGCTTGGCTTTTTAAATAAGTTGTCATCATTTCTCCCTCACTCCATGCCTTGGCCAAAATTCATGGTTCCCTGGGCAAGAAATGTTGTCATCTGGATGACATAATCACATGCTTAGATGTCCCCCTTCTAGAACATCTTGATCATATTGTTTCCTAGCTTGACATGTGGCACTTTGACTCTTTGACTTTTGTTCCAATATGTGATACATGTTCAAGTCTTCATCTTTCCTCCCTTGCTCTTTTATGACCGAAATATATGTCCCCTTATAGGGTTCACATGTGTTAAATTTTATTACCTATAGGTGCAAAGTCATATGTCATAGTTTTGTTGTCTTTATGCCCTAATTTATCTAGGTGACAAACATTCCTTTTTCTTATCAAAATTGGCTTAGGAATAATCAATAGATTATCAATGTCACAATAGATATTCAATCTTGGCATTTCATTAATTATTCAATTTCAACATTTTTATTGAATATTCGTAATATACAGGGATTTCAGTAAAGCATAAATTGGGATGTTACATTTCTCCTCCCGTTAATTTAAATTTCGTCCCAAAATTTGTTATACATTTTGTACACTCGAGCCATAAATTTGGATACTTCTTCTTCATGTCTTCCTCTGTTTCCCAGGTTGCTTCCTGAGGAGTTAGTCCCTTCCATATCACTTTTATGAACGAAATACTTTTGTGTCTAAGCCACTTGTCTTGGTGATCAATGATTCGCTCGGGCTTGATAACATAAGTCTAATCATCTCAAACGTCCGTATCTTCATACTCGATAATATGCTTAGGGTTTGGTTGGTACCTCTTTAACTAAGAAACATGGAATATATTGTGTAGTCTGCTTAGGCTTGGGGGTAAAGCCATTCCATAGGCTACTGGTCCACATTTCGCCAAGATCTCGAACGGACCAATGTAACAACGACGCAATTTTTGCCTTTTGAGTGCTCTACCAATACTTGTTACTAGAGATATCTTCAAAAAGATGTGATCTCCAACATCAAATTCTAGAGGTCTCCTCCATTTAACAATGAAATATTAATCCCATATAATATTTCCAAAATTTAATATCACACTTCTTGAACTGGGTCTAGTCGTCCGCCTAATTTAGGCTTATCCTCAAGTCTCTAGGTCCAAAATTCAGGATATTACAGTACCACCCTGTACTTCCTTGCCAACACTCCATTTTAGACACAAAGGAAGAATGAGATATGGGGGGACGCTTGTTACCAACTATTCCTCGTTCTTGAGACGGGTAAGGATGTTAGTGCATAACAACATTTAGGTGACAAAGGTGGAGGATGTGGGTGTCTGAAGAAAGAAGGAAGAAGTAAAGGTGACCCAAAGGAATGTAACATACGTGACATATGTAAGATAACTGAAAGTGTGCTAGTGTGAAGTAGCAAAAGTAAAGACTTCCCAAATGTCCTTAAGAATATGTAATATAATAAATAAAACAAGGGGATGCAATATGAGATATGTTTGCAATACATGTGTGTTTTGCATGACTATTTTACCCTTGATGTTGACAGTTATTCTCTTGATATGTTGTAAGCAGTATCTAAAAATGGAAAGAATCAGAAGAAGAGGTAGAGGTAGACCTCATAGACAACGACCAGAACAAGTACTCGAACCCAATCAACCGGAGAAGATTCCATTACAACAGATATTAGGAATGCTAAACGAGCATAGAGGTATTATAAACTAGCTCCGAGTAGAGATGTAGAAGATGTGGACACAAAGTAATGAAGAAAGGATGAGATTGTTATAGAGGAACAGGAGGAGGAATTTATTCAGCCACAAGCACAGCCACAGAATAATAGAGTGGCAAAGACATCTCAATACTAGTTCACTCAATTTTACAAACACGATCACCCGCTTTCCATGCATATTTGACCCTCAAGCTGCAGAGGATTGGATGATCCAGTTAGAGAAAATCTTTCAAGTTTTGGATGCCCAGAAGACAAGAAGGCCCAGATGTCCATATACAAACTCAAAGGGGATGCCAACAAGTAGTGGAAAAAATGTGGCAATCATACTATGCACTCGGTACATCTCAATTTCTTGGGAGGTATTCTAGGAAAAGTTTAATGAAAAAATATTTCCCTCAATTAGTGCAAGTGGCTAAGGAGTCAAAGTTTCTTGCCATGCAATAAGGCCTTGATGAGAATTTTGATGACTATCTTGTAAGGTTCATCAGTCTGTCATGATACTCTACTTATTTGAAACGCCATATGACAAGAGATAGAGCGCTAACAGTCTAGTGCAAAGGTTAAAGTACGAAATGAGAGAGAAGCTGGTGACATAACAATTCCATGAGTTCAATCAGGCTAGCGAAGAATGTAGGATCATTGAAAGCAACTTGAATGAACTTCATGTATCTTAGAGTAATATAGCCCATAGCGGTTCTAGTCGTGGAAACTTTTCCTATAAGTGGAAGGGACAATGGTCCAAAAATTGTGGTGGCAACAAGAGACCCTTTCATTTAGGGCAATGCATCTATCAGAGACCTCAAGAATCCAAAAAATGTGGGAAGTATCACCTGGGAACCAACTGTGATGGTAAACTTGTTTGTTTTACATGCCACAAGCCGGGTCAATTCAACAGTAATTTCTTATAGCGTGCCGTGAAGAAAAGACCACAAAATATAGGAAGAGTTTTTGCACTAACACAAGATGAGGCTAGAATATCTCCAAACATGATCCAAGGTACAATCTCTCTCAATGGAAATTTATTACAATCTTTGTTTGACTCGGGTACTAGCTATTCCTTTCTGCATATGATTGTGCTAAATGGCTAGGATTGCATGCCCATAGATTGCCATATGATTTGAGCATGACTACTCTGCTTGGCATTGAATCGGTAGCTTCCTATGTGTGTTTGAATTGCATCGTGATAGTTGATGGCGTGAATTAATAGTAGATTTAATATATTTTCCGCTACATGATATTGATGTTTTCTTGGATCTAAACTGGTGATGGCCGATAATGCATTATTAGATTGCAGTAACAGAAAGATCTTGTTTTCCCATCTACCAAGAAAAGTTGAGGTAGACGTTAGTTTTAATTTTCTCATGACCATAGAAGATGAAAAGTATACGAAGCAATCTTTATTAGATGACATCTAGTAGTGAACGAATTCCCTAAAGTGTTTCCATATCACATTAGTGGATTACCTCTGGAAAGGGAAGTTGAATTTACCATTGAACTTATGCCTGGTACTGGACCAATATCCAAAGCACTGTATCTTCAAATGGCACTAAACGAGATGGAGAAGCTAAAAAAGAAAATTGAAGAATTACTAGAGAAAAGCTTCATTAGACCTAGTATATCACCTTGGGAAGCTCCAGTGTTGTTTGTGAAGAAGAAAGATGGGAGTTTACCACTCTGCATTGACTACAGGGAGTTGAAACAAATAACTATTAGGAACAAATATCCACTCCCTAGATTCGATTATCTACTTGATCAACTATCTGGTTCCTACGTATTCTTGAAGATTAATTTACATTCGGGATACCACTAGTTGCATGTAAGGGCTAAGGATATTCCGAAAACAACCTTCAAGACTAGATATGGGCATCACGAGTTTATGGCAATGCTGTTTGGTTTGACAAATGCACCTGCAGTATTCATGGACTATATGAACCTTTGTAAATATCTATATTGATTCGTAGTAGTTTTCATTGATGATATTCTAATCTACTGAATAAGTAGGGAAAAAGACGAGGATCATATGCGATTGGCGCCGAACGTGTTGAAAGAGAAGCAACTCATGCCAAATTGAGAAAATGTGAGTTTTGGCTTCTAGTGAAGTTTTTAGGCCATGTGATCTCACAAGATGATCCTAGCAAAGTGTAAGCGGCTTACGAGATGGAAGAGACCGAGAGATGAGTTGAGATATGTAGTTTTTGGAGTGTCGCAGGGATATTACCATCCTGATTCATATAGAATTTCTATTGACTTTCCTTGCCATTGTCAAAGCTTACTAGAAGGCTTTGAAGATTTTAAGGATCTTAATTTGTCAAACCAAATCTATGTGAGTCTTAATACGCCTAATGAAGCCTATCTTGCAAGTCTTCTTGTTAGTCAAGGAGAGCATGATCTGAGAGCTGAAATTGAAGAAGCTCAGAAGCAAGATTAACGAGTGAGATCAATGCGAGAGATTATTTCTCAGGGAAAGGCTCAGGATTATGACCTGTCACCCAGTAGGCTGGTCAGGTACAAGAAACAAATATATGTGCTGGCAAGAACTGAGTTAAGTCGGAAGATTATGGATAAGGCTCATAAAAGCAAATATAATATGTAACCAAGAGTGATCAAAATGTATCAAAATTTTAAGTTTGATTTTTGGTGGCTAGGGATAAAGAAAGATGTTTGTTAACTCTTAGAAATTGACAACATTCCAGCACATTTTCCCTCTCTTTTACCCATTGTTGGTTCAAAATATGCATAGCAAATGAAGTATATAGGAGAAAATGTGCATATCAAAGTATCAGACAAAAATCAAAATATTCTTGTTAAATTTTATAGAGTTTGTGATTCAATTGAGAATTGATAAATCCTCCTCTTTTGTAGGAGGATGGAGGCAAGTTTTGAAGCTCTATAAGAACCTGGAAACAATGATAGAAACAAAGGAAGTGAAGCTTGATGCAAAGCTAGAAGGAACTCACAGATAACCTGCCATGCAAAGTTAATGAAACGCCGCCAACAAGTTAAGAAAAATTGCTCTTCGTGTCAACTTTCCGCGCGAAAAGAGTTGCAAATGGCCGTGAGCCGGCCTCGAAAAAGTGCAGTTAGTACAACAAGGCTGCTTACATTTCGAAGGAAAAACCCTACTTAACCTAAAGGGAAAGGGCCGAAAATCACATTCTTGACACAAGGAAACAAGTGGGCACACAAGGGAAGAGCTTGGGAGAGAGATCTTGGAGCTTTGGAAGCTTGGGTGCTCAACCTAGAAGAGATTTTGGGAGTTTTCACCTTGGTTCTTCCTCTTTTCTCCTCTTTTCTTCTTAGTTCTTCATGTATTCAGAAGTTTTGCTTAGACTCTCTTTGTATTTGAACATGAGTAGCTAAATCTTTCATTCTAGGGTTCTTTTGACCCTTTGTATGGATTAATACTTGAATATTCCTCTCTTTTGGTAGATTAATATATATGTGTGTGTTGATTTTAACCTTGGCTTAATGCTTCTAAGTGATTGGCCTCCATTTAGATGATTTATTCACTTAGGTTTTGACTTGAGAGAGCTAATCTAGGTGTAGAACTTGATTGAAATCATGCTTGTCTTGAAGTTTACTTGATGAATGGATGGTTTGTTGGTAAAATAGAGATATATTTACTAACCTTGCATTGTCACATTAGGGTTGTTGCTTAAATATTGATTCTCATTAATTGTAGCAAGAGATTGTGCATTTTAATGAGAAGAGAAACTTGATTTTGACTCGAGAGAGCGGGTCAAGTGTTTTAGAACCTTAGACTAACACATATATGTATTGAAATGCCACTAGAGAGGAAATTAACCAAGTTTTATGAAATGCAAAAGGGAAAAAGAGCCCTAGGCTCAATTATCCTTGAAGTTAAAGAATCAATTGCCTTTATCAATTTTATGTTTTAGAAATAGTCTTTTAAAATTCTCATTCCAAATCAAAACTTTGTTTTAGCTCAACTTGATGAAATTCACTAAGCCTCTTGCTTGACCAATTTGTTAAACAAATCCTCGTGGGAACGATACTTTACTTATCACTTTATTACTTGCGAATCTCGTACACTTGCGAGGCGAACAAGTTTTTGGCATCGTTGCCGGGGACTTGTGCAAACAAATCCTTTGGTCAACCTTGGGCTTGTGTTAGTAAACTTTGCTTGAGCTTTTAGTTAGGTTTACAATTTTTCTTTCTTTTTGTCCTTTATTGATTTTTTGTTTTAGTTTGATACTCGCTCTTGCTTGTTTCTCTTGTAGGTACCATTTCAAAGATATGCAAAACTTGCATCCGGACTTCGGGATTGGTAGTGGTACTTGACGAGGTGCCTCCTCATTGAAGAAGAAGTACTTGACCAAGTGCATCTCATTGAAGAAGAGATCAATCAAGATTCGAAACCATGGCGATTTATGAATAATGATAGAGCTACCGTCAATGATTTTGCTAGTCGGAATATGCAAGGTCCTCAATCTTGCATTCGGATGCCGGAAATGCAAGCACGTACCTTTGAGATCAAGCCTTATGATAACAATGCTTCAAATGCATGGGATGTTCCATGGTCTTTACAATGAAGATGCCAACAAGCACTTGATGTACTTCTTGGAGGTGTGTGATTCTTTCAAGCAAAATGGAGTTCCCAAGATGTTTTGAAGCTACGGTTATCCCTCTTTCTCTACAAGGCAAGGCTAGAGATTGGTTCAACAATCTTCCGAAAGGGTCTATCACTTCTTGGGCCGATCTTGAGGCTAAGTTTGAGCTCGATTCTTTTCTCATGACAAATGCATTGGAAGCTAGGGATGAATTTTTAAGCTTTAAACAACATCCCGATGAGCATCTTTATGCCGCTTGGGAGAGATACAAGATGTTAATGAAGCAATGCCCTAATCATGGGGTGGACAAATGGGTTGTGGTCCAAATTTTTTGTACTCGACTTAATCCTCCATCTAAAGCAATGGTTGATTCTATAACCAATGGAGGATACCAGAATGTTCCTGTGAATGAGGTGATTCGGTTGTTGGATCAATTGTCTGCAAACAATACTCATGGCAATGATAGGAGGACTAACCAAGCTATGCCTAATGCAAAAGAAGACTCTTCCTCACAAATTGCAACGCTCTTATCTCGCTTTGAATAAGCGTTTTGATGTGCTAGAGTCTCAAATGCAAAAAGCACTTCTCAAGGTGTACATTCTATTCATGCTACACCAATTGCATGTGATCAATGCCATGATGTCCATATGCTCGACCATTGTCCTCTTTACATGGCCACCGAATCATCAACTACATGGGCAAGTTCCAAAATCCTCAAGGCAACCCCTATTCACAAACCTACAATAGTGGTTGGCGAACTCACCCAAATTTCTCTTGGAGTCAAGGTAATAGTTTGAATCAAGCACATGGGTCTACATCGAGGTACTAAGCCTATTCCACCCGGTTTTCAAATGCAATCAAGGCAAGTTCCTATTAAGGAAGAGGAGTCTAAAATGGACAAGATGCTAGCCCGAATTATTCTCAAGTAGGAATCTTCAAGAGTTGAAACTAAGGCTACTTTTTCTCTCCATGAACTTGCTATTAAAAATCTTGAAGTGCAAATGGGGCAATTAGCATCACAAGTAAATGTTATGTCAAGAAGCAATCTTCCTAGTGACACCATTCCTAATCCAAAACGAGTTGGAAAAGAGGAATGCAATGCCATTAACTTGAGAAGCGGAGAAAAGTGCTACCGGATGTGCCTAGTTCAAGTACTCCTCAACTAAAAGCATGATGGTCAAATGATTGTTGATGAAGAAAGTACAATGGAAGAAGATGTCACTAAGAAGAGAAAGCAAATTGAAGAAAATTTGCATGATGTTGGCAAAGACAAGAAGGTAGAGCAAGAGATGAATGATGAGAAAAAGAGAAAGCCAACCACTCCTACTTTTATGCCACCACTACCTTTTCCTCAAAGATTCAAGAAGAAAGAGGAAGATGCTCAGTTCAAAAAGTTTGTGAATATGTTCAAACAACCCCATTGTGAACATTCCTTTTCTTGAGCTCCATGGAGAGCATGCCTAAATATGCTAAGTTCCTTAAGAATATTTTGTCTAGGCAGCGGCGATTCAATGAATTTGAGGCTGTGGCATTATACGAAGAGTGTAGTCGCGGTCATTCAAAGGAGAGTTACACGCTAAGCTTAAAGATCCAGGAAGCTTCTACATCACTTGCAACATTGGGACAAATTTTAATGGTAAAGCTCTTTGTGATTTGGGTGCAAGTATTAACTTGATGCCTCTAGTCTGTTTTCAAAGGTGATCTCCCGCTTGATTAGGTCAATGGCAAGTTCTTGGTACGATATGAGTTAGGGCTCTTTTGTCTTCCGTTCTCCCTCCCTACTCTTCTTATTATAAGTGAAGTAGGGTACTCACTTTTTTTCTTTTCATTATCATTCTGAAATGGTGTTGGCGTCCATTATGGTGGATGGGTGGGGCTTTGGTAATGGGCTTGACCTTCCCAGGGAAATAGCTCCATCCCTTCGGTCCTCGCTCTAACTTAGAACTTATAGCATATAGGCTACACAAACTACGGTTTCCCAGTAAGAACATTAAGAATAGTCCAGGATGCGGGATAAGCGCTGTTAAAGACTGAATTGCGTAAGTATAAGTATAAGTAAGAGAATCAAGCTTTATTAACTGCTCATCTTCCGCACCAGTAGTCAGTCTTCTCTTTCTATAAGCAATTCTCAATGCCTATTGTATCCGTCTTTGAATCAGTCTACCGTGCGTGGCTAGCTTATTGTTAATCAATAATCCCAGTGTAGGCTTTTAGACTCGTTCCGTAAACTACACTCGCTATATGTTTAAGCAATCCCTCTTTCTGAAGCATTGAGCAAGGCAAAAGCAAAAAGTAAGCCATTTTTGGAAGCTTTAGAGTTCCCTGTGTTAAGAGAAGAACTTGCTTTATTAACTGCAACTATCAAACCCCGGGATTTAAGATGAAAGAATGAGTTAAGAAGAGAGATCCCATTGTTTCTAGATACCCGTGAAAGTTACTCCTTTACTTAAGGCATGCCCCTAATAAAGAAACTTCCTATGGCAAATGCCAAAGCCAAGCTTACTTAATTGAATCTTTGAGTTTGAAAGCACAGTGGAATCTGTCCCTGCTAACTAGTTTAATTACCGAAGAGAACCTTAAAGGAGAACTGAAACGAAACTCCCTTGAAAGGGAAGACAGGAGGAGATGAGCTTGATTTGGGTTAAGTTGCTCCCTCTTTCCTCAGTACCGAGCTAAAATAAAGAATGATGAAACCTGCGGCCAGGCATAAATAGAGGCATTCCTCGGGTGATTTCATGCTTCTTCCTGTGGATTCCCTACCCAAAGGTAATGGGTACGGGACATAGGGACTAAAGCCAAGCTATTTAAGAAGCAGCCACATATAGCGTATATAAGATCACTGCTGCATTTTAGGGTCCCGAAAATTTCATAAAAGAAAGAAGACAGGTCTTTTCCTAGTTTCGGATCGTACCGTAGAAAGCACTACTGTAGACTTGAATCATCTAGTTGTTTGAACTTTTCTTTTTTTTTATTATCTCGATTGGGTTGGTGTGAAGTGTACTAAGGTTAAGGTACAAGATCGAAAAGAATGCATTGGATTGGGATGCCCAAGAAAAAAAGGAAGGAGGGGAAGAATCAACAAGAAAGAACATCAAATCGTAAGTTTATGAAAATAAAAAAAAAAAGCGTGACGTGACGAGAATTTTGAATTCGAGATGTTAGAAGGTGCAAAATCTACATGAAGAAGACCAAGCGGGATAAAGATAGCAAAATTATACCCAAGAGTTTTGAACCTGGTCAAAAAGTGCTCCTTTATAATGCCAAGTTGAGTTTTTTCTCGGGAAAGCTAAAATCTCGATGGTCCGGTCCATTCACGGTGGTTCAAGCATCTAAATTTGGTGGATGCCGAGCTGGAAAATGAAAAAAGCTGAAAGATTCAAGGCTAATGGTCAACGATTGAAGCATTATTGGGGTGAGAGATATGGATAAGTTTCAGTGTCCACTATCTACTTGGTTAATGAGTGAGTGACCAACATGAAGAGTCAAGCTAAAGACTATAAATTAAGCGCTTCTTGGGAGGCAACCCAAGTTCCAAACTAAATCTTTTCACCTTGTGTGTGTGTGTTCTTTATTTTCTTTAGTAGGTTTTATGTTTGACCTTTTGATTTTGTAGGAAGAAAAGGTACCCCACCTAGATATGGATTTATTTGTAGTTGGGAGGAATATCAATGAAGGAGGAAGAACTCAATGAATGCCAAGGGGAATGCTTTTAAGGGAAGTTCATTTGACTTTAAGCTAAATACATATGTGATTCTCGAGGGTGAAATTAGGATGACTAGTCAAGTTTGAGTAATACCGTGGCTATTGTGATTATTTGGTTGATTATCTATGTGAAATTCACTTATGACCATGAATTGAGTTGCTCAAATTTGATGTGTTGTGGTATTCTCTGTGAGTATGTGTAAATATGTGTGCCTTATGGTCTTGGATGGTCTAAAATGCTTGATCTTGAGTAATTTGGTTGTTGATGATTGGTATAAAGCTCATTGGGTGATTCTTGTGGTGTTTGGGAATGTTTCTTGTGTTTTGCAATTTTGTCAGTTTTGGTTTTGTTTTTGACACAGACACTTCCTCCGTAGCAAGTTCTACAACTTGCCGTGGCCATGGGTCGTAAGTTGCTCTGTGTTCAAAAAAAAAAATTTACTCCAAAGGCAAGTGGTTTTTCTTTTATTTAAGAATTTTTTTTCAAAAAAAAAAATTCGTTTAAATAGTAAAATAAAATAAAAATAAAAATAAAAAATCGTAAAAAAAAATAATAAAAAAAAAAATTTGGTCTTTCAGATTTACCCTTCATTATTCCATGTAATTCCCATTTTACCCAAATGAATGTAACCCACTATTGAGACCAAATTCATCTCCAAATTTCAAAAACCCTAATCCTAAATGTAATTTCCTCCATCTCCATCAAACCCCTAATTTCTACATTACATCCTCACTTCCATTATCTTCTGCTTGCCGCTCACTCTCAAGCCTCTCAACCCGTGACTCTCCCCATTCAAGCGCCCAAAATCGCCGCTCCTTCCTCCCTCTCACGGCGTCTCCTCCGTCGCCCGCTCACTCTTAATTCACCTCACCGTAGCCTCCCTTCTTTCCCACCGCCGACCTTCTTCACCACCGAGCCTTCTCCCGTCTGTCCCTTCTCTTTCCCCTGCCTCTTCAACCTCCACCGACGCCTCAAACCGTGCCTCTTCTCCCGATTCCCAAAGCCCACCACCACCTCGCTCACTATGGCGCTCTGCGGGAAGGCCGACAAAGGGTGGCCGGGTGAACCCGGTCCGACCCAAAAAAATCTTCTTTGTGGTTTCAAACTCTAAGCTCGCCTCATTAACTCTGCTTTCATTGATCGTGGCCCCCGTTGCTTGCTGTTTGCTCGTGTTCCAACTCTCGTGGGCATTTGGATTCCTTCTCCACCCATTCATTTCTTGTATCTCTAATTTGCCGGGAGCCTTTGGGCCTCTATTTGTCTCCTCTCGAGGTGTAAAGCATATACCTTTCTCCCCATTTTTTGTTCTGGTTGTGTTTGGGTAGATTAGAATTTAATTTGATGGCGTAATGGTCTCACCATTCCGTGGTTCCAAAGGATTGAGGGTTGGAGTATGTTTCACATAGGCTTGCATTGATGTGGTTGATTTAGGATTAGCATATTACATTGTCAGTTTTGGCACGATCTCTCGAATGGCATGAATACAAGTTCTTCGGGTTTTTGTGGACTCTCTTCCTCTTCTTATTGTTACCGCTTGGTTATCAGTGAAAACTAAATGCAATAATTTTGATGCACTCAATTGCTGCATTGTCGAGTCTTTGCAAAAGTCCTACACTCTGAATTTTGTGCACTGTGAGAGATGAACTTGTGAAGTTTGAGTACACATGGTTGCTTCTAGAATGTGTCTTTGAACAAAATGCTCTAAATTGTTATGCAAAGCATATTAGCATCTAGGCTTGAATTTGAATGGTGATTTGAGGCGTAGTATGTTGTTTGATTGCTAATTCAGGGTTGGGTTTTGTGATTGCCGTTAATTTTGGGTGTGTTTTGATATTGTTCATAACATACACGGTTAACATGTTTCTAAACAATGATGCTCGAATTTTTCTTGGTTGTGGATTCTAATTGAAAAGGTTGCAACTGATTTTGAACCATGAAAACATGCCTTCAAATGGCAATGTGTTTATTATTTGTGAAAACCAGCTTGGACCCCAATCCACTAGATTTCGTAACTACTTATATAGTTGCTTGATTTGGCGCCGACTTTGCAAAGTTGTGAACTAGTTCTTGGTCACTTTGTTTTGCAATCCTTGCTTGTACTAAAATCATTTCATTGTGGAAACCAAATTTTTATTCAACAAGATAACAATGGGCTTTGAAAATTTCGTGATTATTTGGTTTATGCAATTATCGATGATTGCATCGGTTGAAACCAATTTCTGTTTTGCTCATTTGATTTTGATATGGGAAAAGCATGGTAATTCATCTAAAAACTCTTGTTTTTCCATTGACCTTTTGCTTTTCTCTTGCCATTGACTTGCTCTCTTGAAATACTTTGATTTCTTTGGTCTACCACAATGAAATGGATTGATCAGCTGCCTCTACAATGTTTGCAATTTCAGTTTGAGCAAGTAAATGGTTTTCAGAAGCAGTGAGGAGTAGGTTTAGGCTTGGAATGTTGATTGGCTGCTTGGTATTAGCATGATTCTAAGTTTTGGGGATCTGATCTTTTTCTTTTCTTTTTAGGATAGGTTAAATAAATTCTTTTTTTGTGAAAGTTAACTATTGGGCTCATGCTAAGATTGTGCTGCAATTTTTGTGATGGATGTATGTTTTATTGTGCCAATCTTGTTGTTGTTGATGTGCATGCATCCTGTGTCCAATGATTAACCGATCGGTGCCTTCCTCCTGTTTTGAATTAGATTGTTGATAGCTTTTGATGGGGATATCTGCTTATGGTTCTTGATGGTTACGGATGGCCACTCACTATTTGACACTCTTGTTAGCATGTGAATATACCTTTCTTAGTTATTGATGGCTAATTTGAGTGGTTCATATAATTTTCTCGACTTGCAATTACGATTGTTAATATCCTAGCTACCGATAGCTAGTAATGGAAGAATAATTTTGAAAATATTGTGGCTAGTCATTTGAGGGCCTAATTGTTAGTTTGTAAATGCTGTGGATATGAGCTGAATCAGGTACATATGCTACTTCCTTACTTTCCCATCCTTTTAGTTGACAATGAGGACATTGTCAGTTTTAAGTTTGGGGGTGAAAGTTTGCTGCAATTCTGAATTTTTTTTTTTTGAAACTTTGATGAGTGCACAGTGAAAATTTTGATAGCTCCTATAAGAAAATTGTTGGAATGTTTGAAATCTCATGCTTAAATTTTTGTTTGTGAAGAAGGTTAAAATGAATTGTCATTTGTCAAAGTTGCTTGAATGAATCTGATGATGTAAATCATTGCTCAATCTTCTATGTTCGATAGGAAATTTTGTTTAATGTGCATTGATGGATGTTTAGTAGTGATAAATCATGTTATTCAGGAATTTTTAAACTAGAAAGCACTTATTGGAGTTAATTGTATTATGGATGTTCTTGTTGAAGGGCTTTGTGGCAAATTAGGTTATATGCCTTTTGTTTCAAACTGTTAGTTTCAAAATAATCTTTGGAATTCTTCAAAGCTTTTGATTTGTTTCATAAGATTTAAAGAAAGGATTTGGGCACTTCATAAAATGCGATTGAGCCTTTCAAGCCTACCTAATTGATTCTATTCCTTTTGAACCCTTATTTTGAGCCTAATTGAAAAACCAATTAAAGATTGTTTTTGAAAGACCTAACATCTACCTACCTTAGCCAATATGAAAACCATGATTCCCTTGCTTTGAGATAGATGATGATTGATTGGGATGTGGAATTTGGTGATGTGTGAAACTCAAATGATCAGAAAAAGGAGGGTAGAAAGTAAAAGGGTTCACAATGTATAGAAATCAAGCCAAAAAAAAAAAAAGAAAAGAAAGAAAAAAAAATGTTACAAAAAAAAAATTGTGCATAAAAAAAAAGTAGTTGTCCAAGAAGGCTTGATATGGAAAAGATCAATTTGTCTTAAGTTTGGGGGAGTATGTCTAATGAGAAAAGGAAGAAACCCCTGAGTGGTTATCATCTATCTTGAGGTATTTGTTGATTATCCTTTTACCTTTTGAGAACCTTAACCTACGCCCCATTACAAGCTGAAAAGTCCCTTTGATTTTTAAGTCAAGGTGAAGTGAATTAGAAGAAAAGAGGAAGAAATTAGAGAATGATGGAATTGATGGTTTGAATATAGTTATATGACTTGAATTGTTGCTTCTAACTTTAGCAAGTGCAAAAAGACATGTCAACTCCATTCACACACTCACATTTGGAAATTCTTGAAAGGCATGCTTTAAATCTATGAAGTGTTCATTTGTGCATGTTTACTTGGTTTCCTATTTTACATAATTTTTTGAGCAGTAGATGAGGACAAATTCATTCATGCATCAATGGCAAGTATTGAGAAATTTAGTGAACATACGTGTTTTTGCTTGAGGACAAGCAAATATTTAAGTTTGGGGGTGTGTTAACTCTTAGAAATTGACAACATTCCAAGACATTTTCCTCTCTTTTACCCATTGTTGGTTCAAAATATGCATAGCAAATGAAGTATATAGGAGAAAATGTGCATATCAAAGTATCGAACAAAATCAAAATATTCTTGTTAAATTTTATAGAGTTTGTGATTCAATTGAGAATTGATAAATCCTCCCTCTTTTGTAGGAGGATGGAGGAAAGTTTTGAAGCTCTATAAGAACTCTGAAACAAGGATAGAAACAAAGGAAGTGAAGCAATGCAAAGCTAGAAGGAACTGTATGATAAGTTCGGTTGACAGTTAATGTTGACAGACCCGCAGCAAGTTAAGAAAATTGCTCTCTCGTGTCAACTTTCCGCGGAAAGTGTTGCAACCGGCCGAGCTGCGTCGCGAAAAAGTGCAGTAAAGTGCTGACTCTGCGCGTTTTACATTTTAGAAGCAGAAAAACCTACTTAACCTAAAGGGAAGGGCCGAAAATCACATTCTTGACACAAGGAAACAAGTGGGCACACAAGGGAAGAGCTTGGGAGAGAGATCTTGGAGCTTTGGAGGCTTGGGTGCTCAACCTAGAAGAGATTTTGGGAGTTTTCACCTTGGTTCTTCCTCTTTTCTCCTCTTTTCTTCTTAGTTCTTCATGTATTCAGAAGTTTTGCTTAGACTCTCTTTGTATTTGAACATGAGTAGCTAAATCTTTCATTCTAGGGTTCTTTTGACCCTTTGTATGGATTAATACTTGAATATTCCTCTCTTTTGGTAGATTAATATATATGTGTGTTGATTTTAACCTTGGCTTAATGCTTCTAAGTGATTGGCCTCCATTTAGATGATTTATTCACTTAGGTTTTGACTTGAGAGAGCTAATCTAGGTGTAGAACTTGATTGAAATCATGCTTGTCTTGAAGTTTACTTGATGAATGGATGGTTTGTTGGTAAAATAGAGATATATTTACTAACCTTGCATTGTCACATTAGGGTTGTTGCTTAAATATTGATTCTCATTAATTGTAGCAAGAGATTGTGCATTTTAATGAGAAGAGAAACTTGATTTTGACTCGAGAGAGCGGGTCAAGTGTTTTAGAACCTTAGACTAACACATATATGTATTGAAATGCCACTAGAGAGGAAATTAACCAAGTTTTATGAAATGCAAAGGGGAAAAAGAGCCCTAGGCTCAATTATCCTTGAAGTTAAAGAATCAATTGCCTTTATCAATTTTATGTTTTAGAAATAGTCTTTTAAAATTCTCATTCCAAATCAAAACTTTGTTTTAGCTCAACTTGATGAAATTCACTAAGCCTCTTGCTTGACCAATTTGTTAAACAAATCCTCGTGGGAACGATACTTTACTTATCACTTTATTACTTGCGAATCTCGTACACTTGCGAGGCGAACAATGTTACCCAATATATGGCCAGATATCTGACTTACCAGAATGTGAAGATTGAACATCAACGACTTGTTGGATTTCAGCAGGGGCTAAAGATTCCAGTGTGGAAATGAGAAAATTATGGATCTACTGGTAGGATTGCCCAAGATCAGGAACTATGATGTGATTTAGGTGGTGGTCGACCGTCATACTAAGTCAGCACATTTTATCCCCATCATTGCTAGTTATGCTCCTGAGAGATTAGCTGAGATCTATATGAGGGAGATTGTAAGACTCCATGGTATACTAAAGAGTATTATCTCTGACAGGGATCTCCAGTTTACATCTTGATTCTGGCAAGCATTACACGAAGCTTTGGGACAAAATTATGATTCAATACTAAAAGGTGGAGCTGAATCACCAAGAGGGGGTGAATGGGGATTCTAAAACTTCAGTTACTCTGTTTTTCGTGTAGTAAAACAAAGGTAAACAAAGTATAGAGAATAGAAGAAAGACACAAAGAATTTATACTGGTTCGGTCCAAACTCATGACCTATGTCCAGTCCCCAGACTCTCTGGGATTTCTCACTATCACAATTGATTAGACACTCTGCACTCAAGAGTAATTCTCTCACTAGAACTTACTCCCCCTTACAAGTTGTAATCAATAACCCAATCTCCAAGTCCCCTTGACTTGAGATACTTTACAATAAATGATTTATAATCAATAAACTCTCTCTAAGAGTAGATAAGATAATCACAGAAGTACAAATGTATCAAAAGATACTTTTCTCAAGAAAACTCAAAGAGTAGTTGAAACTTTAATGATTTTTCGTTTTCTCACATATTGGTTGTTGAGAAGAATTGAATGCATCTCTATTTATAGCTAGAGATCACTAAATGACCGTTGTAAATCCTAATGTGACCGTTGCCAACATTGGAGGATGATTAGTGAACGTTTTGGTCTTCTTCTCTCTCTCTTTCTTTGGTTAATCTAGCTATGCGAGAGTTCAAGCTTGACTTCTTACTTTTAATCCGTTGGAAGAGCGGGCATCTGGATGTGAAAAGAAAACATTAATTCCTTCAAAACGTGTGGAGAATGATTGTCCAAAATGATGCAAGTTTTCTGGACTTTGCATTTAATATTCTGACATCACTTTATGGTTTATGCTAAACCTTCATTTAATCCTTTCTAAATCATTTGAAACTCACTAACAAACTGATTAAACATAGTTAGGAATAGTAATGAGTAATGATATAAAGTATTGGGATCAAACGCAAAGGTTTTGCTAATTCGTTCAACTTGAAATTTAAATCCAGCGATGCAAACTCGAGTTTGTTTATCCAAACTGGAGTTTGTCACTGTGTTCAAAGTGGAAACTTGAGTTTCCATTAGCAAACTCGAGTTTTCTTCTTTCAGAGAAGAAAGTCTGATTTTGAGTTTAAAATCATACTTTGAGCGTTGAGGCAAAACTCGAGTTGATTAATGACAAACTCGAGTTTTGGACTATTTGGTGAAAAACATGTTTAAGTCCAAAATCTCAAAATCGGAGTTTCAAATAGAAAACTAGAGTTTTCAAAACATTGAAATAATGCTAATCTTTTTTCTTGGCGCAAACTCAAGTTTTCAATACTAAACTCGAGTTTTCTCTCTAAGTATAAAACATATGAAAATTCATGCCAAGTCAAAAATGGAGTTTTCATATCCGAGTTTTCGCAAAGTGAGTAAAAACATGAAAACTCTACGTCTTGTAGGAAACTCGAAGTTTCCAAATACAAACTCGAGTTTCCTCAAGAGAAAATTTTGATAAATATTCTATCAATTGAAAACCGGAGTTTTGAAATCGAAACTAGATTTTTCATAAACTCAAAAATAAGCATAGCTCTTTGTATCTTGTAAACTCAAGTTTACATAACCAAACTCGAGTTTCCAAATTCCTTTGAAAACTCAAAGAACTTTCTACGAAGGCCAAACTCGAGTTTCCAAATGGAAACTTGAGTTTTGCTTAGTTTGAAAACTTTGATAGTTCTTTGTATGACCAAAACTCGAGTTTGCTAAATGCAAAAGCGGAGTTTTGTCAACTTGTGAAAATTGAGCTATTCTCCATCAAGGCAAAAACTCGAGTTTTCAAAGTCAAAACTCGAGTTTTGTCTTAGTCAGTAAGTTTTCAACTTTTCAAAGACAAAACTTATTCTTGAGTTTACAATTGTCAGTTATCATCAAAACTAATATAGAACTAACATTCTCCCCCTTTTTGATGATGACAACACTTGTAAACCAAAATTCCAAGAATTTGACAGATATCACATTTTGAAATGGATTTTACATTTGACAGAGTTTTAAGTTACATGATACTTAATCATCTTGAGAAAGTTTGTGCATTTAACAAACTTAAATAACCATATCAGAGATAAGCACCAAAAACATATAGATAATTTCATTTCTCAAAATGCAATACATAGATTGAAATGCATAACTTCAAAAGTTGAAATAGGTAAGCATAAAACATCTTATAGTAGAAATACAAAAACAATCTACAACCCCTTTTCAAACTAAAATTCTAACTTCTACTCTAGTTTGTCTCCCCCTTTGTCATCTTCAAAAGGGAATGGAGATGAGATCGATGGTTCATCTAAAGGGGTAGAGAGCTTGACAGTTGATGCAGGGGATGGAACTGGGATTGGAGAGGCAAGTGGGGCAGTTGAAGTGATTTCTGTAGTACGCAAGAAATTACGAATGGGAGATGAGTGGAGGAGTAGAGGGGTGTGAGGACTGAGATGGAGCACTAGATGAACTTGGATCTTCATCTAAATTGAGGCCCAAGAGAGTGAAAAGTTGTCTACCAAACCATGGAATGTGCTCAGGCTGATCAATCATAGGTAGATGCCAAATCTTCTCATGAAACAGAATTACTAAGATAAGACTGGGAAAAGGAATCTGAGAGTACTCTTTAAGAGGAAAGTGAAATTTGATCATCTCTTGATATACCCAATTCCCAATATTGTGAGGGACTTGAGCAATGATTGAAGCAAAGATGGAATAATCTTCCTTCGAGAAGCAGAGAAGTAACCATTTTTCTGTTTGAGATTCCTGGCGTAAATATACCAGATAGCCCAATACCTAGGAGGCATGGACGCAGGTGAAAAGGTTAGAGTTTGTAAATTCTCAGGAAAAGTCTCATTAGGTCTTAACAGATCATAAATTTGTCTGTGCTTGTGAAGCTCACTTGTCTATAGGTGGAGGATTAGAAATTTGCAGAATACAGTTGATATAGGAGGGTGATAAAACAATTTTGTGACCCCCGATAGACGTAGTGAGTCTTACAGCTAGAAAGCCACCATCCTGAAATTCTTCATATTGCATGTGGTGATAGAATAATCTAACAAGAGTGGGACTATAGGAAGCTATGATGGAAATCAGAGGATCAAACTGTTTGAGCCAGGGAGAAAGATCTAAATGACATTCATCCTTTAGCTTAGCTAGATCAACATAGACTATAGTGCAAAAGTCTTTATGTTCAAACCGTTCTCTATAGCGAATGACATCTTCTCCGTCGGGTGGAATGGAGTCGTTCAGAAAATCTTCAGGTGCTGAGAGATGTTTGTAAATTTCAACCAAGGCAGGGGTTTTTTCAGACACCCTGAAACTAGACAACTCTTGTGATGAAAATGAAGAATGAGCTTGAGAACTTGCTTGGCCCGATGATTGTCCCGTAGAGACTCCAAACACTGGCCTTGCGATTCCATATGTGAAACGTCGAGGGAATGTCTTTACCCTCGGTGAATGATCCGGTCGAGACTGTGGTGTAGGGAGAGGCGCTAGGGTTAGAATTGAGGATTCAGATTCTTCCTGGTCAGAATCAATATCGATAATGTCTTGTGGATTTGAACTGGAAGCCAATGAGGGTTTGAAAAGGGATTTCGGTGAGGAATCGGAAATGACAAAGAAAATAGAGAACTTCGAGCAGAGCTTTAGAGTCGAAGGGTTTGGCTGTACAATGAACAATCGGGTTTTAAATAGGGCGCGAAAATACCGCACTGGATTTCAAGGATGCACTTGAACCCTTAAACTCGCGACCAAAACTTGAGTTTCCAACTTACAAACTCGAGTTTTGATGATGCTTCAACAGGTGTGTTGCTCTCTGTCTGACCGAAACTTGAGTTTCGTACTAATGAACTCGGGTTTCCATTTCGCTCAAAAACACAATTTCTTTTCTGGCCCCGATAAACTCGAGTTTTGTAATCAAAACTCGAGTTTGCGTCTCTTGATAGCAAACTTCAGGATTTTAACATCCTGCATAAAACATTGCTACGTACTCTGAAGCTTAAGTTAGCAACTAATATTCATCAAAACCATAACTAACATTGAGAAAAGAAATACTTACAGCTCATTGGGATTTACCATTCCCAATTCTCTTCTAATGAAATTGAATTGCTCTTTGGCTAATGGTTTGGTGAAAATGTCAGCAAGTTGAAGATGTGTTGGAATGAACATCACTTTGACATCTTTCTTTTGAATATGGTCTCTGATGAAGTGACTTCTCACATCAATATTCTTGGTCCTGTCCCAAGTCTGAAAGTTGTTGCTTGAGCCATAGGACTTGAGCACAGCAATTTGATGCAGCAATATACTTAGCTAGTTGATTATACGGAGACGGTTGTTTGCTTCAACTCGAACCAGGAGACAAGTGAGCCACCCAAAAATTGACATTGCCCACTTGTGCTCTTTCTATCCGTCTTGTAGCCAACATGATCTGAATCTGAGTAGGCCACCAAATGTTCAGGTTGACCTTTGGGAAACCAAAATCCAAGAGTCTTCGTGTCAACAAGGTATCTGAAGATTCTCATCACATTTTCAGCATGTGACTCCTTGGGAGCAAATTGAAACCTTGCACACATCCCAAAACTGAATTGGATGTCTGGGCGACTTGCAGTAAGATAGAGCAATGACCCAATCATTACTCTATATCTTGTAATATTGAAATCAGTGCCCTTCTCATCAGCATCCAAAGAAGTGGTTGAATTCATTGGAGTGTCAGCACCATTGCATTGGTCCATTCCAAACTTCTTCAGTAGATCATTGAGATACTTGGTCTGGGAGATGAAAATTCCATTCGATCTTTGCTTGATTTGCAAACCAAGGAAATAGTTGAGTTCTCCCATCATAGACATCTCAAACTCTCCCTGCATATTCTTTGCAAACTCTTCACACAAAGCATCATTAGTAGCTCCAAAAATAATGTCATCAACATAGATTTGAACAATTAAAATTTCACCAATCTTATTACTTTTGATAAAAAGAGTTGTATCTGCTTTTCCTCTAACAAATCCTTGATCAAGAAGAAATTTTCTTAATCGTTCATACCAATCTTGCTACATGAGCATAAATTTCTTCATAATCAATCCCTTCTTCTTGATTATAGCCTTTAGCAACCAATCTTGCCTTATTCCGAACAATGATTGCTAATTCATCTCGTTTGTTCTTGAATACCCATTTGGTGCCAATGACCGGATGGTCCTTAGGCCTCGGTACCAAGTCCCAAACTTGATTTCTATCACATTGGTGTAACTCCTCTTGCATTGCTATCACCCAATCATTGTCTGAGAGGGCTTCATCAATTTTAGAGGGTTCTATCTTTGAAATAAAAGCAGAAAAAGTAATTTCATTTAAAGTACTGCTTCAAGTCCTTACTCCTTGATTAACATCACCTATAACTTGGTCTAAAGGATAATTCCTTATAAATTTCCAAGCTCTAGGTTGTTGTTAATCAGGGTTTTCCAAATTGTTTTGAGGATCAACTTCGAAAACATTTTCAGGATTTTCAATAGAGGCAGGAGTAGTTTTCAAAAAGAATTTGATTTTTCAAAATATTTTCCTCATCATCATCCTTGGATTTGTCAATCTTAGATTCACAGAATGCAACATGCATAGACTCTTCTACAATGCGAGTACGAATATTAAATACTCTATAAGCTTTACTTCTATTGGAATAACCCAAAAATATACATTCATCCGCCTTGAGATCAAACTTTCCCAAGTTATCCTTACCATTGTTATGGATGAAACACTTACATCCAAATACATGCAAATGACTTAGATTTGTCTTTCTTCCTTTGTACAACTCATAGGGAGTCTTGTTCAGCTTCTTTCAAAGGTATGCCCGATTCGAGATGTAGCAAGTTGTACTCATTGCATCAGCCCAAAACACTTGTGAAGTGTTGTTCTCATTCAAAGATAGCTCTTGCCATCTCGGTGAGGACTCGATTCTTTCTTTCCACAACACCATTTTGTTGAGGAGTCCTGGGCCGAGAAGTTGTGATCAATCCCCATATTGTCATAAAACTCAGAAAGGCATGATTTTCGAACTCACCTCCATGATCAGTTCGAATTCCTGAAATAACAAAACCTTTCTCGTTTTGGACCTTCTTGGCAAAAACAACAAACTGATCAAAGGTTTCATCTTTAGATGACAAAAATATAGTCCATGCAAATCTAGAATAATCATCAACTATGACCAAAGTATAAAGATTGCCACCAAGGCTTACTCTAGTTTGGTCCAACTAGATCCATATGAAGTAGTTGAAGAGGTCTAGAAGTTGAAATCTCATTCTTAGATTTAAAAGAGGATTTAGTTTGTTTTCCTTTTGGCAAGCATCACAAATCATATCATTTTTAAACGAAGTTTTGGAACACCAATTACTAAATCCTTTTGAGTAATCAAGTTGAATCATATTGAATCAAGAAGAGGCTTTTGCAAGACAGTAGCAGAAAAAGTTATGTTGATAAGAGAAGGAGACCACTGGAATTGGAAATTGGAGATCATGTATTTTTGAAGGTATATCCAATGACAGGAGTTGGTAGAGCACTTAAAAGAAGGAAGTTAAGCCCTCGACATATTGGTCCGTTCAAAATTTTGGCTAAGCGAGGACCAGTGGCATACCAAATAGCGTTACCCCCAAAAATGAGCAGACTCCACGACATGTTTCATGTTTCTTAGCTAAAGAAGTACCAACCAAACCCGAAGTACATTATTGAATATAAAGATGTTGATGATATCCGTGATGATCATACATACATGGAGAGCTGGAGCAAATTATTGATTAATAGGAAAAAACGGCTTATTTTTGTAAGATTGTTTGAAAAGTGATTGTTGTTTATTTTGCGTAATATTTCAGCTTGAGCATGAACATAGGAGGCAAATTGATTTTGATGGTTTTAAGGTTGTGCCAAGGTTTAAAACGAAAAATAGAGTTGGGAATAAGGTTTGGAATGATTTTTAGAGAATCTAAAAGAACAAATTGTACAAGTATTCAAAACCTAAGTAGATTTTAACTTTCTCGGGAGGCAATGGACTTGTACACAAGTGACTAAGCAAATAAATTCTAAAAATCATGAATCTTTCCATATTTAGTAGATATAAAGAGCTTTATTTGAAGTATTTTGTAATTTTTGGAGTCATAAAGATATGAAAGGGGGAAACCACCTAAGTTTCTAAAGTACAACTGGACAGTTGTGAAATTAAGTATTCCACGTAAATACGAATTTTTCTGGATGTTGGTGGTATTTTCTCGTGAAAATGCAGACATGTTTAGCAACACGTGGCTTTTGGAAGAACCTCATTTGGATTTGTTTGCAATTAATTATAAATTTTCAAAGTTTACTAAAAATTCGCCAAAATGGATTTAATCCTAAAATAAGCACACCAAAAGTCAAAGTGGATGACTTGTCCAAAAAGGGTTAAATGTGATCCAAGAGATAAAAACAACCCTTTGACATTCTAAAATGATATGAAATTTATTTTAGTACCATATGTAAAGAGGAAAGTAATATTATTGGTACATTTATTATAGGACTTTAAAGATTATCCGAGATCTTACAAACACAAGGAATTTTACTAAGAATGGGGAGACAAGGGACATGAAGGTTAAATAATTTTAATCTTATATGTCTTGACGACTTATATATGCTTGTTTCAATCATGATTGTGGATTTGTATTCTAGACTTTGTGCTTAGGACATGCATTTGTTTAAATTCAATTTAGTAGATTATTTATAATAATCTGCACGGTTGTTTAGGAGAGGATTCATGACTTGGAGGGTCTTTTGTTTATTTAGGGCTTGTAGGGTCTTTTCGCAGTTAACTTTACATCTGTTGTAGGATGTTTATGTTGCTGTGCGTTTGCTAATGCTGTATTATTTTCCAAATTGTGAATACCTAGCTACCATATATTGTTTATACTTTACATATGAGATTAATTGTTACTCTGATATTCAACTTTGAATCTCAGACCCAACCAAATATTTAGGAAGTGGGTCAGGTTCAAGAGGAAAGGCGGTGCAGAAGGAGGCGTGAGGACGTTCAAGACAAAGGGGCGAACTTGAAGGAAAATTTTTATAGTAAAAGTTTCGACCTGATAATATTTATGAATTTATCTAACTTAATTTTAGGATGACTGAATCATTGATATCCCTATGAGGATTAACCCAAAATTATTAACCTTTAACCAAGTTATTTAATTACGTTTTATTAGTACTCATTCATCCAAACCAAAATACATACTGCTACACCATTACCTTTTTGTGGACGGGGAGATATAGTGGAAGTGTTACGTGTTTGATATGTGGGAGGGGTTAGGATAGAGATTGGCATTAGATTGACCCAACTTAATATGTTTGGTAGAGGGATTGGTGGATGGGGATATTCCTATTGAGCACTACTTGGGATTCAAAGATTCAGAAAACTTGCCCCCATGGAATTTCAATTTTAATCTTGGAATTGACAATTTTCTGAACGAAATGACCTCCTGCGCCTTCTTCAACCTTCCTATCCAATCTCCATTGTTGTCTCCCTCTTCTCCATCCTATATTGAGCAATTCATGAATAAAAATTCCAAAACATATAAAGAGAATGAAAGATAAATAAGATAAAATCATAAAAATAACACTACTTACAAAATTGGATACTACTACCTAAAAACGTCCTAAATTGAAAACAGGTAGTAAAATAGAAGGAAGTGGCATTTTTGTAATTATATTTAAGGAAAAGGAGTCTTCAACGTCCTGAATAGTACTTAGGACTTCTAAAATTTATTTTGTCGTCTCCGTATGTAATTCAAGACGCCTAAAATCCGATTAATTATCTTGGCGCCAAAGATAAAATATAAGGAAATATTCGCAGTAAAAATAAAAAAAATCTCCACTATTATAGAAAATAGGCGACTTGAAGGTATATCAGGTCGCTTTTTATTTTATAAAATAGGCGACCTGATTACACTTCAGGCCTATTTGCATCACTTTATTTAAATAAAAATAAAAAGTGCCGATTTTAGAAAATGGCACCAATATATCAGTAGCTATTTTATATAAATTGCGACATGTTTATACTTATACGTCTTTAATGTGTCAATTCTTCGCTCCCGAATTTTTTGTTTGGCATAAGCACTTTTTAATATTAATTAGAAAATTTAATAATATATGGCATTACTGAATCAAAGGCGCTATATTTTAAATGGCGACTGATTCGATCTGCCGCCTATATTTAAATGGCGACTGATCGTAGCCGATCAGTCGCCATTTTTAAAATATGCGAATTCAAAGAATCAGTCGCCATTTTTAAATAGGCGACCGATTCTGATTCCCCGCCGCAAAATTAATATAGCGACCAAATATGATTCAGCCTATAGTCAAATTTTAGGTTAATATACTCGCGCCTCTTCATTTTCCTCACAACCATCTCGACGAGGCCGTGAAATCCTCTCGCACTCCTGCCCGCTCTTCGTCGCTTTCCTGCCGTACTCACCGTCGCCTCCTCTGTCACACCGATCGATCACAAGATTTCCTCGCTCACTCCGCCTTTTTCGCCGATCGAAGAGACCCACCAAACCCAAGTAAGCTTGTTCGTATGTTACTCTTAAGTTCTTTGATTCCTAATAACCCATTTTAATCGTTAATGCTGTTGGAAATTATGCCCTAGGGGCAAGTCATTGTACTTATCAACGATCCCCATATGATTTGGGTAGTCGCAATGTCTTGCTAGAGGCCGCTTGCGACTTGTGGGATGTGGGCCTGCTGGTCGCACACAAAAGAATGGCCCGACACAAGCAAGAGTGTCTCGATTCATTGAATCTTAAATGTGTTTAAGATTTAATGAATACTTATTTAATCTAGGATGTATGTGCGTATATATATATATGCATATATAAAATATATTAAATTCGAAAATAATAATGATATTATTTATTGACAATAATATTATTATATATAGTATTTAATTTATTTGATAAATTAAATAACTATAATAAATTGAGATATTGTGTCGTATATTTAATTTTCGAATAAAGATATTGCATATCAGTTTTAATTTGAACTGAGATATCGGATCTCATTTTAAATTAAATGTAATGATATCATATCTTGATTTAATATATATTAAATTCGAAAACAATAATGATATTATTTAATGATAATAATATTATTATATATAGTATTTAATTTATTTGATAAATTAAATAACTATAATAAATTGAGATATTGTATCTCAGATTTAATTTTCGAATTAAGATATTGCACATCAGATTTAATTTAGGCTGAGATATCGGATCTCATTTAAAATATAATGATATCATATCTTGATTTAATTTATAAATATAAATTAAAAAAAAATCTAAAGGCTTTTAATTTTGGATTAAATAAATAGATTAGATTAGATCTATCAGATAGATTTAATTAATATATTTTTTAATCCAAATTCAAAAAAATTGGTTTTGAATAAAATACGCCTACTAGGTTTAGAAAAACCTACGGGACATTTTGTCGAGCGTATTAGAAAGCCACGAGAAACCCTGCAGGCGAGAAAATATAGAGACACACAGCTTCGTGAGGCGCTAGCACGCTTAGTTCGTGTTTCGAAGGGAGGCATTCGTGTGGATACCGGTAGAGGAAGGCGATTCTAAAGAGAGTGAAGCTACGCTTGATCGAGAGGTAGCCCACCAGTTCAAACAGTTCTGCAAAGGTACGATTCGTAAACACTAAACCTTGATTTAAACGCCGTTGAGCGATCCGCCTAAGGGATCCGTAAATTTTTTTTACTCCGCTGCGTGTACGGATCCCAACAAATGCTTCTTGCTTATGGATTGGATTTTTGCTTCTGATTAGGATTCCTGCCTCTCACTCGCTCACTCCACCTCCTTCCCGATCAAAACCTGCGAAACCAAGTAAGCTTGTTCGTTTCTTCTTGTTCTTTGATTCCAAACCCCATTTAATTGGTAATGTACTTCTTGCTAATTAAAAGAATACAATTTAAGCTGCTCTTATTTGTAGATTTTTATTCAAGTAAATTTGGTGGCCAACTAAATTGTCTAAAGCTTCATTAAATTGGTCATGTCACCTTTACGATTGGTTGTAGTAGTTGATTTTGAAGGATTATAGGAGTATTTTGTGATTAGATAGTGGTTTAGTTTTGGTTGTTCTTATGCCTCTCGGTCATTCATTGATTCTATCATTAGATGTGCTTTGTGTTACAGAACTTGTTCTTTTACATTCTCTTCTATTTGATGATATTTTGGTTGGGAAAGAAGCAAGTAAAGTTGTAAATAGTGGGGTTTTTTTTTTTACTTTTATTTATTTATTTATAAAAGAACAAAAGTAGTTTATAAATTGATTGATATTGCTTGCATTGAGATGATTGAGTCGCCTATAAAATGGGAATATAGGCGACATAATGACCTGAAAAACTATGATTCCAGGTCGCTATAGTTAGTAAGTTTAGGGTTATTAAGCTGAAATTGGTTGTTATTGAAATTTTGGGATGTCTTACTTTTAAGGGAAATCTTCATGGAAATTTACTTAAAAGAAAACATGTCGTTCTTGAAATTGACATGAATTTGACTGTTGTTGGAAATGTTAGGTGGTAATAAAATGGGTCATAGTTGGATGAATGCATTGAGAACTAGTGAAGAATATGAGAATGGGGTGGAAGAGTTTATTGAATTTGCTAGAAGGAATGTGGCCACAAAAAATGGGATGTATTATTTTCCATGTGTTAATTGTTTAAATGGGGAGTCGAAGGGTTATTGCCGATATAAGGGACCACCTACTTTGTGATGGAATACACCTTCGATACACAACGTGGATATGGCATGGTGAGGAAGTAAGTGCAGGTGCGTCCCATGCAAATGAAGTTGAGGTAGATGATGATGATGGAATGGAGAAAATGATTAATGATGTTGAGGCAGAATCTTTTTGCACAATCGGGTGAATATGAAAGCGTCCGGAGTAATGTAGAGACACATTTGTTTCCTGGGTGTACTAAGTATACACGGTTGGCTGCGACCTTACATTTGGTCAACTTAAAGGCAACTTGTGGGTGGACCGATAGCAGTTTCACGTCATTTGCTTGAATTGTTGTGTGATATGTTGCCGATTGATAATGTACTTCCAAATCGTATGTATGAGGCCAAGAAAATCTTGTCTACGATGGGTATGGAGTATAAAAAGATACACGTTGCCTAATGACCGCATATTGTACGTAAACGAGTACGAAGGCCTCGGTAATTGTCCAAGTGTAAAACTTCACGATACAAAGTGAAGAAAGTTAGTGTTCCGGAGAGGAGACAACAAAAAGGCAACCTTTGAAGGCATTGTGGTATCTTCCAATAATTCCATTCTAAGTTTGCAGCGTCTGTTTACTAGTGAAGCAACGGCGAAGAAGTTGAGATGGCATTCGATGAGAGAATATCCCGATGGAAAATATCTTCGGCACCTTTGACTCTCAGCAATGGAAGAAAAATAGACGAAATGTTCCCTCAATTTGGCGATGAGCCAAGAAACCTTGGTCTGAGGGCTTTCAGGCTGAGATGGCTTCAATCCGTATCGAACTCTTAGCAGCACCCATAGTGCATGGCCGGTTCTCCTTGTAATATACAACTTACCTCCACGGCTATGTATGAAACGCAAGTATGTGATGCTTTATGATGATTTACGGACCAAAACAACCCGGGAACAATATCGATGTGTACTTGGCGCCTTTGGTTGAGGATTTGAAGAAGTTGTGGGAGGAAGGCGTAGATGTGTTTGATGCATATAAGAAGGAGCACTTCAAGTTGCGTGCAATGATTTTTACCACGATAAACGACTTTCCCGCATACGGAAATTTGTCGTGAGTACAGTGTGAAGGGCATAAAGCATGTCCAATATGTGAAGTGCATACACAAACTTCCATCAACTAAAGCACGGAAAAAAACGGTCTACCTCGGCCACAGGAGGTTTCTTCATCGGTTCCACCCATATCGTAAGTTAAGAAAGCGTTTTAACGGCTTACTTGAGCGTAATACGGCTCCAAAGGCGTTAACCGTGAGAGGACGTTTATAGTCGGGTGAAACATATCAATGTCATATTGGGTAAGCAGCAAAAGGAAGGCGAGTGAGAAGAATATATGGAAGAAGAGATCAATTTTCTTTGATCTTCCATATTGGCGTAGTCTTGATGTGAGACACGAGTCTTGATGTGATGCATGTGGAGAAAAACGTTTGTGATAGCCTTGTCGGTACTCTTTTGCACATACCGTGGAAGACTAAGGATGGAATTAGTGCGAGACTAGATCGGCTTGACATGGGAATAAGAGAAAGGTTACATCCACGAGTAATGGAAGATGGTAAGAGGGCATACATGGAGCCAGATCAAAAGCGGAGAAGAAAAGTTTGTGTGGATGTCTATATGACATTAAGGTGCCACAAGGATATTCTTCTAATTTGAGAAAGTGTGTCTCAATGAACGATTTGAAGTTAGTGGGAATGAAGTCCCATGATTATCATGTGTTGATGCAACAACTACTACCAATAGCTATAAGAGGCATTATGAAAGATGAAGTTCGATCCACTATAACAAGATTGAGTATTTTCTTCAATGCTATCTGCAACAAAGTCATTGACATTGAAAAGTTGGATGAATTGGAGAATGAGGGTTATATTATTTTGTCCCAACTAGAGATGCATTTCCCTCCGCCTTTTTGATATCATGGTGCACTTGATAGTGCACTTGGTAAGGAGGTAAGACTGTGCGGTCCAGTTTACCTAAGGTGGATGTACCCTTCGAGCGATACATGAAGATCTTAAAAGGGTATTCTAAAAACCCTTATCGGCCGGAAGCCTCAATAGTTGAGAGATATGTAGTTGAAGAGGCTATGGAGTTCGCAAAGATTATCTATCGGGCCGACGATACAATCTCGGCATGACGAGGGGATAAGCGAGGGAACTCGAGGAATCAAACTCGAAGAATAAGCTCGTGAAGAGGTGTTGCAAGCACACCTGTACATCTTGAATAATACGGAAGAAGTTCAACCATACATTGATGAACACAGAAAGAGTTTGAAGAATATGAATCCAAGGAAGAGTGACATGCAGATAGCGAATGAGCAAAAGAAGACGTTCATAAAGTGGTTCAGTGAGAAGGTATTGCACGAGACTGGAGTGTCAGATACAATCGAGTGGTTAGCCTGGGGGCCTTCTTTAAGGTCATCACTTGGAGCGGTTACGATGTCAACGGATATTCTTTCTACACAAAAGACCAAGATGACTGAAGTCTGTGTGCAAAATAGTGGGGTGATGGTTGAAGCTGAATCCATGCACTTTTCGAGTTCGAAAGACAAAAACCCGGTGGTAGCATCAATGGCCTATTATGGAGTGATCGAAGAAATATGGGAGATCAACTACAGCAAGTTCAAAGTTGCTTTATTGAAATGTAAGTGGGTTAGCAATAATGCTGTTGTAATAGATCCTAAATTTGGATTTGTCTCAGTTGATCTTCAAAGACTTGGTCATAGAGATGAGCCATTCATTTTAGCAAGTCAGGCGGAACAAGTGTTTTATGTTACAAAGATCTTCAGTTACAAAATGATTTGTTTAACTACTATGTTCTTTTTGTGATCGTTTAACATGTTGGTTCATTTTATTAATCTGTTTATTATTTAAAACCTATCTAACATAAATGATTGGTCTTTGATGAACAGGAATATGTCTAGCTCGGGACGAGTCATCGGGAGATAGGGTTGATATGCCCGTTGAGAGAAAAGGAGAGGTAGCACACACATGGGTGAGCTAATTGCTCGCCGTGACAGTCAGAAAAAGAGGCTGCATGTGGAGTTTGATGAAAATATGAATCCAGTTGGCAGAGAGGAAGACAGCTTCATTAGCTATTTAGGCTATCTGGCTCGAAGCAAAGTGCGTATTGTTTACTCAGCTTGGAAGTTCGTTGATGATAAGACGAAGGATTTGATTTGGACACAGATTTTGGTATCTCACTTTCGATATATCTGCATTTGTATCTTTAGTCTTATTACTTGATTTCTGTCATATCTTCTCTTTCACCTTGCAAAGAAACATTTGATGTCCCTAACACTAAGGCCATGAGGAAGCATTGGATGGGCGAAGTTCGTCTCCGTTGGAAAGATTTTAAGAACAAGCTGACAAAAAGTATATTCGCGGGCAAAGAGGGACCAGGATCCATGTAAGACCTATTCCTTCATTTCTCCGGAGGACCTGGAGGGAGTTTGTGGCGTCCCCAAGCAGAATCCTGAATTTCTGTAAAATTTCTGTCATATCTTATCTTTAATTTGAATCTACTTGAATTCGTACGATCAGTTTTGTTTGTTTTCGTGTCACAGAAAACAAGCCAAGCCAATAGAGAGAGGCAAGCGAAAAATAAGTATCCGCATTGCTTGTCTAGAGGTGGCTACAGAAAGCTGGAACGAAAGATGATGGAGGAATAGCTGCAGCGAATGAAGGAAGCTTCCCAATCCGATCCTTCCACTGCTATCCAGGCCCCAACGTCCTCCTCGTCACAAAAATGGAAAGCTGCGAGGATGAAGGGGGACAAATACATCAATGAAGATGTTGCTTTGCGGTTGCCTCAAAGATCGTAAGTAGTTGAATTAGAAGTATTAAATAGCCTCGGTTGTTTCATACTATATAAGAGTTTAGTTATTATTTATGAAAAATCTTATGGTACAGGATTCACTTGAGCAGCCGAGTAGCCAAGGCTCATTCACGCCGGGTGCGCGGCGGGACATTTTGTCGACGGCGATTGGGAAGCCGGATTACCACGATGTTTGTTCGAGGGGAGACGAGGGAGTGAGTGTCGCAAAATTTTCGGACGACGTTCACGTTTGTATGACGCAGAGAGCCGGCGAGCTTGAAGCCGAGAATTGAGCAAACCTTATGAAAGATGTTATGGCACAACTACGGGGTGAAATGCAAGCTATGGTACAACAGCAACGTACATCCGACGAATCCCAGAATATCCCTCAGCGAGCAAAGATAGTTTTCAGCCTCCCGAGGTACATATTAGCGGACCTTCTCCCCCGAGGTAGTTATTGGCGGACCGTCTCACACTGCAGAGGTGCATATTAGCGAACCGTCTCACACTCCAGAGTGCATATTAGCGAACCGTCTCACACTCCACGGGAGGTATAGCTTGCACCCTATATTTGGATGACCCGCAAGGCGGATTGTTGCCGATGGTCTTGTTTACCCGAACAAGACAAACACCACAACAAGCAAATTCCAGAAAACCAACGTCGGGTGGCGTGACGAGTGTGCGAGAGGGGGAAGAAGAGACAACCGTCCCGATTGATGATGAGGAGGTTACCACACTAGGCGCTGCCATCACATGGTTCATCCTTTGGCTGGCTCATCTTATTGAGATGTGGACGACACCTGCGATGGTAGGAAATACATTATTGATTGAGTGTGAGTTGTTTCCCGATTGATTTTCATTGCTCATTCACTCATAATATGTTTTTTTATGTTTTCATAGGATGAACAAGCTGCGGGCTTATTTCCGTACTTAGCACAGCTGCGAGAGATGTACAAGGACATCGGCCTCATAAGCTTGCAGATGCCTCCGGGCATTGTCGGTGCAAAAAAGACATATCCGATGACATTTGACAATAAAGATTTGATGGAGTTTTTGACGATGGATTGTTTAGATATACAGTTTCTTCAACTTGCAATCCTGTAAGTTTGTTTAACCCTTTAATTATGTTAGTACTCTTTTTTTGTTTAAGATCTTCAATAACATTTATCATTTCATTTCATAGTGTCTGCCAGTGAATTATGCGCCGGCACACCGCGGCAGTTCGTATGGATACTTATGTGCTGGATGCACGGCTTCGGCTCGCAGTACGTTACCCAGGAGGTCAATTTATGTTGGTCTAACAATGGGCGACGGAGGGTCGTCTTGTTATCTAGCGCCAATACATGAAAGGTGCGTACTTTTGTTTTGTCTTATAAGATTTTTGTGTCAAAATTGCGGTCTTATCTTAATTTAATATTAATACGTATATGTTGTAGTGGTCATTGGACGCTGTGTGTTGTTTGTCCGAGCAAGAACTCCTGTTATTGGTTCGATTCAGTAAATGGCAATCCTACTGAGGATATCAAAAACATGTTTGCCGAGTAAGTAAATTTTTTTCTGAATCGTCGATTCTTCTTTTAAATGAATGGTTTAACATGTCTGTTAATTTCCATTTTAATGATAGGGGCCTCAAAACGTATAGACAACTTATCAATGCAAAAGAAGCGGGGTGGACCGAAGTGGTTTAAACCGACGGTGAGTAGTTTCAATTCAAGTTATTTCATTGACACGGTAGCTTTAGATATGCCTTTATTCGTTTTTAACAATTTGCCTTTGATTTATAGTGCCATCAACAACCGGGGAGCACCGAGTGCGGATATTACGTTATGAGTTGGATGCAATCCATCGTTAACGAATGGACGTACTCAAGGTTTTCAAAACGTACGTAATCGCTCGTGATTCTCAAGTTTATTTAATTTTTGTTGTTGTACTTGAGTTGTTAATTATTTCCTTCACTTAATTGGTTTATCTTATACCTTGTTTCCCCAATTTACGGTTTTGGGTACTAAGGATCCGTACTCGCGAGGATGAGATCGATTCGGTTCGAGACATGATATCTAGATATCTTCTTCAACACATAGCGTCTAGTTAGTGCTGAGCATGATTAATTAATATGTTATTGTGTTAGTGATTCTTTAATTTGCTCTTGTTGTTCATTTGTATGTATTTGGTGTTTTGTCTGTACAAAATATGCAATTTTGGTGTTATATATAGTCTGTTTATGTATTGTGTTAGAGTGTGATTCTTCTGTTGCTTGGTGGTTTCTGGCTGATGCAAATTAAAAACTTGGTAGATGTTCATATTTTGTAGTTTACTTTTAAAAAAAAAAAACTCAACAAAGGCGACCTGATTTTAAACCAGGTCGCCTTTGTTCTATAAGCGATTTGAATAGAATATCAATTCGCCTTAATTCAACAAAGGCGACACGATTTAAAAATCAGTCACCTTTGTTGAAATTAAAGCGACTGATATTCTATTCGGTAATCAAGCTAAGCTTGCGAACTCAAAGGCGAACTCTATCTTCTTAAGGGCGACCTGATTTAGGATCAGGTCGCCTTATTTACCTATTTAAGGCGACCTGATTTGAAATCAGGTCGCCTTATATATCTATATAAGGCGACCTGATCCTAAATCAGGTCGCCTTATTAAGGCGACCTGATCCTAAATCTAATTATCGAACGACGATCTAATATCGCCTTAATAAGACGACCTAATTTTGGATCGGTCGTCATTTTGGATATTTTCCTCTACCCCCTCCGAGACGTCCCTCAGAAAAGGGTCGTTAATTGGGTCTTATTTAGGTCGTTGTTTAGCATTTTTGTAGTAGTGTAACGATCAACAGAGAAATTTAAGCACATGTTGCAATCTACATCATTGTAGAAAATATTTTACTAACGTGATTCATCCAATAGAAAGATACATATGCTTAGTAAAAAAATGGGAAATCCCATATGAGATTGTCATTGTCAAATTCAACAAATTTTTAATAGGTCCGTCGACCCCATTTGTGATTTATGAATTTTAGATATTTTATCATATTGCCCTTCACTTTTTCCCACAAAGCCTCTCTGTTGGCGACTGATCGATCGCGGACAATAAAGTTGCATCTTACATGTCTCAATTAGCTATTAACAACAAAAGTTTTACTCATCCCACTCTTTCAGTGGCCTCTTGTGGGGGCAAATCCACTCTCACCATCTTTCTCACTCATTCTTCCTCTATCACTCTTCAGTTTTATAAATAAGGATATGTTTGAAGAAAAATTATATCTTTACACATTCATCACTTATAACTCTTTTTTTGGATAAAATTTACTTTTAAGTAATTATAACTGTCAGTTTTTTTGTGTAATTTGGGTAATTGTTGCTTATAAAAAGAACCACGTACTGACAGTATGTACTAAGTAAGACTTCCAATAAAATGCTTATAATTAAATATTTAACAGATTACTTATAAATAACTATATGTTAAAAATGAGGGTTCTTCCACATCACACAATCAAGTGATAAAATCTTCACTCAGAGTATGCACCCAAAAAAAAAAAATCATTCAAAGTATCAAAACGTGACACAAACCAATTACATAAAGAAAGTTCAAGGTGAAGTACATTATACTACCTCTGGCCCTATCCTATATTTATGACTGGAGGAGTATTTATTATATTGAAAGCAAGTCCAGAAATATTATTCTATGCCTTAACAACCACAACATAAGGTTTGTAAGGTGAGCCAATCCATAATTTCCCATAATATTCTTCCACTTCGCTCACAGACTCAAGCAGTGGACCTCCTCTTCCATCCAAAACCACCAAAGTCTTTCCCTTCTCATCAAACTTCACTCCCACGGGGTCATGTCCTAAACTTCCTTTATTAGTAGCATTTCCAGATGATGCTCTATTATTGTTCAGACCTACCCAAAAATCTCCATTTTTGTCTCTCTTTATGTTATCTGGTGCCTTTTCAACAGTTGCAAACAGTTCTGAAGTGTAAATCTTTGAGCCTTTGAGCCAAAACTTGTTTATCTTTCTTGAACTAGATTCTGCTACCAGAAGGAATGAGCCATCTTTATTCAAAGCCACACCATTTGCAAATGCTAAGCCTTGCAGCAAGATCTCAACTTTCTTAGTATTTGGATCATATTTCAGCAATCTACCTGTTTTATCTCCTTTTTGGAATATCATTTGAACTTGCCTATAACAAAGAGGAAACTAATTAATTGAAATAATTATATTAAGTTTCTCTGAAGTTTTTATTATATTGATAAAAAATCTATAAGAAAATTGTGTAATTAAATCATGAAATACGTTATGATTATAAAATAAGCCATAATGCTTAAATAAGACACTTGGGGCAAGACAAATTAACATTGATTGTTAATATTTTTAATGGTTAGGGAAATTCTGCTCTTGTTTTTTTAAAAAAAAAACATATCTAAGGTGAAATTGAGCTAAAAACTGTTGAATATTCACAACTCGAACTTTCAAGACAAAATTGGACATTAACCCTATTTAATAGCATACATATATCTTTACTTCATTATTTGTGAATAAAGGTCATAATTATTATTTTGAAATATTTAAGTAGACTTTCATTATTTATATAGTGAGCTATAATTAATTTTAGACCATATTTTATCATATGGTGATAAAAGACTTGTTAAGTTTTCGGTATAAATAGTCTTTTCAAAACTCATAAAGGTCATCTAAAATAAGGTCTATCATAATAGAATCATATAGTGCTTTCAATTTGAATATATAAACCCTACCTTTCTTGTGAGGCACCCAAATGTAAGAGTCATATATAGCCGTAAAGGTTCAAGACATGAATAAACAAAAGGATACCTTAATGGGTATACAGTGCTGCTGTCTGAGAAATAAATCACACCAGTTTGGTCATCAATGTCTAAGCTATTTACGAATTTGAAGGGAGCACCACCATGAAAAGCAGAAATAGCTAGTTGTTTGGCCACACCACCTCTAGGTCCAACCACTAAGAGGCCAAAGTACGCATCTGCTATGTACAAATTACATTTTTTCATGTCAAATTTGAGGCCCAATGGTCTCCCACAAATAGGCTCCTTGTTTAGATCTGTTGATCCATCACATAGTTTCCTATCCCTGTAATCAAACATTTGAAAATACTTAGGTAGAAAAAACTGAGATTTCAAACTAAGAAACACATGCTTCTACCCGAACGAGCCAAACCCAATATAGTTATGAGTTTTCTACGTGCAAATGTTTGTAGATGATCAATATTATTGATTAGTTTTGACTCAATTTTATGAATAGATTTATATTCAAAAGTTAATATCTTGCCTGTTTGGTGAGTTGACAGCAAATTCAACCCATCCTTTATGAGCTCCTTGCCATTTGAGAATTCTACCATCTGATATACCAGTATATGGCCCTTCACCATTACAGTCAAAGGCTAAACTTTCAGGGCCTGAAGCGCTGGGGAGTTTGAGTACAGCAGAGTTTTTCAAGCCATCCTTCAAGATCACTTCACCAGAAGCAAAGGCGAAGGTTGCTTCAAATAAGAGTAACAGAAGGAAAAACGAAATTGGCGAAGAAGAAGGCTTCATGGTATTAGTGATGGAGGGATCGTCCAGAAATGAAGCATATATAAACTACTGTGTTGTGGTCGTAGGAGTGTGTGGAGGGACGGACGCAAGAATTTTATGGACGGGGCAAAAATAAAAAATGTTATATCAATGGTAGTACTCTTTTCTATAATAATCATTTACAAAGAGTATAAATTATTTCATGACTAATTTTAAAAATATTATCAATAATAAAAATAAACTGATGAGAATTAACTATTAGACATCATCTATATTCTTATACTCATCTTTTAATAAAACTCAAAATTTGTCTAAGATACTAACCCTAAAATATTTTCTAATCAGTATAAAAGTAGTATTATCATAAAGATAAAATCCTGTATAATAAATTTCATGAAGCAAATTTAATAATAAAAAAATGATTTTAAGTACCTTATTGATTCTCAAAATTTGCCGTAAGCTAGCGGACGAGCCGTCAGAGAGAGGAAGAAGAGACGAAGCCTAGGATATATTCAAGGTGTGGGCTCCACCTCTTTAATTTTTTTTTAATACGTATAAGAAAGCTAAGTACCTTATTGATTCTCAAAATTTACCATAAGCTAGCGGACGAGCCGTCAGAGAGAGGAAGAAGAGATGAAGCCTAGGATATATTCAAGGTGTGGGCTCCACCTCTTTAATTTTTTTTTTTTAATACGTATGAGAAAGCAAAAGAACGATGCAATAGGTGATTAGTATATATCTCAGTTAATATTTTGAAAGCAAAACCACTAATGTTTATTTTTTAAAAAAAAATAATAATTAGGGGGACAGGGCCACCCCTAACCCCCCTTGTGTCCGTCCCTGAGTGTGTGTATATATTATTCATTCACAAATAGGCTTCATGACTTTTCTATTTCTTATCTAATTTGGTTCAATTATTAGACTTTAAAATTGTCCTTTTGAATCTGTTTAATTTTTTTATTCGGGCAAAAGAAGAATCTTTATAATATTTTAACATCTAAATTTTGAAGCCGCCATTGGATTATTGGATGATGTTTTTAGTCAATGTTATTAAATGATTGCGTTTTACCAATTTGTGATGGCGTCAATTACGGTTACAAGGTGCTTTTCTATAGAGTTGGTAGTGTCAATTTTAATATATATCTTCATTATGAAAAGCAGCCTGGAATTTAACTATTTTATTTTTGAGATAATATCATTATTGCTTCTTATTTGATGAAATTTTAGTTTTGGTTCTTATAATTTAAAAACGTAGTTTTTCATTCTTTTAGTTTCTATTGAAAGTTCAATATAGAAAATTATAGGGACAAAAATCAAAACCTGTTAAAAGTGTATGAACCGCAAATCTAAAACTTATTAATAAAAAATACCCAATTTTCTCCACTTGGCATTTTTTTTTTTTTAGAAGGACTTGGTGCAATCATTCTCAGCAAAATTCTTTTTTAACGGCATATCCTCAACTATATGTAAAAGTCTTTAATAAGGTAGTCATTTTTACGTAGTTTGAAGATATATATATATATATTGCATATAGCTAAAAAAGAGCAGCACCCCTTGAAAATAATCACACCCTCTCAAAATTGATAAATTAGACTCAAAAGTAAGAAAACAGAGAATGAATTCAAACGTTGGACACCAGATTTTATTGTTAAAATTGATATTTACATTCAAAATCAATTTTGTCATTCAAAATTTATTTCTTTGTCTTATCACACATTTCAGTTTCCTTTTCTATTTATACTTTTAACAAATTTTGGTTCTAATGATTTTTTTTTTTTTGGTCTCTATAATTATAAAGAGTTTTAGTTTTGATTCCTATAATTATAAAAAGTTTTGGCTACAGTCACTTGGCCATTAAACTCATATCCAACTCTTTATAAAAACTATAAGGACCGACCTTTTGGATAGAAGAAACTATAGGAATGAAAAAACACGATTTTTAAATTTTGGGGATGAAAACTAAAATTTGATTAAACTGTTAATCCTTCAATTTTCAATATTATTTTAATTCATATAAAGTAAAGCGATAGTTGAGCAGACCTAGTTGACCTTCTATCTAGCTAAGGAAAAAATTTCCTGCTCTTGAGTTAGAAAAAAGTTCATTCAATTTCATTAGTTCTGTCCTTTTAATTACTATTAGAAGTTTCAACAAAAGATGGATAATAAAAAACTTAGTGATATATGATATGTAGCCCAAGGCATGAATGGCATTATGCACCAATCACAATTATGAAATATAGTCCAAATATAAGTTTTAATGTTATAGGATGAGTTTTATATGATTATATATATATATATATATTTATTTATTTATATATTTGTTTTTTTAATAGTCTTTTTCATGCGGAAATCCTACCTCCCATAAAGAAAAAAACGAAAAAAATTGAAGTCCTTTACTTCCTAACCTAGTCAGGTAGTTCGGTCACTCCGGTGGACCAAGTCAAGTCCAACCAGACTTCGAGTTGGAACTAGATTAAACTGGTTCATGAGCTGTCTTGTTCAGCTCAAGGTCTTCTCTATACTAGATCTCATGCTGATAACTAGCCTGGTCCTGTCCATGCATACCCTACTATGGGAGTTAATGGAGAAGGGACTAGAGCAACTGAAGGATTTATTGGGCCATGATGCCAAAGGGAACCAGTGACGGGCATCATATCCAGATCTGATATGACTAGTCCATATTTTAGATTTGGCAATTGCTGATTTTTAAATTTAAAAAAAAAAAAAATTGAGAAAATGATAGTTGAGAGATTATCTTTATTTTAGATTTTATAACTATTAAAATATGGTTTTTTAGAGTAAATGAGAAAAATACACATGTGCTTTACTCCCGGGAGTGCCCAGCACCATATGTTTTTTTTTTTGGAGCAAAAATACACACGTGATTACCATTTTGGAGCAAAAGTCGCATCCCACCGTTATGTTACTGTTCACCGTGATGAGAGAGAAAGAGCTGAAGTGAACAGTAACATAACGGTGAGATGTGACTTTTACTCCAAAATGGTAACCACGTGTGTATTTTTCTCCTAAAAAAAACATATGGTGCTGGGCGCTCCCGGGTAAGACACATATGTATTTTTGCTCCTTTACCCATTTTTTTAAAAAAGAAAAAGAAAAAGAAATATGGATTGTCTATGTCTAATAGGCTTATGGTGCCCTTAATTGGTTCGGTGCCAAAGCCACTGGATGCCCTGTCATCATGGGAGGGGGTTGGTTCTTCCTCTTCAAGATCCCTCTGTACTTAGAAACACAGTTCTTATTTTCTGCAATTACTGTGATCGTAATCTGCTACTGTAATACCCTAAAATCTGACTTAGGGTAAAAATCATAAAATGAGTAAATAATACCTATTAAAAATAGGTGAATATGAGGTCTCGAGCACCTTGTATTGAGTTTACCTTGTTGTCAGGGTAATTTCTCTTGAAATTAGATAAATTGCAATTAGGTCCCTAAAATGTTGAAAATTGCATATAGGTCCTAAAATACATTATGGGTTATAAATATTACCCTGTGAAAGCTATAAAGGAGGCAAGTAAAAATCTATTTGAAATAGGGAATGATATTGTCCCTAATTTAGGTAATTTATTAAGTTACAAACTTGGAGAAATTGTAGAAGAATACTCAAAAAGTAAGGAAATGACCGAAATACCCCGTAGATGCTAAGATAATGCAGGAGACATGAAAACAAAAATGTCAATACAAAAGTATGAAGGTAATGAGGTGTTCTAAGTAAGAAAATTATCAACTTGTGATAATTAAGTAATTAAGTAATATTGGGCTAATTACTTAAGCATAAGCAAAGGAAATTCGGAGATAATTATGTAAAACCCTAAAATTAGTGGTTTTTGACCAAGAATTAGTAAAAATATATTTACTAATTAATTGTAAATTTTGGACAAAAATAGTTGAGCTTAGGTATTTTTGAGCCTAAATACAAATATGGACCAATAGGGAAATTTTGTAAAAAAATAATATAAAATAATTATAAAATAATTATTTTATATAATATTAATTAATTAAATAATTAATAAAAACGAAAATTTAATATTTATAATTAAATTAGGATCAGCCGAAAATTTGAAGCAAAGGAGGATAAGAATAATATCTTGATATTTTGATACAACTTGTAATATTTTACTATATAATTAATTTATAGTGAATAGTAATTTAATATTTAGGAAACGGATCCTATCTAGAGATCTAGGAATGGGATTTCCAAAGTCAGGGAAAAATAATGATCAGTGGAATTTTGTCTTCCGTTATACTCTTCCGGGAGAAAATTCTGAAGTCGTTTGTGCATTTCCAATAAAACAAAATAGGAAAAATGCATATAGGTATATTTTTGGATATAAGGAAAATAAATTCTAACTCAACATCTAGGCATGAGTTTGAATTTATTTTAACATATTTGGAATCAGTGAATTTTTCTGAAGAAGTTGGTGATTTCAGAAATGCATTCTGAAACCGGACGCGTTCGGACACGTTTTTCGAGAAACTTGGCAGGACGGTTGGAACCACTGTCTAAAGTCAAAATTCAAGTTTAAATAGATATTATTGATGAGGAAGAGAAGGTCTTAAAAGTTGTAAATCAAGAAGTTTGAGATTTCTCCGAAATCACGCGAATCGAGTGCCGATTGGGGAAACTGGCAGAACCGGGCATAAAGTGAGCCTAAGTCATCAATTTTGGAGCAATTGGAGGCTGCCACCTCAGCCCATGCATGTCGACCAGCAGCTCCATGGACAAGAATTATACACCATTATGCATTTGATTTTCCATGGTTTAGAACAATTTGGAAAATGCCTTGTATATCCCTAAATTCTTCTATAAATAGCCTTGAATTCTCTTCAATTCTCACACCATTTCAAGAAGAGGATTTCGGTTCTAGAGAGAGAAGTTAGAGAGAGGAGCTCTGGAGGAGGAAGGAGTCCGGGGAATTTTGCAGCGAAGCTCTGGGTAAATTTTTCGGTACTTAAGCTTTCGTAGTTCTTTCGATAGTTAGAGTAGTAATGTTAGAATAGCCTTTAAATTTTCAAGTATGATTGGATATCATATGGGAGGGCTATTTTAGTCATTATTTTCGAAAATCATAGTTGCGTCGAAGTTAGCGAAATTTCGGGAAGAAAATTTGTAAGAGTAACGAAGTCTTTATCGAAATTCCGCCAATTAGGGGTATAGGGGCAAAATGGTAATTTTACCCAAAATGCCGAATATAGTACCAAATCACTAATAAAAGTGATATTACTCTTATAGGACGTCGAAACTCGATTTGCGTCGTTTCTGTTGTCCGACAGGGCGTTTATTTGTTTTATTGTCAAAACGACCGTTTTCCGTAAAACGTGCCAGAATACCGTCAACGAAGGTACGTTCGCGTACTGGTAACCTTAACACTGATGTTTATCGTATGCGTATATGTGTTTGATGATTGGTTGTGTGTTTTTATATTGTTGGGATACCGTAGGTATGTACGTTCGCGTACTGTAACACTAACTCTGATGTTTATGGTATGCATATATGTGCTATGTGTATTGTTATGGTATGTTTATTGAATACAAATATGTTAGAACAGTTTGGTGCCGAAGGCAAGGCTAGTCTACGTGGGTGTGCCATAAGTCGCCGTATAAGTCGGTGAGGCCCCACATGGTAGACACTTACACCAGCCGTTACATTCGGTTTACGGAAGTATGTGCGTTCGCGTCTTTAACACTAACTACGATGTTTATGGTATGCATATATGTGGTAGGTGTGTTGTATAGATGTTATACTGTTTGATTGCATATAGTGGTTAGAGGTTATGTTTGTATCTTGGGTGCAATGCATGCGTATCTTGGGTGCAATCATGTCCAGTATCTTTGGGTGCAATCGGTGCGTATCTTTGGGTGCAATTTGTCTGCATGCTAAGGGCAATACATATGCATGGGTTGTGATAGAGTGATGGTATGTGCGATGATGTGTTGTGGATGTCTGTCGTTTGTATGTGTATACATAAACATGAGGTTAACCGTTACACCGAGATCCGGTCTTGTTGGATCTCGGCCCTTAACATAGCGTCGGGTTCGGGAGGACCGAGGGGCCAGGAGAGAGAAAGCGACGAGGTTTGAGGATCAGTGAAGACTTTCCATTATTATCCTTTACTTTTTGGAAACTCTCGGTTAATATACTGTTTATGTAACTAGCCAGTGGGCATTTTATATCAATATATCAGTTACACTCTTATTCCGGTGCTCTACTCTGATGAAAAAATTTTATACTGCTTTCGAAAAGTTGGGATGTTACAGCTACTGGCGGATTTCAGTCACGAACTTAAAAAGTTCATCATTTCCCATTAAACTACTCTACTCTTTTCGCATACTGAATGCATTACATTACCCATTGAATCGAATATTCCTAAATTAGGTCATACACGGATATTAAATAAACAAATTAAACGACATGAGTGACCCTCAAGCATACGATGAAGTTGAAATATTTTAAATTGGAATGCTCATTCCCTTTATTGTATATCTAAAAATTAAAAAGAACTTACACAAAGCATATTTGATTTTATTCATATTTATCAAAGCATATCATTCGGATTTTGAAAAAGGAGAAGTATGCAAAACCTCGATTTAGCTTGTGGCTCTTGTGGTGGCCCCTGGCCTGGCCATTGCCACCACCCACTTTAAGGACTAAAATATTAAGGGTTTATTTGATTATGTTTTAAACAAAGAAAAACTGGAAAACTTGTTTGAAAAACTGTTTTCAACAAGTTGTTTTCTTTTTAAAATTGTAACATCCCATTTTCCAAAAGCAGTATAATTCTTTTTTTCATCAAACATCATTTCAAAATCATCAGAGTAGAGCAACAGAGCGATTGAGTAACTGATATGTATATATAAAACGCCGTAAGCCTGGCTGGTTACAACGTGCGACAGTAACAGTGTGGTTCAAAGTGATGTACAACAACAGGAAGGCTTCATGAGAACATCGAAAGGAAGTCTTGGGCCGAGTCTCTGCTGCGGCTGCTTGTCTTTATCCTCGTTTCTTGGTCCTCCAGGCCACGAAGCTATATGGAGAGCCGAGGTCCATTGCAATCGGACCCAGTAATGCAGTTAACCTCATATTTACATATACAGTATATGGACTACGAGACAAACACGGCATCAACAGTATAATAACACATAGTACAAGCATCTCCAAAACATGAGTACCACAGCGGCACATAGGCCCGCTGCAGCGTAACCCTAGCGGCACCTAGGCCCCTGAACCCTGGCGGCACCTAGGCCTCTGACAATCGTATCATGGCAGCACCTAGGCCACTAACAAGCGTATCCCAATACCCAGCAACCATAACAACAGTACATAAACATATAATACACATAGTACATACACACATACTATAAATATCAGAGTTAGGGTTACTAGTACTATCAACATAACAACATACTTGTTAAGGATCTATCATTATGACGGACATTTTAGTCAAAATGACCATTTTACCTGACCCCTAATGGTGAAATTTCACAAGACTTCCGTTACTTGACTCTAATCTTCCAAAATTTTAACATAACTCCCACTCCAACATGATTTTCGAAATATATATCATATTAATTAATGATTCACATCATAACAGGCATTTTAGGTAAAAATTACCATTTTGCCTGATGCCCCTAATGGGAATTTATGCGGAGCTTAGCTATTTTGACTCTAATCTTCCAAAATTTTGCCATAACTCAGACCCCATCATGATTTTCGAAATAATGACTAAAATACCCTATCATATGATATCTAATCATACTTGGAAGATTAAAGACTAATCCAGCGATTACTACTCTAACTAGAAAAGAATGCGAAAGCTTAAGACTAAGTATCTTAGAAAAACTTACTCGAGCTTACTACAAATTCCCCGGGCTTCCTCTCCTCCTTGCTGCTCCTCCAATTTTTGAAATGCTCAAGAGGAATGGTGTGCAAAATTTGAAGAGGAACCTTTAGGCTATTTATAGGAAAATTTAGGACACAAAGGTCATTTTCCAATCGGTGCAGGCAGTCGGATCGCACTTGGATGAAATGGCTCAATCTTGGCCCTCCCTCCTCTTGGTCGACATAAAGGGTCCTAGGTGGCAGCTTGTGATGTCATCTTGGATGATGTCACAAGTTGCCTTATGCCTTTGATCCGACAGAAATTCCCCGACCAGTGTCCGAATCGCGTAATCTTGGAAAATCTTAGAAATCTGGAATCACAACTTTGAAGACCTTTTCTTACTCATTAGAAATGTCTGGGCTAAATAACTTTTTGATTCCATACAGGGTTCCAACAGTCCTGCGGAAGTTTCTCGAAAAATGTGCTCGGTTACAGAAATCGTTTCCGGAATCGTCAATCTCTGGACAAAAATTCACTGACTCCAAATATGTCCAGATAATTCTCAACTCCTCCCCAGATGTTGAGTTACAATTTATTTTCTTCAAATTCTAAATGTGTGACTATCTGCCTTTTCCACGAGATTACTCCTGGATTACGTCTTATTATCAAAATGCTCCATTGATCTCGAATTAACTTCGGAACGGTCCCCATTTCAAGATAAAAATCCACTCTTTCATATTCTTCTTGACTTTAGAAACTTTGTTCATGGTTTTCCAGTCAGGATCCAATTCTTATCGGTGTTTATTTACTTTTTTTACTTTTTACTTTAATTAATTTTTTAATCAAGTGTTTATTATTTACACTCACCATTATTAATTCTATTTTTTTTTTCTTTTTTTCCCACCAGATGTCGGCACACACACACAATTTATATATATTTTTTATTTTTAATTAATTATTTATTTATTTCAATTTTCTTAAAAATTTCACAAAATTCCCTTATTGGTCCATTCTTGCATTTAGGCTTAAAATTACTTAATCTCACCACTTTTTCTTCAAAATTTACAATTAATTAGAAAATATATTTATGCTAATTTTTAGCCATAATTCACTAATTATTGGGTTTTACATAATTATCTTTGAATTTTCCTTTGTTTATGCTTAAGTAATTGGCAAATAATTACTTAATTAATCCCTTTCTAATCTTTGATAATTTTCTTAATTATAATAACTCCTTACCTCATAACTTTTGCACTAGTGGTGTTTTGTCCCATGCATTATATTAACATTACGAGGTGTTGGTCATTTGACGCACATTCTCTTCCTTCAATTTTTTCAAGTGATAATTTATTAAATTACTAAAATTAGAGACAATATATCTCATATTTTAATAATTATTTCTCTTTTGCCTCCTAGGATTTTTCATAATTTCCCTAGGTCATTTATGACCTTGGGGCATTTTTCGTAATTTTGGCACTCTGTTCTCAAGAGATTTTCCACTACTGAGATTTGAGACCAATATTCACCTATTTCTAATAGGTATTATTTATTAAATTAATATTCCGGATAAATAATTATCCGGGTATTATTATCTCCTGGGTCATGAAAATTTCGTCCTCAAGTGCACTCTATACACTAAACCCTCCGTGCTATCTGTTTTCGGACCTCAGGCGTCGGATCACTAACTGCTGTTCACTATCAGCTTCTCCATTGGTGATCGCCTTGGATTCGCTTTGGTTGACCACAACAATCTTCTCATATCGTACTTTGATATATAGTGTCTTAGGCGCCCATCTGTGCGGTCAGCTTGCGGTCACAAAATATTTCCATGGCGCCAATACACAATGACAACACAAAATATCCTTACATCTCACCATGGCAACATCAAGATACCTCCTGCTCAATGACATGATCAAGTCCGAATACCAAACAAAGTATGGAACACGTGTCCCAATATCCCCAATTCATAAATCGTTTAGAAGATTCCGTCCTAAGAGGTAGTACCTTGGACCCTCTCAGAATTTTTTCCATCGCATTGTTGAAATGCGTACACATTATTTTGGATTTGGCCTCAACTCCATAAGTTTATCTTGACAATCTGCGATAAAGTGTCCTGGCTTCAGCATTGTTAGCAAACCCTTCTCCTTTCTGGCAACACCCGGATGGTAATTCACGCATTTGGACATGGTTGGGTCTCTGGGGTCTTGGGTTGCTCGCTGCCTGAAGTGGAATGGCCTCTTACTCTCTTTTGAGGTGCTCCATGGTGCCTCTCTTTTGATTAAGAACTTCCACGGTTGCTCTCGCAACGCCTTGATGGCCTACCTCTTCTTCAAGATATTGGGATCAGCAGCGGCTCCTCGGATTTCATTTCCTATTTTATTCTATGGCTTGAATTAGCTAAAATAAACCGTTGAGATATTAGCCTTTCCTTGATCTCATTCTTCAACCCGTGTATCCTAATGTTTGCCATCTTTCTTTCATTTCCGGTGATTAGGAAATATATTTATGAATATCGTGATAGATTAGTAAATAGGGTTTTACATAGTTATCGATAGTTTCCTCATGGCC